>JANEYF010001986.1:0-80000 GCA_029963845.1 Rhamnusium bicolor
GCAAGGCACGATAAATTGATACTAATCAATATTAATAATGGCTGTTCCAGAGAACAAGCAAGGTGAACTGATCACCAAAAAGCAAATTCGCCCAAGGCGTAAATTAAGATAAACACGGTACAATATTATTATGAAAATTACCTCAAGAGTACTTTAAATCAATATAGCAACTTTTTAAATAATGATTAGCATTAAATCACAAGATAATACGAAACATATAAATTTTACCAGACCGCAGAATTATAGATGGTATCAATCTGAACGCTGCACTAGTAAGAAGAAGGAAGCCTCGTTCTGTCCTCCCGCCTACGCTCGGTTATAGTTTGGGAAAGAGACAGACATTTGAGAAGTAGAGTATGAGCAATAAAGACCAAAGATAGATATTTAGTGCAAAAATCTGCAAAACCGACCTCTTGGAACAGCTTAGTTTTCGTGTGCCTAGAGTTGAAACTCGTGTTGGCAGTACTTTTTATCTCGCCGTACACGAACTAATTTATTGAAATTTTCCCCTACATTTTATGTGTGAAAATTGTAACAACCTGCAAGATAGAATCGACATATTTAATTGTTCTTATAGTTGTTTAAAAAGGTGCATGTGTCTAGCTGAGTTTAATTTCTGTTTTCATTTTTGTGTCATATTTGAATTGTTAAATTTTATGTTTTTCTTTTTCTTTATTACTTTTAGTTATTACTGTATTATGTATTGTGTATAATTACTGTTGTATTTTCCCATCCTGTAGTTGGTTTAAGTACTGTTGGATGGTGTATGCTAAATAAATAAACAAATAATTCCACTTCTTCATATGTCTTTCTATTTGATCTGCCACTTTCCCTTAAATTTCTATGGACATAAGGGCCATTCATTCCCACTTCTGGTTTGATATAACTGTGATCTAATCATTACGAACTCACTGATGGCTCATGGCATGTTGTTTTAACGGGATTACTAATATTAAGGCACCCACTAATTTGCCACCTTCCAGCTGCAAGCATTGGTGGTGTCATGCATGCTAATGCAGACGTATTTGTCACATTTTTGTGATAAATATTTTTTTGTTACTGTTGTTTCCGATGGCACCTGAACGTTGTTATATTACCCACTAATACACTTTTGCAAAAACTGAACGAGATATTTTAAAAAGTTAACCTCCGTTGTCTTTAATTTCGCACTGTTTACGCATCTACTTGTAATTTACATAGACCTTTTATAAATACTATGTATTTGGAGTGTATTACAATGACTTCGAAGTCATTGGTGTATTCATTTTCAACATGGTGCAGTGGGCGTAAACGTGAGCTAAGAAACACGTTCCGCCTATATCTATCTATGAATTGCTATTGGACACTCGACAATAACCACCCCCGTCGGCCAGTGAGTAATTGTTTTCTATTACTGCAAGCCGTCCAGTTACCTGATAAAAACTTTAATTGTCTTTTGTTCCAATTTTTATAAAGAGAACACAGTGTGAGAATAGCCAGTAGGTCGTCCACAAGAAATGGCCACAAAAGGGGAGAGAACCCCACCCTGCGGGCATCCTCTCGTGGCTCTAAACCTAACAGTTTCTCCCTGTAGAGACGTTGTTATGGTTCTGTTTGATAGCACAGCACGAGTCCAGTCGCCTATAGTAGGCTCAATTTCCTCTGTCAGCAACTGCTGCATTTAAGGAGTCGGGCAGTGCATTATTAAATGCTCCCTCAATGTCGAGGAAGGCTCCCACCGCAATTTCCTTCATTTGAAGAGATTGGGTGATCTTCTCGACTAGGTTATTGAGTGCTAGTTTTGTTGATTTTCCTGTCTGATAGGCGTACTGATGGATATTGAGGGGGTGATGATTCAGGATGTTCCCCCTGATATATCCGTCCAGCACCTTCTCCAGGCCTTTCAACAGAAAACATGTCAGGCTAATTGTTCTAAGCGATTTAGGGCTTGGTTCTTTCCTACCCATTTTTAGTATATATACTACCTTAACCGCCGACCAACTGGATGGGATATAGTTCCATACCAGACTAGCTCTGAATAGTTTAATGAGGAGTGGGAGCAATATTTCCAGTCCATTTTGTAGTAGAGCTGAAAAAACTCCGTCCTCTCCTGGCGATTTGAATGGTTGGAATGATCTGATGGCCCACTCAATTGCCGGTATTGCGATCACCTTTTTAGCCGTCAGCCAATAATTTTTTCAGGTCGTTTTAATCGGCCTTCTGATGGTGACGGCTGTTGGTCATCCGCATCAAGCACCCTGGGAAGTGGTTTTGTGCTAGGAGCTGTAAGGTTTCCTTTCCAGAGTCCGTATATGAGCCATCCGGTCGCCTTAACGAATCGAATTCCCTTGTCGGCTCTCTGGAAAGAATCTTGTGGATTCTAGTACTGTGAGGTAGGTTAGTTATATTCTCACAGAATATCCTCCAAGATCCCCTTTTTGCTTTCCTTATTTCTTTGTTATAGTCCGTTAGAGCGGATCTATATTGGTTCCAGTCGCCCGAAGCTTTAGCTCGATTAAAGAAGCGTCGAACTTCTTTTCTCATTTTATCCAAATTTTTGTTCCACCAAGACGTGCCTGTATTGTCCCTTTTTGTCTTCAGTGGACAGTTTTCGTTATATGCTGAGACAATTGCGGTGCGGATCTGTTCCGCCCCAACTTTAGTCTCATCACGATTCCTGATTGTGGTGATAGCGGATTGAAGGTGAGACTGGAGGGAATGTTTGTACCCTTCCCAGTCCGTGCACTTCGGATCCCGATATGTCACCACGGGTCTTGGACCAACTTTTATATTGAATAGAATATGTTTATGATCATTGCACAATACATAAGAATATTTTATCATTTCATATTGTTTGGGAATGTTTCATTAGGTGTTTACAATATAATATCATGGAAATTAGGCACTATTCGAAAAAGTGTTATAAGACAATCTACACATATTTTTCACTTGTCTATTGATTCCATAAATTTCTGTATTAATGGTTGAAAAGTTCTTTAATAATATCGTGTCATGCCGCACCACAACACTAGACAACTTTATGCATACGTAGATCACGTGTGTCTTATTAAGTCAACAGGAACTGTTACTAATGTGCTAGGTATAATATGAAGAATTCGTATACAACAAAAAAATAATAATAAAAAATGTTTTTCTTGGTTTGTAGTAGTTTTTTTTATTTGTTTATTTAACGTCGTTTTAGGGGCTCATAGTTTAATGAAGCTCTCTGTTTGCTATTGGTTAGGGATTTTGTTATTTTCAAAACTGTAAATACGTTATATTGGACCATTTGAACACATTTATTATTTACAAATTAACAGTAGACCTACGTTGCTCGTATATTGTTAATTAAAATAAAAAAAGACCACCTTTGATGTGAAGATAACACTGACGTAGTTTTCCACGAAACACCAAAACATCATATACTGTACTTGATGCGCGTTTCACCAGCCAAGTTGGCATCATCTGGAGATGATTAAGCTAAACTTATGCTAACAATGTATCCTATTTATACCTAAACTATTGTTACAGTTCAATGAACCATGACTCTGACCCACTAACCAATAAAGCGTGCCATTTGGGATTGACCCTCTGTCACTATTCATACTATTTTTACACTTTGTGATTTCCAAGATATCAAATGCATCCGCTGTCTAATATTTGTTACATTCCTAAGTAATCTTAAATTGCTGATATCTATTTTATGGTTGTTCTCAAACGCATGTTGGGCAACACTAGACATATCTATTCTACTATATTTGCGGTAGGCCATATGCTCTTTGAATCTAGTTTGAATTGATCGTCAAGTTTGTTCAACATACTTTTGATTACAGTCCAGACTTCGCCTGATTTAAATCGTTTAATTTAAATCATTATTTAAATCCATGATTTTAATCAAGTGATTTTTTTATTTTAATCGATGACTTAAATCAAAAGAAAATTTTGAAAATAAAAATGCTATTTATTACAAAATATAAATCAACCAGTAACATTCTTGATAAATAACAAACATTTTAGTACAAAACAGGTAGTTTCTAAAACAATTAACATTGATTTTCATTATAAAATTTGTATAGGAACACTAATTGTCCTGCTTTCTCCACTCCTAATTTATGTCGTAAATTAGAGTGTAGAATGTAGAAAATACTATTTCCATCGAAGCTGATGAAGAGACAGCAGATAAAAATTGCTTCAGTTCAGGAAGAAGTTTCCTAATATCAGGGATGTTTTTTGTGACACCCACCACTGTAAGGCATTAACATTGCATATTACCTCTTCTGAAAACATAACTGCTGCAATAGGTTCCATTTTTGCTTGAAGTTTTATAATGAGTGGTAGTAAGCCACTATTTTCATACATGTCTTGCATGGTATTTAACGCTTGATCTTTTTCTGTGACAATCAATTTAAATTTGGTTTTAGTTACATCCAAAATGTAAGTTACAAAATGATAGAGCGTAAATGCGTTACAAAATGATAGGGCGTAAATGCCTGTTCATGTCGTTTTTAAAAATATGTAGCTGAGACAAGGGTAATTCTAATTCTTCCTTAAATATTCTTTCTAATTTCTTCCATACTTCTACTGTGTCAGATAGGAGAGCATTTTTTTCTGTAATTTATGAAGTCCCACAGCTATAGGCTTTAAGATGTTTAGGTAATCTTCAGCTGCTCGTTTGATCAATGTTTGAAACTTTTTGGTATATTGTTGAGTCTATTTCTTTTTTATTCTCATCACATAATTTCTCCCGTTAACTTACATATACTTCTAAACAATCTGCCATACTATTCCATCTCATGTCATTCGGAAGCACTGTTTTTCCATCGGCCTGTTTGAATTTTGCTCTAGTCAGATGATTATTTCTGAAATACTTAATAATTTGTGTAATATGTTCCTTGATATCCTTTAATTCTAAATCTTTGCAGAGTAAGTTCAGAAGGTGAGTTGAGCATCCATAAGCTGTTATGACTCTAACATTAGCATTTAATTTATCTTCTATCATTCTTCTCATAAGTGCAATGTTCGCTGCGTTATCTGTTACAAACGATTTCACGTTACAGTTGTATTTAGATTTACAAGGCAAAATTAAATTGTAAACAATCTCAGGTAAATAATCGCTTGTGTGACGATTTCCAGTGTATCTATTGTTTCATATACTAATGCGTGTCCATCTTCAGTGGTTATTGTGGCACAAACTACAGGCTCATTGTGGACATTAGACCAACCATCGATAGATATGTTTACGCTTCGTCCAGAAAATCTTCCAAAACGTTTTGTTTTTTCTTCTTCATAAATTTGTTGTAAAAGAATTGTAGATATTGTTTTTCTTGAAGGGTCTTAATAATTCGATCGCCTTTTTCATTTGCGGATTGTCCATACACCTAAAGCTACTATTAATTGCAAATACGGCTTTTGCGATTTGTTTGTCGATTTCTTGCTTTTTATCTGCAGTTGCTCGAACAACAAAGTTCTGTAAATTAGTTGGTGCGTCTGTTTTTCCTATTTTAGGGGTAACTAATGAATGTTGACAAACTTGCAAATGAAAGTGTACTTGGCGCTCGTTTTTTACAATTTTGAGGAAAATTGATATTTGAAGACGTTGAAGTCCCACTGCTTGCAATATTTGCATTATTTGAGCCTTCATTTCCTGTAAAAAAATTATTAATAATTAAGTGAATAAAAAAATATATTAATCTTACATGATGTATTAAAGATTTCATCACAACAAACATTTATTAATTTGTGAATATAAATATGTTTGGTTTAAAAAAAATTTCACAAAAAAAAGAGTAATTAGCCTTTCTGCAGCCATAATTAAATTATTTAAACAATAATTATCACCAATATTTTAATAGTTTGACACAATGACATCAATGTTTTATGTGACAGATCTCATGATAATTTGGTATTGTTAATAAATCATGGCAATCGTGATAATAACATTGAAATTAATTTTACTGCTGATTTTTTGGCGTGAACTTTTTTTAAACCAAACTTGGAAATTGGGGTGTTAAAATTTTTAAATTCAACCAAAAATGAAAAGTTATTGGGGTGTTACCATTTCAAGTGAAACACACTGTGTAGTCTTCTTTATATACTCGTTTATTTTTATTTGTGGAACAAAAATTGATATTTTGACTTTTTTTTCAGACAGATCGACAAATCCAAAATATGAATGCACAGAGTCTAGCGAAAACCTCAGATCAAAGCTTACAACAACTTTTCTCTTGTATTATTTGTTAATTAAATTAAAAACAAAATCTATTTCGGGATTCTGGATCCAAAAGTGGCACAATTTAAAAAAACTAAAAAGTAGTGAAAAGACTCGTCCTCAACCCCAAATTATTCTATATTTTAATAGAAGACGAAAAAATAATTTTTCAAAATCGACAAAAAACGCAAAAAAAACATAATTTTTGAGACCCTGTTTATATTTAAACCGTGTCACATAAGTTTATTATACATATTACCACACTATGTTTTGGTTTTCAATGCTTAGTTTTATGGGTGGTGCGAGATCCCCTAAAATGAAATAAATAATTATGTAGATTTAGAATACCTGCACTTAAATCAACTTCATTACTTGGTTCAGCGACTTCTGTATCTACGGGTAATGTCTTGGTATTGCACTTTTCATGATGGCCTTTTAATATTTGAACAAGTCCTTGCAATTCTTTTTTGCAGTTTTTACCTGTTTTTTCTTTTTCTGTTTTTTTTTTATAAAATAATCCCAAATTCCGTCTTTCTTCCTTCCGCTCATTTTTATTTTACACTTCACTTGTTCACTTTTAATTACCTTGGGCACAGGCTCAATACAGGTTGTCAAATGAAGCACCTTACGAAGTACCCTCCCTTTTATATTCTATTATGCAGACAATTTATAACAGGAAAATTCTTGCAATAACAGGTATCGCCAATTGAAAGCGACCGTCGCGCGTCGCCTCGGCATCTATGAAATTAATGAAACCGACCGCCAAGCTTGTCAAAACAGGAAAATGCTGATTTTTTATTGTTTGTAGGAAAATATACCACCACATAGAAAATTTTTCCAGTGACGTGAATAATTTATATGTGTAAATTAGTTAGGGAATACAAAAAAATAGTGTATGGAAAAATCGTATTTGTTTTCAAAAAAATTAGAGTAAAACTGAAAAAAATTCAAAAAAATCAAAAAACCTGATTTTTTGATTTTTTAAATAAAAAATCATTGATTTTTGATTTTTTTTTAAAAAATCATGATTTTTTTCCAACCCTGTTACAGTCCTTACAGCTAATTTCGTAAATCCTCGACTTTTTGTTTGTTTTAATTTTGTCTTTTGGATTGCCTAAAAGTTGTTGTTTATTTCTCGATGTATGAACAACTGTCATACTTATATATTTAAAAAATCTCACTAATACTACGGGTGAATCGAGGATCTAATAGAATCGATACAAATTTCGGATTTTCTCTTTATTTTTTGAAAGGCCGAGAAATTTCGAAGTGCCTCTCCTAACTACGTTCAAGAAGTTATTGGCTTAAGTATTCATATTAGTAGTATTAGGACCGGTACTCTTAGTCCTGGTTAACACTAATCAGATGACAATATGCAAGGAAACCATTGTTGTAACAATGAGAAAGAGAGAGACAGTATCATCCGATTAGTGTTAACGGACACTGAAAGTACCGGCCCTAAGAAGCAAGAAAAAAATAAGATTAAGAAAATTGACATTTAAGAAATAATTCCTTCTAGTCATAATACAAAAAATGAAAAGCACCAAGACTACTGTACAAAGTTCTTTCATTCTTATTGGAACTCATCAAATAATTAATTTATTTTTTCTAGAATGATATTTTAACATTAAATAAGTTTATGTGCCAGCGCCAATCGTTTTTCTCAAAGGTCGAAGTGCCAGGCAATCATACACTTGAATAAAATTTAATTAAACTGGTATTATTCATCTTTTTAATAAAAAATGTTTCATTATTTTTGACTTTTATTGATTTTTAACTTTTTTGGCACTTGGACTGTTTAGAACTTACAACTCTTTAATTGTGTCGAGATCAGCCGATACCTTGGCGAAATCCCCATCAATGGAGGATTTTCGTTACGGAGATGAGAGAAACTGAAATTCTATCTAAAGATAATGAACGCGAATTATAATTCCGATGATTTTTATTTAAAAATGTTCCGTTCCTTTAAATGCAAAAACATTTCCCATTTATACATTTCGAGCATTTTCGCTGCCCCTACTTTTACATTCCGGAAATATTAATAGGGACTTTTAACTTTAAAACATATGAATTAAAGTATATATTTCTTTAAGAGATTGATTACTATGTAACCTTCAAACTTCTGAACTGAACTTAAAATTAAAAAATAATAAAACAGGCTGTAAATGAAAATATTCAGAAATGCCCCTTTATCTTGTTCAGCTGTGGGACCCATAATTCCTAATATGTTTATATCACATATCTGTCGTTTCCTTTTACACATTATCTGATTCACCCACAATCGAAAATTTTTATTTTATTTATATTTTTTAAATCGTGAACATGTGGTAAAGCTACAGTGTTTGACTGCTGACAGCTCAGCTGGTAATCCGTTAAATTCTTAGATCGGACTGATTAGGAAAGACAACAGATGCCATGCAGGGCCCAAAATAAGACCTTATTGGAAAATATGACAAAAAGTTGGATTATATTACCTTAACAGGTAAAAGAAAATGTATGTTTCGTAATTACTTAAATAGTAAATATATGATTAACATAATATATACATTATCTGTTATTAATTTTAATAACATCATTAAAGTGTTTCGATTAAATGTATACCCACAGATTATTTAGTGCAAATAGCCTTAATTATTGTTTTACATTTCTCATATATTTATATTTAGCAAATTCGTTAATTCGATTATACTTAACAGAACCCAAAAAGTTTTCATTGCATCAACCAAATTAAACAAAGGAGAAGAAGCTTTTTTGGACGAAAGTGTGGTAAATGTAGGTGTTCTCCAAGGCTCCATCCTTGGGCCAATTTTGTTTTTGATATTTGTGAACGACCTTACATCTCACGTCGAAATTAATACAGTCTTCCAATTTGCGGAAGATATTCTGCTGTTGTAGCAGAAAAAACATAACATCACTGTCGAACAGAACAACGAAAGTGGCCTTTGAGGTTGACCAGTGGAGAAAAAGTAATGACTTAATGCTAAATGTGGACAAGACGGCTTTAATGGTTTATACAAATTGTTTGAATCATTGTATGTTAATATTAGTGGTAAATCGATTGAAGAAATTAGTAAAATTAAATTCTTAGGAGTAACCTTTGACAACAATTTGTGCTGGTCTGAGCATGTAGAAATTGTACAAAAAAAATCAGCACAGCGTGCTTTGCAATTAGAGATCAACTCCATCTAGATAGCTTAAAATTATTCCACTGTGCATATATACAATCAGTGATACAGTATAGTAACTGTAAAAGAGTTTTGCGAACTATGTTGAAACTTCCTTACAATACGTCTTGCAGGGAATACTTTACGATGGGTATAATGACTGTACCACAGAGTACTCTTCTGTGACTGTACCATGTCTATATATATTTAACATAGCAATGTATGCCAGAGAACATATAAACTTTTTCCTAAAAAATAAAGATATTTATACCTCTATCGGAACCAGGGGTGGAAACAATTTAAACGTTTCATTTCATAAATCGGCATTTTTCTAAAATGACCCATTTTATAATTGTATTAAAATTTACAATGCTTTACCTCGACATATTTAACAAACAAACAAACTAACTAGTTATAAGCATGAACTTAAAGGATATTTAATAAGTAAACGAATATTTCATTAACACTTAATTTTAAATAATATGGAGTGTAGCGACCTTCTTTTTAAATTCTGATCTTCGAATTTTTTTGGGATTTTAGGTCGAATGGGAAATTCAACAACACATATTGAATTTGATGCTTACGTTTCCAAAAATTTATTTTTTCATTTTCAAGGCTCACTGCAATTTATAAAACACAATAATTACTTTCTTGTATAAAAAACAAAGTTGTACTTAAACTACTTACATTCACAATTTTGTTTGTGTCTAAAAAACAGAAGTTTGTTACGAAACACGATCTCATAATTATTATAAAATAAATCTTACAATAAATTACAATGTTTTTTTAACAAAAGTTAAAACTTATGAAATAGGCAAGACAATACACATACACGTTCAAATAGTTACTAGTAATGAGTTCCTTTAGTGAATTGAACCTGCGATATGATAGCCGAGTGGTGTGGTGTAAAATGCCTCGCATACAAAAATAGGCAGGTACACAAAAAACAATTGTAATATTAATATATTTACGTTTTAAAATTATTATTTTGTCCTAAAATATTAAAATATATAGAATTAAGACCTTCTATAGGTATATCTATGCGTTTATTTGCGCTGTTATTGTTTGTTTTAATTTCTATCATTTCTAAAAGTAATCTTTTTTTAAAATTGCTTTCTGTACCTAAAACTCTACAATCATCAAAATCAAAATTGTGGTCAGGTTTCTGTAGAATTCAATTTGCCTTATGATATAACTAGAGTTGGCACATCGGTCCGCAAGTCATGGGCGGTGCCAGGTAGAGAAATATCCAAATACGTAAACGAAACTTGTTTACAATTTCAGCAAAGACTAACATTTGATTTTAGTCTATTGTTATGCCCCGTGGTATGTACAACGTAATTTATTCCTCTCCGTTGTATTGTTGATAATTTTATTTATTGCATTTTATTCTTGATATTAATTTAATAATAAAGTATGTCAGACCTGCCCAAGGGTAAAAAATGGTCATACGCTGACAAAGTGAATAAATTTATCAGTGAATTCCCAATTCCAATTCCAATTTAATCAGCTTTGTTTCCTATTTTATATACATTTCTAATTAAGGCTACTTTTTATTTTATTTATTTCATATATAAATATATAAAAATAAACAATATTACAGTTTACAGAGAACATGTGGGTGATTGTATGTACACAGGAAAAATTCCAAAAAACCTGCTCAAAATAATGATTTTTTTATTTTGAAAATAAAAATTGACTTTGCGTCCGCGGTGGGGTTTGGAGTAGGGAAGGCATGTCTACGCATTGTAAGGCGTGAATTTCCGGATTTATTTTACAATGGTGCTATAATAGTTTGTAAGGTGTGCGAAACAGACCTGATGTGCTGGGACAAACGTGATTGTAAACGACACGTAAATTCTGTGCAACATAAAAGTTAAAAAAAAATTGCGTGTCTTCGACAACACAGTTTATGTTCGATTTACTTTTAATGCTGATTGCCTGTGATGTTCCGCTGCACATACTCGATAAACAACCATTTCAGGAGTTCTGGAATAAATACAATCCCAAGGTGACGTTACCAAGTCGCATAACGTTGCATAACTATGTACCAACTGTAAGAGAAGACATTAGGGTGCGTTCTCTCTAACTGAGATATCAGTTAATCTAAGTAGTTTTACGCTTACGGAGGCTATATCAAATAAAATTATGCTTTTATTTATGCAGTGTAATCGTAAAGCTACTTAGATTAGCTGAGGTCTCAGATACAAAGAACGCACTTATTGTAAATAAGATCAAATGTGTACTAAAAAATACACGGCAGTGGTTATGTGTTGACGAGACGACATATTGTAAAAAAAATTAAATGTTATAGTACGTGTACTGTACTCTCTTAAACCGACATGTTCACTATTACTAGCTAGCAAAAGACTAACCGAGTGTACTGGCCAAACAATTACGAGGGTGGTGCTGGAGACGTTAGAAAAAGTCAATTGTTGATGTTTGTGACCGATGGTGCCGCGACAATGCTTTTGGTAGGCCGTTCTCTTCAAGAACACGATTGTAGGTTGTACATGTTACGTGTAAAGTACATGCTTTACATCTTATGGCAGATACTATTTGACAAGGTTTTTCCGAGGTAGATGTAAGTACACAAAAAGTGTTTCTTAAATCTCCTAAACGTCCTCGTGCATTTCATAGCATACGTGATGCTGCAAAGTTTATACAGATCTTTGCCAGTTTGTGATAACCAAGCTAGTTAAGACAGTAAGTTGTGCATACATTGTTATAAATTTAACAGTTTATTGCTTTTATTACTAGTTAATTTGTTTTGTTACACTTATTCTGATGCGTACGCCTATGTCCTGCGGCGCATTTTTGCCAACTCTAGTGATAAGTGTATCCTTCTGGTGGTCAGTGTTCCTACCCGTCAGACATCATTGATGTCTTAGTGACTGATAGCGACCTGCAAAACAGGTACCGAGAGCTGCGACATCTAACCCTGTTGGTTAAACTATATACTGAATAAGATTTACAGGAAACAACTACTCAGCGGAAATTTTTTACTGTAGATTAAAATTTTAGAGAGAGGTAAAGTGAGACAATCTGATTTATCCTCATCTTGACCTCAATTCTATCTGGTTCAGCTAACATTATAAAGTTACATACATGCGAGTTGATTGTAGGTAAAGACGATTTAACAAAAAAAGTCGCAGGAATACAATTGCACTAATAATTGCATATATGTATGTGAATCAACAATATGAAATATTGCAATTGGTGTTTTGGTCAAAATATTGGTTTTTTGGTTATTGTCAGTTAATTGCATATTAATTTGTTTGTTATTTACTATACCGTGTATAAACCGCCAAATGTGGCCAATTGTTAACAAAGACCGATTGAACAAGCGAGATGGACGTAATAGTGTGAGTGTATTGTAGGTGGTTGGTGAGGCACAGACTGGAGTGTGTCTTTACGTTTGTTGGGTGTGTGTTATTCTATCTCATTTCATCCAAGTTCACAGCTATCGCTGGTATTCTTTTTCCAATTGGCCACACTTGGCGCTTTACACAGGGTATTTGACGTATTATAATTATGATTAGGTCACAAAGCGTTCGAGTAGTTTAAAAAACCTTACAGCCGACGCGACGTGACTATTAAAAGTCATGATAGTTTTATGACTTTTAATTGCACTTTAATTGCACGAAAATAAGTTTTGAACTTATTGATGTGTATAAAGGATCTCCACAGGTACACAGTTTCTTAATAGTTAAAAATGTCATAATTAAATAAATAATAAGTTTTATTTTGTCTGTTCGTATCACACTATAATGGAGAAGCACAAACAAAAAAATATATGTAAACTAAATAATTCTTAACACATCCATCAAAAAAGTCCATTTAATCCTGAAATCAGTGAAATTCTGTACGAATAGTCAGACAGTCTTTCAACACTTCATCTAGCAGACCCTCGCTTTTAAGTTATCTAAATCTAGGAAGGATAATCTGTTATACCCTGGAAACACCAGAATGCTTGATAGTGGCGATAAAACCCCAACTATCAGATGCTGGTACCTCCACGGACCCTCTACTAGGCAATGCTTTTCTATTTCCGCCAAGATAAGTTTATATCATTCACATTAGACAAGATTCCACACATCAAAAACACACATTCTGTCGGGTTGAGAATAACTTACAAACGGATTAAATACTCGCATATTTCATTATACTATGTAGAGAAAACACTGCTATAACGTATTCCTTAAGGGATATTTAAAACGTAATTTATTAATGTGGCATGTTATATTATTGTAACTATGAATTGTATAAGAAATTTTAATTGACTCAACATAGAATCTCAAATTTTTTGACAGGGTTCCAATCCACAAAATACAGAAAAAAAATTTTTTTTTTGCAGGTTCAACTTATGAAAAAAATATATAAAATAATAGAAAATAAGTCATTTTGCTATTGAAATAATTAATTGCATTGTAAATATTACATTTCACCATTTTTGGGTACTTTAACTTTTCTGATATGGTTGCAAATGTAATATCATATATATACCAACCTTTCTACTCCAGCGGATAGTTTTTCCGAAAATATGATGTCTCGTCGTCACAAAAAGTAAATCTGTACAGACGAATTTACAGACAGACAAAAAAAGCTCATTATTTTTTTCGACAATTAGTAAATATAAACTGATTTTGTGCCTCTTCCATTTTCCATTAAAAGTTGTCGAGATATGTCCCCTCCAAAAATTTTCATAATGTCGTGATAGTGTAGATAATTCTTAAACTAAAACAATAGAATGAATGCTCCGCAGAAGCAACCGTACGCGGTCGAGTTACTAACTGATTGAGGAACAAGGACAAACTTACGTATTATACTACAATGTTTATCCCGGCTTCCATCCTTAATACTATTGCACATATGACAGTTATTTTTCATATTTACGTATACCACAAATAAATGTTAAACATGACTTCTGAACTTTTTCAATGCGATTTTTATCTATATTATCTAAGCAGGGACCATAAAGTGTATCACAATAGTTGAAATGACTTAATACTAGAGCATCTGTTAATTTAATTTTAATTGAAGTGTTAAGTAGATGTCGATGTGGATACAACATTTTTAGATTTACATACGCTTTTTGCAAATACTTTGAGACATGTTTTTTAAAACGTAGATCTGTGTCCAATTCTACTCCTAAATTTTTGGAAACATTAGAACAAGGTAATTTTGTAGCATTTATTGTTACATTAATAATTTATTCAACAGATACACGTGACTTGCCAAAAACAAAAACTGATGATTTGTTACGATTTATGTTTAAATTATGTTTCTGGGATGTATCAATCAATTTTTTTAGTTCACTATTTAGAATTAAATTAGTGTTCTGCAAATTAGTAAAATCTAAATGTATGTATAACAGAGTCATCCGCATAGCAATGAATGTTTATTTTTTTTTAAATTAGAAGCTAGATTACAAGTATAGATACTAAACAGTAATGGTCCCAGTATAGAGCCTTGAGGTACACTACATAAAATATTCCTAAAATTGGAAATCCCTGTGGACGTTTCTACAAATTGTGACCTACAAAAAAAAAATAGTTTTTTATCAAATCAACTGCGTTATGTGAAAATCCAATGAAATGCAAAATTGCTAATAATATATCATACCTGATGGTGTCAAATTCCCTAGAATAGTCTAACAATATCAGGACTGTCGTTTTTGCCTGATCGATCTCTCTCAATATATCATCAGTTATATTAAGTAACGCTGTTGTACAACTATATCCACTACGAAAACCTGACTGGTGACTGGGTAAAATGTAATACTTTTCAAGATGTGTTTGGATTTGAAAATTCATGATTTTTTCTAGAACCTTTGACATAACAAGGAGAATACTTATTGGACGCAAAACTTTAAAACTATTTACATCATTCTTTTTAGGTGAAGGTACCACACGTGAAATTTTCCAACAATTAGGAAACACGTTATGTTGTAAACAATTGTTAATGATGTTAGTAAAAAATGGTAAAATGTACGGAAAACATAGGAGTAACATATCAATATTAATTTCAACTGAATCTGCAGCTTTAGATTTTATTTCTAAAAATATGTATAAACAGTATTTTCAGATATGGTCTCAAATTTAAATAACAGATTGAAATTACATTTTAAATTATTATGGTAAAATTGTAAAAGATCATTATCGTCAACAACATTCGCATGTGCATTTTGAAGAAAGTTATCATTAATATCATTTGGCTCGTTTAACTGTTCTGGTATATTTTTAGATTTGTTGTAAACATCTAATTCTTTTAATTTTTTCCACAAAACTTTACTTGAATTAATATTGCCAACATTAGTAACCACCTTTTTTTCTCATTTCTTATGGCAATATTAGTTTGATTACGTAGACTTTTATAGTAGTTCCAATGCGCTCTATTATTGGATATTTTATATCTGTTTAAGGCTTTTCCCCGTAAAGTAATTAATAATTTAATATTATCTGTTAACCATGGTGGATTTATTTTCCTAATTAAGACCTCTTTGACTAGTGCAATTGTATCACATAATACATTCAATTTATTAAAGTGACCAACTTTTTCATAATAATAAATAAATCTTTATGTCCAAAAGGGTTTACATTAGAGATGGGCGATAGTCGGTGATTTTTTCACTGTGATTGAGCAATCACAGTTAGTCACTACAGATTTTAGCTAATATCTTTAAAAACGATACCTTACAATTTGCAAATAATTAGGGTTAAGATATTTATCTGGCAGCACTGTACAATAGTCAACCTGTGACCGCAGCGGGTATGTATACTTTTTAAATAAATAATAAATAAATCTTTACTGTGTACAAAAGGGTTTACAATAGTTTACATACAAAAGGAAGAGATTAGCCTAAGCTATCTTCCACCTCCTCATAAACATAAAAAAAGAATATTCTATGTACGTATTCTTAAATTAAACCGATGAAACTTACGAAACAAGCAAAAAAAATAATTATATTATTTATAATGAATAATGAGTATTAATAAATTAAAGATTAAACTAAACATTAATACATTTATAGTAAGTACGATTAAGATTTAAGCAATACAAATAAACTTTTTACACCAAAATATTGCAAAATACTATACAAACTATACATTAGATATCTAATAATCATAACTACCCTAAAATATTACTGTTCAGGAGAATCTAGACAGAATGGTAACATTAAACACAGTAATAATTAATAATAATAAAAAAAGAAACAGAACATGAGAAGAAAAGAATCATTCATTTACAGTGAGAATTAAAAACAAAATTCTAGTTCTTACCTGCGTTACTAAATGAAAATAAAATTAAAACAACTAATTTGTATTTGATAGAGAACATTTTACGTTTTACTTTATTTAACAAAATAGGTGTCAGATAAGAAAAACTCCCCTCATATTTTCTAGTCAAATATTAAGAATTGTGAACGTATTTAACCTTATATTGACTATGTGGATATCAAACCGCTTAATAAGAAGATTATACAAATATCGAGGCGTTTTACTTTTTATTAATTTGTATAACAATATGGTAAACATATAATATTTTCTGTTTTTGACATTTGGTTCATTTAGTGCCACTATAGATAAGGTGTTATATGCTCCCCGGAATGGTATACAGCAAACAAATCTCATACAAGCATTTTGTATGCGCTGAAGTTTTGATTGATTATATTGAGTAAGACATATTTAAATTTGGATAGTGGCTTTAGTTTTCTATATCATTATCGAGGTTACTTATTGGCATATATAATTCGAAATCAGCAGCATAGAGATGCACTTGGCAATGAGACAGAGTAGAGGGAAAATCAAAAACAAAAATAGAAAATAATATTGGTCCCAGGATACTACCCTGGGGAACGCCTAATGAGGTTTTATGAACGAATATACACTATCATCAATTAAAACTCTGTAATATGCCTGTAACAAAGTTACTCAATCAATTTAGAGCCCTATTTTCAAACTCAATGTATTTTAGTTTTGCAAGAACTCATTCAAAATTTACTAGGTCCAAAAATATTCTCTGATCCAGTAAGACCAATATTGATGGCAATGATTTGGCCATTGCTGTAATAAAGTCATTTACATGTTTCAATAATGCCACTTGTGCTCCATGTTTTTGACGAAAACCTGACTGCATTTCTGGAAGGATAGTATTAGCTTCAACATAGTCTTTTATTTGAAAATATATCGTTTTTTTCGATCAATTTGGAAAAGTAGGCAGAATACATATGGGGCGTGTGTCACTAAAACTGGATGAAATATTTATTTTGGGAATAGGTTTGCTATTTTCCATAGGTTTGAAAAAAATACTTTGTTATAAAGAAGGAGAATATTGTCGTGAAACATTTTGAAAATGTCGCGTTCACTTCCCCTTCGAAGAGTTGCTGTAGAATGATGGATAAAGGATTTCCCAGAGTTAGAGTTTAACGGCACAGAACTTCAGTGTAATATTTGTCAGAAAATACTGTCATGGACAGTGAAAACATATGTTTTACAGCATGTTGCAACTGAAAATCATAAAACACGTGTGAGAGTAAAAGTGCTACTGAAAAACAAAATCAGTATTTTAAAACGAAAAGTATAAAAAAGAACATAAAACGTAATTTTTTTGTCGAATTTTAATGACTCTTAATTACAATGAAACAAAACTTCTCTGGAAAATTCAATAAAATTTCTCAATGAATTCTTGGTGTTATTGTTTAATCAAACCAGTATATGTTATCTGTATCAATCCCAAGATTTTCGTTATCATAACTGGAATTTTATCACTTTGTTTCTAAAAATCAAACAAGTCTAAAGAATAGTCACGACCGTATGCATAGTTATTGTCCGTCGTTCTCCGGCGCCTCGCCAGTTGCCACTCAGCAATGAATGAGCCCTATGTACGAAATACATGACTACAATCATTGCTGAGTGGCGGCTGGCGAGTCGCCGGAGAACGACTATATATACGACCGTAAGAGTTTTTGCCAGCTATAAAACGTACGATTAAAAAAATTGTATCTCCCTCAAAGTTAAAAATAGCAACAGTTCAACTGAAGGAATGTAAATGAAGCTTACTACTTTCTATTTCGTGTTTTTTATCTGGTGGCGTATAAAAATATGACAGTTATCTTATTATTATTATTATCATTATTTATTTATTTAAAAAGTATACATACTCGCTGCGTTCACAAGTTGACTATTGGACAGTGTTGCCAGAAAAATATCTTAACCCTAATTATTCGCAAATTGCAAGGTATCGTTTTTAAAGACATTAACTAAAATCTGTAAACCGCTAACAGTGATTTATAGATTTAAGTTGAATACTTGGTGAAAACGCACTCTTAAATTGACCTAGATAAAAATATCTTTTTTTATTTTCTACATCTACTTATTTTTAAATTGATATCATTTTGTTCTTTAATGTATAATATTGTAAACATCTAATGATTTGTACATATAGTAAATACCTAAAATGATTTCTTTTCATCTGTTTATTTGCCTATTTTGTTTTAGCAGGGACTGCGGTATTTAGTTTTTGACGTGTAAAAAGAGTGGATTAGACTTATGACAACATCAAAAGTTAAATTAATTGACTAAAATTTATACCGCTTTAATTGGACTAAAATACGCAATAATTCCTGTTGCGAGTACATCTGTTCCTGGAATCTAATATTCGGATCCGGACTCTAATCTAGATTAACGTTGTGGTCTTACCTTTCACATCATTGTTTTTCTACAAATCGAGGTGAGGAGAAAAGGGGTGTTTTAATATTGTTATTACTGCATACATAAATTAAAAATAACCTTTTTAATTATAATGCGATTTGATAAAAATTTTATTTATCTATAGTTAATGGAGTGCAGATGTTTTGCATTTTGCTATCAAGTAAGTATAAAAAAGTCTTATTTTTATACATGATAATTTTATCGTGAATGCTTGCATTTAGATTATTTACATGTAAAATTTCATCAGCACTTAACATAACTATTTCTAGATATTTAAGTGTACGTAAAAATAAAAATAAAATCATGTAACCGACTTAGATGAGTGCCGTCCAACATTTTATATTGGAATTTTATTTCAAGATAGCGATGATAACATTAATAATCGTTAAATATATACTTTTTTAAATGGTTGGATTCGATGATAATTTATCGTTATTTACGGCAACCGGGATTAATAATTAACTCAAAATTATCTTACTTATTCATACTTAAAGTACTTTTTATAAATTTATGTGCATATTTTTCTAAATTGTTTAAAGGCCATGTTTTCATCAGAAGGCTCACATAATAAATCTATAAATTTTCTGTTGATGATAATCAAAAACAGGTATCTCATTTTAAATAAAATGCAGTAACTTTCGTCAAAACACTGTGAAGCCGATTACAATTTGAGAAAAACGTGGACATCTTCAGACACGACATTGCCACTGCCGGAGCTCGGATTAGAACCCAGGAGCACAGTAAGGGTACGAACATGCCGAAGAAACCTCGCAGAGGTCGTGATTACGGTCGATACATCAATGTCATCTCGACTGCGAACGCGACCTCTACCGCGAGCAGCGAGGTATTTTCAGCATATTCGTACCCTTAAAGTGCATCCACATAGGCCGCACCGCGCATTCGCGAACGTTGCAGCAGCATTTGTGAATACTTTGTGCGTCATTATGCACTTTTTCCGCGCCGCACAAGGTGCACTTGTCCGCACAAAAAAGATATTATTTGTTAAGGGTCCTTTAACACATTTAAATTAACTTCCGAGTTTTAGGTAAAACAAACCGAAATATGTGTTACATATACACACTGGACATGTAATAAGTTATTTGTGGAGTTTTCCACAATTTCCTGTAGAGCACAGTACCTTCTAGTACAATTATTTTTGATTATAAGTTTTTTTTTTAGAAAATTTTAACAGGAAATATAACATTTTTACGTATAACTTTTACAGTTTATGTTTAAAGATTTGTTTTATGGTGTGAGCATATGATTATGGCAAATATATTCTTAATAGATACAATATTAAACATCAAAGTTGAGGAATTTCTCCAATTTTCCTTTATGTCCAATTAACCATCTATTCTGCATCTAGTTTAAATTTTGTATGCTCATGCTCTTAAGTAGCATTTTATCTAGGATCATTCTAAATCTGGAGGTTCTATTGTAACGGATATTGCCGATATGATGTTTTAAAAACATCACTGCGTGAAGTGCCCTAAAACGCCGCAGGACCAATCGTTTTTTTATAAAAACTGGTTTAAAATAGTTGTTGCAGGGTCATTTTGTTGCCCGATTTCAATTAATAATCTAAGTAGGCCCATGATGCAAATACACTGGTATGCTAATCCTGCGACTGAATTTCGTTCACATCTGCGCATGACGTCAGCGACGGGGATAATTTGGCGCAAAATTTAAATTACTGAAATCGTGAGGTTGTCATTGTTTTAGTATCAAGTAGTTATCGATGCTGTTAAGACAACTATTGTGTATTTTAAAGACGGAAAATTGTGCTTTAACTGGTTGTAGAAATTATAATTGGATAAACAAATGAACTGATATAAGGATATTTTCATTTTTCTAAAAACGAGGTTGTTGTGAAACAGGTAGTTTGAATTTTACTTTTTGAATAAGATCGATTATTAAAAAAATAATAATATGCCGATTGGAGCGTATAAATCATTGGTCATAATTCGAGTGCGGTATTAAATGGTAACATATTTGTACCAACCTCTGATATCAGTTATACTTTGCGGTAGTAAGTTGAAGTTGAAAAAACACGGTTGTAAACGGCAGATAGGTTATGTCCTCGACTGATTGTTTAAAATTGGAAAGTGGTCTGAGCTGTGTGCCCCCGAAAATGATTATTAAATATTTTATTAATAATACATAATATGTGAAATTCGAGGAAGAAGACTATTTAGTAATAATGACATTCTCCATCTTCCATCTAACAATAAAAGGTTTTTCTTTCCATTGTACAATGCCTGTAGATGTTAGTTTTTAAGAATCTATCTAATCATATTTGAAAATAAGGTTGCTCAATGGATAAGCCATAAAATGTAAGATATATTTTTAGATAATCTGAATGAAACAATAAAGCATTACTACCTTAAAATGCAGTCCATAGAGACTACTATATAGAAAGACAGAATTCGGGAAAGAGTCAAAAGTTGCGTAACAATGATAGGGACAATAAACACATTATTTTTCTTTCATAAATAGTGTCTATTCTTAGGTCCTCTAACAGCCTAAACAACTTTTACAATACAACTTAAAATAGTTTCTCTTGATTATGATATAAAATAATTTGGAAAATTTTTTAAATAGATTCCGAAATAAATTTTACAAGAAGAAAACTAATTTTTAGAGCTTTTTCGTGGTTAATAGAGACAATGCTGGTGCGAAAACTTATGCCAAACATGACCCAATTCCAATTCTAATTTAAAATCTTTATTAATAATTAAATACATTGTATCAACTTGAATGGGGTACAAAATAAGATTTATATATACATATATACAGAAAAAAAGAAAACTAAAATTCAATTCATTCATATAAATACTTAAAAATAATAATACAAACAAATTAACAAAGTATGACATTCCATATAAACATATTTACAATATAAATACAGCCATCAGGCTTTACAAAACAAGTAAATAGGCATTTAACCATCTCATTTAACGGATGCAAGCGGTTTTCCAGGGTTTCCCTAGCTGGGTGTTCCTGGGCAGCCGGCCGATGTTATGGCCCTGGTGGCTTGGCAGTACCCCTTTCATTGTTAGGGGTAGAGGTGAATGCTTTCCTGTAAAATTAAAGCATGTTTAGTTGGTTTGCCATGGCTTATAATAATTAAAAGAATACAAAAATACTAAAAATGTCGTTATAGTCTGTCTTGCAGAAAAAAGCTAAAGAAAAAACCTGCTTAAGAAAATTTAGAATTTAGAATGTGTGTGTGAAATGGGTGGGTAGGTAAAAGAGTAGTTATCTAAGAAAGATTTAGGTTTTAGGTATGTAGGATGGTGGTATAAAAGGGGTAGTTTGTTATGTCTGTCGTTTTGTGTGTAATGTTAATGTTATTCGTAATAAATCGGGAGGTTTTCATGTATTAATTTTTGGGTGTGCTGATGGCCGTGGTAATGTCTGATGTCTGTAATATGTGCTGTAAGTACTGAGTGTTGTATGTTATGTCTAAAAAATTTTTGTGCCGTTTGTGTGATGTACTCTCTAATGTAGGGTAGGTTAGCTGTCTCGTGGAGTCGTTGCGTGTCTATGTATCTATTAGAGTTAGTGAGGAGACGTAAAAGTTTGTTTTGTGTCGTTTGGAGACGCCAGAACTGTGTGTCGGACATCCTGTTCCAGACGACGCATCCATATGTTAATATGGGTCTAATAATAGTGGTATAAATTAATAGCTTATTTTGGTGTTTAACACCGCCCGTCGATTAACGAGCGGATATAGCCGATGTAATGCCATATAGGCCCTATTTAAGGTTTTAGTAATGTGCGGCTTAAAAGAAAGCCGCTGATCCAAATTGACCCCAAGATATTTAACAACTTTAGTCTCCTCAATAACTCTATTGTTTATGGTAAGTGGTGTGAAAGTCGGTATGTTTGTGAATTTCTTAGTAAAGTTAATTGTCTCTGTTTTGTTTCATTAATTACTATCTTCCAGTCCTTGTAGTACTTGACAATTTTGTCCAGGTGATACCGCAACTTGGTGGTTGCGGTTTGGGCGTAGAAGGACTGGGAGTAGATCGTCGTGTCGTCCGCGTACATAATAGTCTGTGTAAGAGGATGTGTCGGGATGTCCGCGACATATAGGTTAAATAGAACCGGGGACCCAGAGATGTTGCAGAATGCAATAAGGGACAAGAAATGAAATCTCCTAGAGGGTGGTTCAAAAAAATATATAGAGTTCATCGGTCCGTCCTATACAGACTTACAAATCCCCACATCAAAAATCAAAGTGGGCAAACTGTTTTGAAAGAAAAGGTAGAGAACTTCAAAATTAAACGTTTATATATTCCTGCAGAATGAGGACATACCCATTGGATATTATGGATCTGAGAATGATGTAAAAGAATTTGAAAAATGTGACTTAATAATTAAACTGAAGTTTTTGATAACATGGGAAGCACACTGATTGGTTTTAAATGACCCAGCTCCGTGGTGTTAGCAATTTTAGCTTAAGGTAAGACGTTAGCCTGATTCCAGGCTCCAGGAAATGTAGCAGTGATAAGGGCATAATTTAAAATAAAAGTAAGATGATCTATTAGATACACACTCACTAACTTAAACATTTTAAGTGAAAGACATCTGCACCTACATATTTACTTTTCATAGAATTAAAGCATTTAATTACTTCTATTTAACACTATTGAATGTAAAGGGTAAATTTTTAGGGTCATGTTCGTTTTTATATTTTTCTGAAATATTAATTTGTTTAGGCGTTTTATTTATAAGAGGCACATTTATAAAATGATCATTTATTTAGTTTAAATCTAATAGATCATTTGGTATGTCATACCTGTTTGTGTTGTTTAGCACATTTAAAGATTTAAGAGCTCCCCATGTCATTTCACTATTTTTTTGCGTCAACATGAATTCTATATAAGCTTTTTTCTCTCTCTTATTAGCATAGTTTACTTGATTTTTAATTCTTTGTAAAAATTCGAGTGAGTCAGTGATTTAGTTTTTTTATATTTATTGAAAGCTCTATCCCTTACCTTCATCATTTCCCTTAAATTATATGTAAGCCACGGCACTGGTGGTTTTGTTACCCTGACCTTTCGCATAGGAGCACTAACGATAAAGATGGAAATAAGATTTTCATTTAAAAAGCGTACCATGTCATTGACATCACTTAATTGATACATATAATTCCAGTTTATATTATGAAAATTTTCAAATAATACATTTTCATCGAAGTCCTTAAAGCTGCGAATAGTGACTAATTTATTACAATTTTCACTTTTCATTTTATTAATATTACAAATGATTACACAATGCGAAATCAGTCCTGATAAAATGATCGGTTTGGTGGTTGGTGGAATACTTATTAAGTTTGTAGCAGTCGTTTATAGCGCTAAGGTTTAGCTGGACGTTTAATTTATCCTTTATAAAACTAATAACAGTATCTAGGGCAGAATAGTTATTAATTTCTAACCAAATATTACAATGGTATTTTCTTAATATTTCTTTCGCACGCTAGAACTTTTGTTTTTAAAATTTGATTTTCAGATCTTAGATTTTCAATTTTAGAATCAAGTTTTTGAGACCTGTTTTTTTTACGAAATGTACTCACCAATTTGGAGAGGTATGGATGACATACCTCGCCAAACAAACGCAAACTTGCGGTTCATACACAATGTTCGGGCACATTTAGAAGCAATCTATCCCTGGATAGATAGTACGAGGTGGTCCCAGTACGTGACCTCTTCGGTCACCCCATTTAAACACGTTAGATTTCTTTGTTTGGGGTTATCTAAAATCATTAGTTTACGCAACTCCCGTAGACAATATTCGGAAACTGGAACAACATGAACAGATGTGAAATAATCAGAAAACAATAGGGGATTTTTGAAAGAGTAAAGTATTCTATGAGAAATCATCTCAATGGATGCATTGAGATGAATGGTGGGCATTTTGAACACTTGCTTTAATTTTTTCTTTTTAATCAAATTATTCACTTTTGAACTTGTTTTTGTTAAGTTGGATAAAATAGGAGCCCCTAGTTGCAATTAATTTTGGCCAATGCCATTGATATTAAATTACGTATCAAATCTCAATGCTGTATCATAAAAGGGTTCCTGAAATATTAAATAAGAACCACTCTAGGGCACCACCTTTAAAGTGACCTGCTAGTAGCTATCTTAAGAAATATTTCCGGACACGTGTATAGGAACTTTTTTTATATTTTTGCAAGTATTATCATCACCTAAAGTTATTGGCAGGAAATTCCTGACCCCCCTGTATAAAACTGTTCCCCAAATAAATGAGGCAGTAAAGTTCAGAAATGTTGATTTTTTAATGACTTTAGGTTTTAAACAAAATAGTACATAAGAATATTAAATTACAGATTTACTTGCAGCTCGACAGTTTTTTATTCATTTTATATAAACTAGTCTGTAAATAATTAAGATGATTTAGAAGTTACAGATATTTGTATTTTAGTAATTTAAAGAAACAAGTTTTTCCTGCTCCTTAATGTAAAGGAAATATTAATGACATATTAATTAAGCAAATCTAATAGCTAACTAGCTCAGAGAAATAAATGTAATTTATACATTTCTGAATGAGTGAATAATAAAAATAAACTGTATTAATTAAATAAAAATTTCTTATGTTATCTCAGCTACTGATGTTAAGATTAATTACGTTATTAAATTGCTTACTGTTCCGTTTCCTATCATCATGCAAATTGTGAGAAATATATACACATCAAAATGAAAATTACACTATCTAGATTGTGATATTCTATTGTTTTACTTGGAAAATTCTTATTTTCCTTCATAATTTGTTTGTTTTTCAAAAGTTATGATAGTAATAGTTACCACATGATTTTTTGCGTTAAATTAAATTATATGGAAGAAAGATTGATTCCGTTTTTACTTTCCAATACCCGATATAAGGAAGTATAGTAATCGTGATTTTTTCGACCTCGAGATTTTGATTTGTATTTTGTATTTTGTATTTTGATTGTATAAAAGTTGATTGAAGATGACGTTACTTTGTGAAAATCCATTTTGAAATTAAATAATTACAAAACACGGTTTTTTTACTTGTCTAATTTTCACTTTTATATACGTTTTGAACCCTCCTGAATCCATTCTGACTAGTTTCCGAATAATGTCTGTCGGTTTGTGTTTGTGCGTGCGTACGTGCGTGTGTGTGTGTGTGTGTGTGTGTTTGTGTAGGTGTGTATGTGGTTAACCATGCAGTCCGTTTAAGATTGGTAAGGGATCATCAAAACTGGGACATGGAAAGGGGTACTGGTTTTATTCAGCGATGAGTCTCGTTTCGGCTTGCACAACGATAGCAGACGTCTATAAGTTTGGAGGATGTCAGGAGAAAGATACAACCAAAATTTATTCAACCCGCAATATCTTTTAGGGGGGCAGTGTTATAGTATAGGGAGGACGATGTGTTAGAAGACACACCAATCTGTACATCTACAGAAGGATCATGTATGCCAATGATATTGTTAGTAAGATTGTGACGACTTTTCAAGCTCCTGTTGGCTAAAGTTTCATTTTTATTTATAATAATTCTCGCCCCCATCGTATTTAACAAGTAATCAATGTCCTTGAAACTCACAGAATTAATATCAACATATATGCTTAATTTTCTGTGCACAGTCTAGCAATAACAGTGAAAGAATAACAAACATTTAGTTTTTTATCACTAATTTATTAATTATACATTATAACTAAAAGATACTACAAGTTTGACACAGCGTATCCATTACGAAGAGATATAATCGGAAGAAATTAGGTCCTTATAAGTTAACACTTCCGAATCATAATACATTTTACGTAGGTCAAACTGGCCGAATATTCGAAATAGGGCACAAAAAACATGTTCTTTTTAAATTTAGTAAAACCGATTCAGCATTAATTTTATTTAAAATATTTTCGCGGGTATTTAATTTTGTATAGTTAAAATAGTCTAAAGAAGTATGATGTATTATTGCATTTTTTTATTACATAAGAAAGTCATCCTTGGCACGTTCCTAAATAAGTTCAACTTTGGTGTGTTTCTAAAAAAATCCGCTCTCTACGAAAATGTTTTAGTTAGAGAAATTCTTGAACTTTTCTTTATTTTAGCATGCTGTAAAAGCGATTAGCCAATAATGTCGACCTTTTGAAAAATACGTAACTTTATTTCATCAAATGTGTTTCATATTTTCAAAATAATACACTATACTTCCTTTTCCGAAGAATTTATAAAAAACAAATCCCGTAAGACATCTAATATTCCTACATTAATTTTTCATCAATAAAAAACTTTCGGAACTAAAAATCATGTGCCCGATGAAGCGTAAGGTGGCCAGTTATCTTTCTGCAACAGCAAACAATTGCGAATTTGTGCAAGTAGAGAATCTACTAGAAATTAATCTAGATGGCTGATGAAATGCGACCCATCACGGTTGATGCACTTGAAGGACCTAAAGTCCTCTATCTGGTGACGCCAACACCGTACACAGGACTCAAAATACGAATGGGGAACAAACGCCTTATTGACGACAAATCATGCGAACGAATATCATTTCAGATAACATAATTTTTGTGGCAGCGAAACTAAATTGAGTGGAGAAGAGCGAAAGAGCTACGTACAGTTATTAAGTGATGGAAATTCATTAACACACACACACACACATACGCACATAATAAAACATTATTAATAAATATTCCCATACCCTTTTACCATTACGCCAAAATATATATTTTTAGTATTTTGACTGCTGTGCAAAGACATTATGTTTCGTTCCGAGGTACAGCTGTATACATTTTTTACCAAGTCGAAACGTTACATTAGGATTAACCACTCATAGTGCTTCTCTTCCAGTTTACAACTGCGTATAAAAATCCAATAAAATTTCTATGTAATTTCTCAAGATAGATCTTTTAAATGAATTCTTCATGGAAACCATGAAATTTGCGATTTCTCAAAGATATTAACAGTTCTATTATTTCGGTTTTAAAAGCGTTTCTGTCAAATATTTACAAATAATTTAAAAAAAGAATATACCTGTATTAGAAAAACGTTAAATTTATTTCCCTACAAATAGAAAGGGAAAAAAATTTACAATTATATTTACGGACATCTCTGAAATCTGGATTCTTAAATAAGAGAGAGCTTTCATGCGTTCACCCTTAGGCATCATAGGTGGCTCCATTGTGCTGCCCCCGAAAAAAGTAGTAGTGCTTCCGATTTTCTCTCACATGCATCAAGACAACCAACGCTTCTAATGAATCTGAGAATGACCCCCCAACAGAGGACCTCCTATGCTAATCATACTGAGCCAGAAGTCCTCCAGTCCTTCTCTTTGTTGAGAGTGCCAATCAGTGATACGACACATACTTAATAGTCTCGTCTTCTAGACCACATTCTCTGCATTGCGCAACTTGAGGTATTTATTTAGTATCTAGTGCCCTATAGATCTACTATGGACCCATAGTAGAGATGATAAGACAGTACCTTATGCACTGTCTCTTTTACCCAGTGCAAGCTTCTATGTTTCCTACGTAATATGAAAGACCCTCCATTTAAGCATTTATTTTATCAATTCACTTTGCGGGTAATAAAATAAAACAAAAAAACAATACAAAACAAATGCATTAAAAAAACACGAGGATAATTTATGCATAAAATTTTTTAAATTAACGAACTTAACTGTTTAATGTGCCTACCATTTTCTGTAATACTTTTCTGGGTAAATCTGGAAATTGTACTTAATATACTTGAGAGATATGATTGATTGAAGCACTATTCAATCAATCACTCATTTTATAATTAGGAAGTTCATACTTGTACACCCTATTTTTACATGGCCCCATAGATAAGAATGTAATGACATCAAATCTGGTGAACAATCTGACCCAAATTGATCCGTTATTATTAACAGTTTAATCAAAAGATGGACGATGTGAACTGAATTGATATCTTGTTGAAACCATAACTGATTTAGTTCTACTGTGGAATAACCCACAGGACTGCGAGCAGATTTGATTTCGAAAAAATTCTAAATACTGATATATGCAGTTTAGGTTACGGGGATTGTCCATCTGTCAAACGATATTGTATATATTTTCTCCTTGGGTTGGTTTGGTTATTACTTTTTGTTTGTTCCTTTCTTAGTCTAATCCTACTAGCTGTAACCTCAATAATAGATCAGGCCACTAACCATCTAACGAAATTCAATTGAATATGAATTGTTAGTGCTCTAGTCGTGACGATCATGCTCATGATCATGTTAAATATTCCACAATCTGTAAATATCACATCAGTCTAAAGTGGAACTATCAGTCTTATAAAGGATTTCTTAAAAAAATCCTCTATATTATAAAAATGGCGCTGTAACTCGGAAAGTATCTTAGATGGATAAGTAGGACCGAATTTAAAGTATATACTGTCTGCTATCTGTCTGTACGTGATCAAATCTAGGAAACACTCTAATTTTTCCAAGAACTCGAATTTATTTTACCAAACATTTATTTTTTTGGGGATGCGTTGATATTAAGGGATACTGAATTATGACACTTTTCTGAAAAGTAGTTTTTTTAAAATCTTTCCGGAATCTGAAACCCAAATAAAATTATCCAAAATCAAATATATGCACCTCAAACAGTTCCAAGATTGTATTCGAAATAAATTTGGCGAGTAGTTTCAAGAATTTTGGTATTTTTTATTACTAAGTGAATTTAACGTGATGCCTTGGGAAGTACTCCATATTTTTCAGCTTCCGTATTAGACATATTGCATTTTGAAGATTACATGTATAAGATCTGTCCCAACACACAATCCGGAATGATTTAAAATTTGAATTTGATGTCACTGTAAAATATTTTATTCACATATAAAAATTCGTCTCAGCTAAATGAAAAATGATTACGTGTGTTTAAAAAAATCTAGTTTCAATATCCCGGTCAGAAGATAAATTTGAACTGCATGCAAATAAAGTAAGTGAATTTAAAAATATCCCCAACTTCTCCTTACAAAAATAAGTAGAATCAATTATAAATGTTTTCTATCTCTTGTAGTATTTCAACGGCATTTTCATGTTTTTGTACTTATTTGCTTCGAATAAATAAAGTAATTTTGAAAGTTTTACAATTCACCCCGCGTTATCTATCTCGTCAGATTTTAAAAGTCATTTTTGTTAAATTTTGTATATAATATGATGTGTAAATAACACAGGTCTACAAAAAAAAATTTGTCCTAGAGTTAGACCCAACTTTTCCCATGTATCTTGTCGTGCTTAAACCAAATTTGGCAAAAAAAATTGTTTTGACGCGTCAATTTTTCACTACGACCCCCTAATAACCCTCTATAGTCAAAATATAGTAAAAAATGAACGACTTTATACATTTTAAAATTTGACAGCTTGTTAACAGCTGTCATTATGCCAAAATTCATTTTTGACATCAGCCCTTATAGAAAGTTTTTCAAAAAATTTCCCTTTTTAGGGGATTACAGAGAGTTATTAGGGGTCGTAGAGAAAAAATGACGTCAAAAAATTGTTTTGCTAAATTCAGTTTCAGTGCATTAAAATACATGGGCAAAGTTAAGTCTGATCTCTAGGACAGAACGTTCTTTTTATAGGCCTGTGTAATTAACAACTCGTTGAATAATTGCAATTTCTAATATTAGCTCAAGAGCGATAAGTGTTAAACGTATTGTTTAACTTCATCTAAGGTAATATTTTACTGGCCTTAATGATGTCATAATATCACCAGGCCTAAAAAAACGCTATGATTTGTTTGTCATCGGTTTTAATGTTCTGTCATTGATGTTTTTATGATAAATACAAACAGAATACACTAGCTAACAAATTTTTTAAGGTTTTAGTCAAAATATGTACAATGTAGCACTTTTTTCTATACTAAAATAATTTTAAGAAATTGTTTCAGTTAATATAATGCTCTGAAGCATTTCAATCTATTATGCGAAAATTTAACATCTCCTAAGGCATAAAAAAATTCCACTACTGCAGTCAAAAACAGACTAAATATCGCGATCTCTGGTACGAACTCCATGTGCTGTACCCAAGCTACTCGGTCAAGATGGTCGTCCTAATAATCGGTGTACTCGGAGGGATAAAGTCTAGGTGGTCTCGGAATTGAAGACTCTACTGGCCCCCCAGAAATTAGCCGAGTGGGTGACAAGCCAAATGCAGACGGCGGCCATTCTGGATTTTCCCATCTGTTTGGGCACATTATTTTCTGAAATCTACAGCTACTAACCCTGCTTGATGTTGGAAGTGGCTATAGGTTATTTGCTGGCGTTCCACCCGTGACATTCGGCGGCCACGGGAGAACTGTACAGCGTCGGGCAACTGAAAAGAATAGAAAAAAAATTAAATTTCTAAAAAACTGCTGGTAATACAACTCTATTGATCATACAAAACTGCATAAAAAAATAGTACTTTTTTACTATACTGCCCTGCTATAACAGGAAGTCGTAACTGCAAAAATCATTTTTGATGTTTTAATGGTGTTTGTACTCCAGGTATGTACACAATGTTACGTTACAGGTTACATTCATAAAAGTAATGAATACAAATTTAATTGCCAATAACGATAATTGTTAATTTAGAAATGTGGATAGTGTGTAACAGTTAATTTTTCTAAAATTACACTTTTTCAGATACGACTTTCTGTCATAGCGGTATATGAGAAACAAAACGCTTGTAAACCAGTGATATTAAAAAGAAGTATAATCTTAAATATTAATAACTGGCAGTTTTATGATTTTTTGTTAAACTCGCAATCGATGCGCGATATAATAAAAAAAATAGTTCTATTGCAAAATATAGCTTTAGGAATTAAAGCGTTACTTTATTACCTGGAGAAGAGATGTTTCTTTCTGCTAATTTTAGAATTTCAGAGCAATCCTTTGGGGAACTGAATAATAGAGTTTTTTCATTTAATAATAATTATTTGAGGAGTCTTTTAGAGCCAAAATAAATCTTTTAAAATTTGTCGGTCTAGAAGTAATCTAATCTAATATGCTTTGTCCGTCCTTGGCTTCTCTAAATATTGGTCACATTTGTATAACATAGACAGGACAGACAAGGTAGCCCATTAGTACGACAAAATCCAATATCTCCTTTATTAGAAGGAACAGAAAAAAATTTCGTCAACAAAAAATGTAGGCACTCTTAACTGTCACCTTCCAAAATTATTAACAAGAATACATGGTGTCAGATAATTGCAGGACGAACCAAACATACATTTTTAAATAGAACACCCTAGTTTTTCAATATAGGGGTTTGCTAGTCTATACATGGTATTTTAAAAGATACAGACATTTTTTATGATAAGATCGTTACGAAATGAACGCCCTGTATCTTTTTGAAGATAAGAAATTACATTATTTACTCATTATGAAAAATTGTACTATATGGTCTAATTTAGTCGAAATAAATTATTTTCTTAACTTGATAATATTTGTAAACAGGGTGAGGCAATACTCGATTTCACAATTTTTTCAATTTTTACTTTCTTATACCTAATATAAGGAAGTATAGTAATCGTAATTTTTTTCGACCTCGACATTTTGATTTTGATTTATACATGTTGAACCCTCCTGAATCCATTCTGACTATTTTCCGAATGATGTCTGTCGGTGGATGCGTGGGTGTGTGTGCGTGCGTGCGCGTACGTGTGTGTGTATGTGTATGTGTATATCCGCGATAACTCAAAAAATACTAATGGGAGACTTCTCAAATTTGGCAGTTAAAATTGTCAGCAACATTTTAGGTGACACATTAAATTTGGTGAATGTGGTACCACTAGAAGAAACATAATGAATGAAAGAAGAAAGAAGGTACAATTTCGGGGAAAAAAAATTAAAAAATTTTATTGCGTTTCTGGAGGAATCTCGACGAATTATAATGAAAAAACATAACTTTATGAAAAAAAAAGCCACTGTTTTTGAGATAAAGCTTTCAAATTGGTACACTTGTTCTAAAGGCCAAAGACATTGAAACATTCTGTGATGAGCAAAATCAGCCTTTCATGGGACCCAAACATTTTTGTATTTGACATTACATAAAAATATATTTTCCAAGTAGTTAAATAAAGCTGATGTAAACTGAAATATTTTACACATTTGGCCTCATAAAATGGGGTTAGGATAAATTTAACAGCTTGACCTTTGAAAGGTCTGATTTAGTTACAAAAATGTCAATGTCAATAAGAAGAGATCATTAAAATATATGACATAAATTATTATTGACAGTATCGAATGACACTGATAATTAATTATTTAAAAAATGTTAATGAAACATTTCAAGGTACGTTATTAAAATTTAATTGAGGTAAGTGAAGAATTAGATAGAATGATTTTTTAGATCAGGATAATATGTACTGGTATAAGAAAGTTATGTGTTGGCCACGTCAGATATTTTTAAATGGAACACCGTATATTTTATATCAGCATTATAAAGGTTTTTTTATTGTTCTTTAAGTTTTATTAAACATTCCCTATACCTAAATTTGCAATTTTCTGAGATATTACGAGTTTTATTAGGAAAAACTACATTTCATTAAACTTATTCCAAATTATTACGTTCTGTGGAGAAAATCAAATGTTTTCGTATGTTTAACTAGTATAGAAATAAAAAAATACCACAAAATATTAATTTAAAATGTAATGAAAAGCGGTACCTACATTTATTAGAAAATATTTCAATTTTATTTATTTATTCTGACAATTTAAAACGTCTCTTAAATAAGAACATACATGATTAACATTTTAAAAATTATAATAACTATTGAAAATGACCTAGTGACCAAATTTGAAGTCTATCTTCAAACGATCGGTTCACATTTCTAAGCATATTAACATTAATATTTTGGAATATATTTCTTATTTTAGTTTTCATATCGTCTGTTGTAGTAGTAGGTATGTAATACACCTTATTTTTCACATAACCCCATAAGAAGAAGTCAATCTTGGTCAGGTCGGGCGATCGAGCTGGCCTACTGAATGATCCTCCTCAGCCTATCCATCTTTGAGGAAATTGATTGTTGAGATGGTGAGTATCAAAGCAGTGTGGTGAACTGGAGCCCCATCATGCAGAAACCAGAACCTTGGTTGCGAATAATGCGAGGTACATGTTGGAGTAATTGGGGTAAATAGTCGTGAAGAAAGTCTAAATAGCCCTTCAAAAAAATGTGGCCCGACTACACAATTCCCTATAATGCCACCCCAAATAGTTAGTGACCATCTAGTTTGACTGTGGCTCCTTATAAGATGTGGGTTATCCGTAGCATAATAATGAAAATTATGCCGATTTATACATCCAGTCCTATGAAATGTGGCTTCATCTAAACAATATAAAATATAATAAATGAACAATACCAAATTACAAAAATTTCTGTGTTAATTAATTTTCCCCTGCGCCCATTCACAAAATTGGATTCGCCTTTCAAAATCTTGGTCAATCAATTCTTGATGAAATTGGATATATTACGGGTGCATTTTATTCTTCGAAAAAAATCCTTTGAATTGAAGTTCGACTTGTGCCAATTTGTCTTGTTACATTTCTTGAACTAGTATGAGGATCTTTAGTTACACTTAGGAGGACTTGTAAGCAACTCGTTTTCCTTTTTTAAAACAGTTTTCTTTACGTTGATATTTCTCAAACAAGACAGTTCGTGTGCGCTGGAACCTATCCAATACTTTCTCAAACGCCCTCTTGTTTGGCTGTCTCAGTTTCGGGAATTTCTGTTTATAAATTCGGGTAACAAGTAAACAATTTTTATCACTCTCATCTAGTACAAAAATCATAGAAACCCTTTCTTCTGGGGAGAAATTCATATTCATTCATATAATCTAATTTTATCAGAAATAAGTCACACTCAACTGTAAGGCAGCAAAATAGCTTCTAAAAGAAGTTTCAAATTATATGAATTGTTTGTTTATGTCAGAATCACAGACTTCTCGTATAATAATTAAATATCGAATTATAAGTTTAACGAAATGCAGTTTTCCTAATAAAATTCGTAATATCTCAGAAAATTGCAAATTGGAAAACTGAGAAAAATGTGCTGAATCTAAATATATGAAAATATATAGGGTGTTAAAAAAATTTATGTTTGGTTCGTGCTGCAATTATGTGACACCGTGTATTCTTCTTAATAATTTTAGAAGGTTACGGTAAAGGGTTCCTACATTTTTGTTACAGAATATTTGTCTGTTGCCTCTAAAAAAGGAGATATTGGACTTTGTCGCACTAATGGGCCACCCTATCATTCACAAATGTTTTTTATAAATTTGAGAAAAAAAAACATAGGAAACTTTTGAGTTTGAGGTAAAAATGAGTGTCACTGAGATTAGAAATAATAACGATGTTCCCAACTCAGATCGTTCACCACCACTTTTTACAATAGTTCTATCAAGTAACCAACACACATGTTTAAATATGTATTTAAAACATATCCTAAAACATATCTGGCCCCGAACTAGCAATAATAAAAAAAGCGAGAAGCACCAGTGGGAGCTCAAGGCAAAGTGGATATCAACACAATGGCATTGTTATGTTCGTTTTGATAAGAAATCTGCGCTGATAAGCAGCGAGCGGTCGTGTTACGATAATACTTTAAATTGGCAAGTGCTAGTGGCGGGTAGGTATTTTATGGGGTGGTAGAAAAATGCATACCTGTTATAAAAACGTTTAAAGGCTACAAGGTAACCAGTTAAGTTATTTGCTTGATTGTAAGTAGCGAATGTCTGTGTTGATGTGCCTGTTTGTTGTGATTTTCCCACTGATTCTGGTTAGATATACGATGTAACAACTTAAGTTTAAGTTTATTATTTATATGTTAAATATCTACGTTAAATTACATATCAAATACGTGAATGTTCTTCTCTCTAAAACCTTAAGCATAAAAGAAATTATGTATACACGTTCAGCAAATTTAGGATTTGTGTGCAAGTTCTTCTCCAGCAAATATCAGCCTGGGTGCGTGGAGTGGAGGGGTAATAGATAGCATTCGCATTCAAGCGCACGCCGATATATAATCATCATCAAACTTTCATAGAATGGTTGGCTAACATCACAGGGTAATTTTCATGCAGGACCTTAATCGTAAATTTTCCAAACGTGTATAAAAATTTTTTAGTAAGAAAAGATTTCTGTTTTCTTTGCTGCTTCCCGCAATGGCGATGTCCCACTTTATTAAAAGTTGGATTTCCTTTTTTTGTACATGATTCTACACTATATATGTAATCACAATCAGTATCTATAAATGGTTGGATTAATTTAAAATTACCGCCAATTAATCAACCAATGAAATAATGCGCCCTGTGATATGGCCGAACCTGTGTTGCTATATTTTCTCTATTTAAGTATTGTTTTGGTAGCTGAAAACTCTGAGAATATTTGTGATTTTGAACTATTTCGTGATATTTTACATTAATTTTTGTGTTATATCAAACATTTTTCAAGATTATTTTAATTTGGATCAAAATAAGGGGTAAGTATTTACGTATTTTTGAACTTAATGTATATATTATATACATATAGGTATTTTCAACAATTGTGCATTCTTTTGTCATTTTTATTAAGATTTATATCCCACTTAATGCATTAACACTGACGTAGTTTTCCACGAAACAACAATACTGCTCTCGACACGCGTTTCGCCAACCAAGTTGGCATCATCTGGAGATGATTGAAACTAAACTTATGCTAACAATCTACCCTATTTATACCTAAACTATTGTCACAAATCGTGACCGAACCGTGACCTACTAAGCAATAAAGCGGGCTATTTGGGATAGGCCCTCTGTCATTATTCATACTATTTTTACACTTTGTGATTTCCAAACTTTCAGATGCATCCAGCTGTCTAGTATTTGTTACATTTCTAATTAATCTTAAATTGCAAATATGTATTTTATGGTTGTTCTCAAACGCATGTTGGGCTACACTAAACTTATCTGTTCTGCCATATTTGAGATGAGCCATATGCTCTTTGAATCTAGTTTGAATTGATCGTCTAGCCTGTCCAACATATTCTTGATTGCAGTCCTTACAGCTAATTTCATAAATCCCCGACTTTACGCTTGTTTCAATTTTATCTTTTGGATTGCCTAAAAGTTGCTGTAGCTTGTTTCCCGATGAATGAACCACTGTAATACCTGCATCTTTAAAACTCTTACCAATACCATGGGTGAATCGAGAATCAACCGGAATCGATACAAATTTCGGATTTTCTCTTTCATTTTGAAGAGTCGAGGAATTTCAGAGCGACTCTTTAAACTTTCGTTTTCTAATTATGTTATCAATTAAACTTACAGAATATCCATTACTCGCAGCTATATCCTTAATCAATGCCTTTTCTTTTTCAAACCTCTTCTTATTGAAGGGAAGCTTAATAGACGATGGACTAGATAATTAAAAACTCGCCATTTTGTGTTGAGCACAATGGTGAGGGTCCTTAGGGATACATCTAAGAGTACGGGTATCTTTTCTGTATATGTCAAATTATAACTTATTTTCACTATTTCTACTTATTAATACATCTAAAAATGGTAGTTATCCAGAGTTTTCAATTTCATATGTGAATTTAACTGACGCGAAACAACTGTTTAATTTAGAAACAAAGTTGTCAATATCAACGACTTTTGTACCGAACACTGCAAAAATATCATCCACATACCTAAGCCAAACCCTGGGGAAATACTCCAATTCTTCTTTTGCTTCCGTCTCGAATCTGTTCATGAAGAGACTGGCAATGAATGGTGACAAAGAGTTACCCATTGCTGTTCCTTCGTGTTGTTCGAAGAAATTATCGTTGAATCGAAAACAATTTTGTTTCATTTAAAGTTTAGTGAGTTGAAGATATTCTTTTAGTACATCTTGACTGATATGGTTTAATTCGAGTAGATCCTAAAGGTAGTCCAAGGTTTGTGGTATCGGAACACCTGAAAACAAACGTCAAACGAGATCAAAATTTCACCTTCTTTCAACTGAATATATTTCACCTTAGGTAACTCTTCTGTTAACCATTTTGATAGGTGGTAAGTCGGTGATCCGATTGCCGAAACAATAGGACGTACCGACTTTCCTGGTTTATGTATCTTAGGCAAGCAGTACAATCTAGGTACACTTGGGTTAGATACATGTAACTTCCTATTTAAAGCTTGAGTAATAAGGTTATTGCAGGATTTAAGTACATTTCTTACTTCAGTAACCATTTTTGGTAATGGATTTCTAGAATGTTTTTTATAAGGACCATTACTAATCAGATTGTCTACCCTTTCATAATAGTCCTCTTTACCTAAAATAATAACCTTATTGCCCTTATCAGCTTTTAAATAAAAACAATCTTTTTCACGTAACCGTTTGATAATTTTTCTGTATTTTATATATTTTGTCTTTTTATTTACTTCCGTGACAATATTTGTCGAGATTTGATTTCTGCAAGTTTCTCTGACAAATCCTTTAGAGGAATCAGGATGGTATTAAATTGAACTTTCAACACTTGCAACAATCTCATCTAAAATACCTTCAGTCGCAGGTAAAGCAAAATTTAATCCCTTGTTAAGGAGATCAACTTCTTCTTTATCAAATGACTATGTGGAATGATTTTCTACAATGCCGAGAACTTTTTGAGCAACATTTTCTTTTGGCGTACTACCGATTAATCTTTTGAGTTTTCTATTTTTATTTATATATTTATTTTTTTTATTTAACATATACAGAAAGATACCAGTATAAGATATATCCCTAAGGACTCTCACCATTGTGCCCAACACAAAATAGCAAGTTTTAATTTTCTAGTCCATCGTCTATTAAGCTTCCCCCTCAATAAGGGGAGGTTTGAAAAAAAAGGCATTGGTTAAGGATATAGCTGCAAGTAATGGATATTCTGTAAGTTTAATTGATAAAATAATTAAGAAACTAAAGTTTAAAAAAATTCGAAATTCCTCGACCTTTCGAAATGAAAGAGAAAATCCGAAATTTGTATTAATTTCATTCGATCCTCGATTCACCCGTGGTATTGGTAAGATTTTTAAGATGTAGGTATGACAGTGGTTTATTCATCGGGAAACAAGCTACAACAACTTTTAGGCAATCCAAGAGACAAAATTGAAACAAACGAAAAGTCGGGCATTTACGAAATTATCTGTAAGGACTGTAATCAAAAGTATGTTGGACAAACTAGACGATCAATTCAAACCAGATTCAAAGAGCATATGGCCCATCTCAAATATGGTAGAACAGATAAGTCTAGTGTAGCTCAACATGCGTTTGAGAACAACTATAAAATAGATATTAGCGATTTAAGATTAATGGAATGTAACAAATACTAGACAGCTGGATACACTTGAAAGCTTGGAAGTCATAAAGTGTAAAAATAGTATGAATAGTGACAGAGGGCCTATCCCAAATTGCCCACTTTATTGGTTAGTGGGTCACGGTTCACCGAACCACAAGAGTTTAGGTATAAATAGCGTAGATTGTCAGCATAAATTTAGTTTTAATCATCTCCAGATGATGTCAACTTAGTTGGCGAAACGCGCGTTGAGTGCAGTATATAGTGTTTTGCTGTTTCATGGAAACTACATCAGTGTTATCTTCACATCAAAGATTCCAACCAACTCCAGGACTTAATGAATAGCGAAGAAAATGATTCTGTTATGGATTTACTAATGCTATTCATTATTTATAATTTTAATTCCTTTTAAAACGGTTTAATTTACAACTTTTTAATAAAAGGCACGCTCCAATTCTATTCAAATAAAATCATCATAATCAGGTTAAAGTTAAAAATAAATAAGAATGATTATAATAATTAATTAATATTTGTTTTTAATCATCAATTTCGTAACAGCAACGGAAAATAAATCTATAACATAACCTAACTTATTCGACTTCTGCTGGTTTTTTTTTTCAATATTTAAATGTCGAAGTTTCAAAACAGATACAAATAAAATTTTCTCTTCGTACTAATGAAAAAAAAATTCTATATGAATGAATTATAGTTGGATTTATAATTGAATAAGTAATCAAATCACGCTTTCAAACAATAAGTAAAACTGGCAATATTGCGTTACCGTTTTCGTTTTCACTGACTGCCTGTGTTTGACGCTAAACCTAGTCGGTTGAGGTCGTGAGACTAAAATTTAAAACTTTGTTATTTTTTTTAACCCCGAGGTTAAAAAAAAATCCGGAAAAAATTCTGTGAGCTCATATTTATAAATACTATCGAATAAGCAATTATAAAAAATATGTGGGAAATGCGCATTGTAGAAGTTAGCTATCGGGCCATACTTTGGAAATCAACGTTTTAAAGGATTTCTGTAAATTTGTTTCAAATTGGTCGAAACGAGTGTTAATTATACTTCACGAAATTTTAATAACAAAATTATTGATATATTGATGATAACTTGACCCATCAATGTATGGTCTATTAAATGTATGCTTATTACTATATTTCTTAAGAGCTCACCTATGAAAACCTACTACTGATTGATTTAAAAATTTTGCCCACCCCAATATTTTTTATCCTTAACCCAAAATCAATTCCTCTGGTGGGCATTGTAAGTTTCGTCATAAGTAGGGTATTTAATTTTTGGTGTCCACAGATAGGCATAATATATATATATATATATATATATATATATATATATATATATATATATATATATATATATATATATATATATATATATATATTGCACTTAGCAAATATTCGCCACCGTTTATTTTAGGATTCGCAGGTGTGAACCAACCATAAAAAGATAAAGAGGTCTAAAGAATCCATATTCGGGTTCACATTAACACTTTCGCTACTACTTAAATATGTATTATCACCCCTAGTACTGCGATGGTTTCTTCTTACATAGATATATTTTATTTGCCATTTTAAATAATACAGATGTCCTAAGGCCCATCGGTATGTATAAATTTTGAGTTAAGACGCATGTGGTGAGCCGGTAGCATTGCTTTACAATTTGTGCTAACGACGCAACATATGCGTCAATGAAAATAGCTCTAAATCGTCGAATAGCAACTAAGCTGATTACGTACGTCTGAAGTACTACGTAAGGATTTTCGTAGACGCACGGTATACGCTAGGAGCATTTATTGTGTTAATGTAAAGCGGAATTTGGAATTGGAATAATGATTGCTTTCGTTAATGTTGCGAAATATTTACACCATTTTGCTTCACTTCAATAACTAACTATAGTTTTATTAAAAAATGGATAACAAATAACCTGAAAATTGTGCACAATAATAATTAATTTTAAATACTATATGGATTTAGTATATAAAATTACAGGTAAACTGATGCATATATATTTTTTTAACACGCTGTTATTAGCTTCACCTGTATGTTTGTTTGTAACCGACTCTTTGGACTCGATTTTGACCCACTTTAAACGGACAGATTTAATTGAAACTTTGTACACTTACGAAGAACCGGTAACAATATAATAATTTGATAAGTTTATATCATTATCCTGATCAGGATCGCCAGAATTAAATAATTTCCTTTCCTCACGTATCCTCTGCGTGAGAGCAAGAGGCTTAATACTGTAATTACATTCCGTGATTCTCAGTTCGGTCGTTGGCCGAGCGGGCTAAGGCATAAGTCTGGGTCGACGCGAAACGACGGACTCCTCGGGCGTGAGTTCAAATCCCATGGCTGAAAAAAAAAAATTTTTTTTTCAGAAGTATCTGTTGGATCGTAATATGTTATAATATCAGCATCAATAAGCAATATAAATATAGTTTAAAAAAACTAAAAAACACGCTTTCATAGCACATCAAACTAAAAAGTGAAAAATAAATATAGTTTAAAAAAAACTAAAAAACACGCTTTTAAAGTGAAAAATAATTATTAATATAAACTGAAAACAATAATGAACGAAAAATACTAGTTTTATTGTGAAAAAAGCGTGGGGCGCTTTGTGCCATATTTTTCGTATATCGAGCAACCCACGCTTTTTTTCACAATAATACTAGTATTTTTCGTTCATTATTGTTTTTCAGTTTATGTTAATAATTATTTTTCACTTTTTAGTTTGATGTGCTTTAAAAAGCGTGTTTTTTAGTTTTTTTTAAACTATATTTATTTTATTAATAAGAAATAAGTATATTTTATATGGTGTCATTTTATGAATTTTAAGAATCGTATTTGCTGTTAATAAAAAAAATACGCATCAGTATTGCCTGTAGTTTTATATATTAAATTTCTATAGTATTTAGAATGAATCATTTGTTTTCGTTTTTAATTTTATTAAGAGAAAAATTTATAGATTTATAGATTTAAGTTGGCTTCTTGATGAAAACGTACTCTAAAAACGTCTTTAAATTTCTCGGCAACAAGAACACCAGAGTCATTTGTCATATTTACAGTGTTCACTATTTCAGAAGATTCGGAATAAGATAACCAGTAAAGAACGTCGTTGATATTCTATATGCTTAAGAAAATATAATATTCGTTTGCATGTACATATGTACCTCAACAGCGTATGTGTTTGACTGGTCGTTGGAGTGTAAACCTATTGAAGTTTTAGGTGCATGCCACTTTACTGCCTAAACTACAACTGTACATTACAACTGCATTACAACAACCCCTCTTTATTAAGCAGGCGAGAAAATGTATCTTGCACATAAAAATCTGCTTCTGAACATTCGAAATAGTTTTCTTGCTGATTTATTTCAACAGGTAGTGAGGTTTTGATTGAATTTTTACATAACAAGTCATTTATTAGCCTAGTTCCTTACAGTTTATTTATAATGTGTAAATTATTAATTATTTTTGATTATTTTGGTGTAACGAATAGCTTTTATAGTACCTCTTTTGGTATTAAGGCACTGTCCTACAAATTAATCAAAGAAGTTGTTCGTTAAACCGCTGCTCCAAAAGAATTATATATATATTTTTTAGATATATTTGCCTAGCCAAAAATATCTCACACCTAAAAAATATAAATCTGAAAATGAATTATTAAACGTAAGTATATAAAGGTGTTTTGGAATACAATCGATTCCACTATAATTTGCTTTTGGTGCTATCTGATTTTTGCATAAATTTTAAATCTGACAGCTTGCTGAAAAAACGTTATAAAATGCAAAAAATAACGTTATAGACATAACGAATATTTTTGTGTAATTTTCGAGCTTCGATGTCATTTCATATTTTTTTTAGTTTTTCCTACTCTTATTGGCGTATTTATATTATTATAGAATGATTTACTTTATATTGCCTTATTTTAGTAACGGACGCTCTTAGGCCACCGCATCACCGGTTGGTCTTCTCACGTGAGTCTCCACCGGTCAAAGTCGCTACTTTCAGCATAGCATTACCACGATAACACTTTCAAAATGGAATATTCGTGCTGTTTGTGTACTGCCTTATCGGTAGATATCGCTAGCCGAATGACAAAATGTTTGGCCCTTATCACCCAGGATAACAGTAAGCGATAAAAAAATTACTCGTTGGAACCAGACGCTAATGGCTTTATATTTGTTTCTGCGTTATAAATATTTTTGTTGCCTTTTATTATTTGGTTTACATGCAATTTCAATTATTTTGTATCTTAATTGGGTTTATTTATACGAGATAAAAAGGGAGCCCGATACGTATATTTTTAAATCTTTCTGCATACAGGTTGAAAGAGAAAAGGTGTATAATTAAACAGTGAATACACACATACTATGATCTAATCATTTTGCGCGTGAGCAAGCGCATGCTACTGTTTGTATGATATGAGTTAGGTATAAGTGTAACATAACATAACAAATACATGTTGTGTATTATAATTATGTGTCGCGACTATTAATAACTTTAATATAATATTAATTATAATGTTTAATCCTGGTGAATATGCCAAATATTAAAATAGAAGTAATAATCAGAAACATACCAAAATGTGTGATAGGAATAAAAAGTATAAATAGTTAATACCAGCGGCAAATTTTGCATATGGCATTCCATTCATATGTGGCAAGTTTTCTGTATGTGGGACTCTATCTATCTAGCTAGACCATTAAGAGTAAAATTACCTAAGCACAAAGACAATGTTGGGATTTATCATATTGTAAATCCATACACGTAAAACTTTCCTGAAATAACAAATCTAAGTTAGGCGAAGACAAAAACACAGCCCACAAAAAAAAAAATTTCTGACCTAGCAATAAGACGAGTATATCCTTGTATTTTTGATCGCTGATTCCGAATCCGGGGTCAAAAAAGTCGTACACCCCCAAAAAAAATTGTTAGAGCCAAAAAACACCCCCTGAATCGTTTTGTTTAATATTTTCGGGAAAATTTGAATGTATTACAATAAAAATAAAGGTGAATTGCAGCGGTCACCCTATCGGTATGAAACGCACCCCCATAGAGGGTGAGAACCACCCTCATCTGCCATCAAACCAATTGATAACGACAATGACTGAAAAACATCTAAAAATGTTTAAGTTTCGTTAGGTTTGCAATAAACTGACGTAGAATTCACGTAATACCCCAAAACTACCCCTATAGCGTTATGAAAAACAACCCTTAACTTCAATTACAGAAAAAAAAAAGGAAAAAACATAAAATTTTATAACGATTTCATTATATGGATGTTCTTATTTGCAGAGATGCTTATGGCTAGGATATTAGCAGTCATTTGTCACCAATGTTAAGACCATTTGGGTATAAAACGCATCCCTGAAGGGGTGAGAAGTACTCTTACGTTAGTAGCTTTTAATTCTTCTTTTTTAATCTTTTTTTTATAGTATCTTTTAACTTTATTTGCAAACGATCTTCTTACTGACTGTCGTCCGTTTCCCGGAAAATTTAGGTGACTATAGTGAAGAACAAGGGAACGTTTCCACCAGGACATAATGGGAAATAATTATTTCCCGGAAAATTTAGGTGACTATAGTGAAGAACAAGGGGAACGTTTCCACCAGGACATTGCCGAAATGGAAAAACGATATCAAGGAAGATGGGACGAACACATGATAGCAGACTACTGTTGGTCTCTGAAAAGAGACACGAAAGAACAACACAAACGACAGTCAGTAAGAAGATCGTTTGAAAATAAAGTCAAAAGATACCATAAAAAGATTAAAAAAAGAAGAATTAAAAGCTACTAGCGGCAGAGTACTCTCACCCCCTTCAGGAATGCGTTTTATACCCAAATGGTGTTAAGATTGGTGACAAATGACTGCTAATATCCTAGCCATAAGGATCTCTGCAAATAAAGAACATCCATATAAGTGAAATCGTTATCAAATTTTATGATTTTCCTTTCTTTTTCTGTAATTGAAGTTAGGGTTGTTTTTCATAACGCTTTATAGGGGTAGTTTTTGGGGTATTACGTGAATTCTACGTCAGTTTATTGCAAACCTAACAGAAGCTTAAACATTTTTAGATGATTTTCAGTCATTGTCGTTATCAATTAGTTTGATGGCAGATGAGTGGTTCTCACCCTCTAGAGGGGGGTTGCGTTTCATACCGATAAATTGAACGCTGCAATTCACCTTTATTTTTATCGTAATATATTCAATTTTTCTCGAAAATATTAAAAAAAACGATTCAGGGGTGTTTTTTGGCTCTAAAATTTTTTTTTTTGAATATTACAGCTTTTTAACCCCGGATTCGGAATCAGAGATAAAAATACATAAGGATATACTCGTCTCATTGCTAGGTCAGGAAAAGAATTTTTTTTGTGGGGCTGTGTTACCAAGCAAAAAAAGACAATGTTGGGATTTATCATATTGTAAATCCATACACGTAAAACTTTCCTGAAATAACAAATATAAGTTAGGCGAAGACAAAAACTATTCAAATATATAATCTAATAATGGTAAGTTTAAAAAAGCTCATGATTTTGGTTTAATAATTATAATTTAACCAATTCAGTGTTATTTGATAAAACTGGAGGTATACTACAGCTTGTGTATACCTTCAACGCCATCTTGGGACCTTAGCACTGGTCACAAAAGTGGAACTGCGCTGTGGTAGTTTCTGAGGTGGTTCCGATCTTGAAGCCAGGCAAAAATCTCTAGTCGGTCGGCAGTTACCTCTAATCTCTTGCTGTAATTTCTAAACTTGTGGAAAAGATTATCCTGAGCAGAATAAACGCTGTTCAGGATGATCTTGACATCGCCCACGACGAACACCAATTTGTCTTCAAGAAAGAGCGGAAACACCACACACTACAAGTAGTTAGGATCGATGTTGCTATCAAGGTGCTGTTATAACCTCAGTAAGATTACCACCAGGTGCTCTTGAATATTGAGTAAGCAAAATTTAAAAAATAACAAAACCTGCCGCCAATTTCGATCAGGAGTACCAAAATGCAAACCAATGAAAACATTAAGTATTTAGGGGTTCAGTTGTATCAAAAGTTTAACCTTTTTGATACACAATTAACTCAACTATACGAAAAATCTAATTATTTGTCCAGATATCTCCACCCACTGATGACAAAAATAGCAGATTAAATAGGACCAATAAAGAATTAATACACAAGTGTATATTGAGGCCAGCTCTAACATGCGGTGTCGCGCGCGTCGTGCAACGTGTCGGCGACGAACTTGCACAAATTAAAACTTTGGGAAAATAAATACTACGCCTCATCACAAATTTTCAACGTACAATTGCATTAAAGATTTACACCAGTTATGTCCGACCATAGAACCCATAACAGACCATATCCGAAATACCTCGCAAAATGTTTAGCAATATAAACTTTCGCACCCTTTCAGATAAAACACAATGTTAGTGCCACGCGTACCGTAACATTACCAAGTGGTGATTGTCTGATCGACGTATATTATGTATCGCACGTAATGATGGGCAAAGGGAATATTCTCTCATTTTGAGAATACTTCCACATTGAGAATATTCCCGAGAATATTTCCCAGAGTTATATAAATTCCCAAAATCTGGGAACTGACTGTAAAGTCCCTAACGACAGTAGGCGGTTGCATCAGATATTGCTGACACGGATGAGTATGATGAGAAAGTAGAACAAATCCTAAATGACGAATTGTCTGATGGTAATGATGTTGAAGTGTAGTAGCTGATTCTGATGCGTGATAGTTTAGAATAAATGTGTCGCATTTGATTTATATTTTTGCCTACCCGTATAGGTAATAGAAACACTAATTAATATTTGTTAACATAATTTAAAAAAATATGTATTTATTGTTTTTTTTTTTTTGATTAATTATTATTGCGTTACTTTATATTTTATATAGTGTTTTAATAAAATAACACATTTTCCAAAAATAAAGTTATTTAATCATGTAAAAGGAAATTATTATTGTGTATTTTATTCATATATATATAGTATCCTATAACATAAATAATATATATTTTCAAAAATATATTTTGTTTCAAAAAAAAAAAACAAAATTCCCTAAATTCCCACTTTAAAGAATTAATTTTCAAAAATATTCCCCAAAAAAATTAATTTACCCATCACTAGTCGCACGTAAATAACCATGATCTCTTGTTCGGTGTGGTGGTTATATTTATTTTATGTTACTTAAAATGAGTCTTTTAAAGTTGTTATGTATTTGTTTAAGTTTTAATCCTATAAAAACCAATATCATAAAGTGGTATAACGTGTTTTTTCTCACCTTAGGTGCAATGTCTTTGCAACTGATCCTAAAAAAAATGTCCAGTCGTTAGAGACTTTGAAAAATTTATTGAAGCGTTACTTTGTAATAGTTAATCATGATGATATAATGAAAAACTTTACTTTGTTTTTTTATCACTAATTTATTATAACTTAAACGTTAACGTTAATTTGTATTACGTTATATTACCTCTAAAATTTAAAAATTGAATTAAAACCATAAAGCCCTAAATAACACATTTTCCGTTAACATAATTTTATGTAGAACGTCCGTTTTATTCTTAAGTTCGGTAACATTGTAAAAGCTTAGAATTTATTCTTAGTTGTTGTATTTCTATTGCATATGAGATATATAGTATCCTATAACATAAATAATATATATTTTCTGCGCAGAAAGCTTATATTTTGTTTCTAACCAAAAAAAAAAACAAAAATTCCCCTAAAATTCCCACTTTGGAAAGATTCCTGGGAATATTTCCAAGAAATATTCCCCAAAAGTAAATTCCCGGGAATTTACCCATCACTAGTCGCACGTCAAAATAACCATGATCTCTTGTTCGGTGTGGTGGTTATTATTTTATCTTTGTGTTACCTGTAATCAACATTGAGTCTTTTAAAGTTGTTATGTATTTGTTTAAGCTTTTAATCTATAAAAACCAATATCATAAAGTGGTATAACGTGCTTTTTCTCACCTGTGAGGGCCTGCAATGTCCTTTGCAACATGGATCCTGAAAACAAAACTGTCCAGTCGACATTAGAGACTTTGAAAAAATTCTATTGCAGAAGCCGTTACTTTGTAATAGTTAATCATGATGATATAATGAAAACACTTTACTTTGTTTTTTTATCACTAATTTATTATAACTTAAACGTTAACGTTAATTTGTCATTACGTTATCATTACCTCTCTCAGAAGAACATTTAAAAAATTGAATTAGACACCATAAAAACAATAGCCCTAAATAACGGATTTCAAAAAGAATTATAGAAAATTTAATTAACAAAAACAATTTAAATTAGTCTGTTACAGCATTTACCCACATATTAAAGAATCCTGAAACGATAAATATGTATCCCTAACGTTATGCAATATTTCTGAAAAAAATTAGTAACATTTTGTCAACACATAATCTTAAAGATAATTTTAAGCCAGCTGCCAAATTATCAGATATATTTTATAATGCTAAAGATAAGACTAGTTATTTAAAAACCCAATAGTTTATAAACTAACATGTCTGGACTGTAATGTCTTCTATATAGGTCAAACTGGTCGTTCATTTGAATTAAGGTATAAAGAACATTTACGTTCGTTTAGATTTAAAAAAACAGAATCAACTTTCGCAAATCATACTTTAGAGACAGGCCACAATTTCCCAAATCTAGACGATTTAAACATATCACATGTACAAGAAAAAGGCTTTAAATTAAATTTATTAGAATCCATAGAAATTATTAAATCCAACAAAAGTCCCGACAGTATTCTAAATGACCAGTTAGATCTATATGAATCAACCCTCTTTAATGTATTCAAATCCTAACCTTTTGCAATCTCATTTATCTCATTCTAAGGTAATTACGTTAATGTTTATTGTCAAAATTTCCAAACATTTGTTAATACAATCTCTCAAGTTATAAATACCCCAGTACCTTCGTAAATTCATTCATTTGTAATCAATGGTTTGAAAACGGCACGTTGAGGTGCTGAAACTGCAGTAACTTTTGTTATAATAAATTACTGATAAAAAACAAAGTGGTTTCCTTATATCATTAGAAACTTTGCTTCGTAGGTTGTTAGACCGTGTCGATTCCCGATCAAATTTGCCCTAGGGAGATCCTGTTAATTTGCCAAAATTTGTGCCCGGACTAGATAGAAAGTATATAAAAGTTGTTGCTCGTCTGCATAGGAATTTTAGGAAAACAACCTGGATTATTCTATCAAATACAGACTTTTAAAATATCTTACGCTGCACCCAGGTAGAGTTTTTAATACCCGCAGCAACTATTTACCATCTCTACAATCATTTTAAGTATACGCATCTATATGGATGAAGAATGCATTAGATGTTGTTATATATGTGAAACTAATATCAATACTATTACGAACGGCAACCTTCATAAAGAAAAAATATGAATTATATGAATTACTATTCTAATATTCCATTCACTTAAGCATAAGAAGATGAGTGTAGTGATTTTTGTAGAATATGATGGTATCAATAATGTATGCATGAAGTATCATTGAAGTATATTATAACTTTATGTAGATTGGCCTGCATAGTAGAGTAACCTTATCGTGACGGTCTAATATTGGAGGGCAGGTAATGGGGTGCAAATGCGCGATACCAAGAATATTGTGGCATTGCAAAATCATTGGTGGTTCAAGTGGGGTTCCGGTTATTGTATAATGGAGTTTTATGTTATTTGACATATCTAAGACAAAAGTCAAAATTGCAATAAATGAAAGGTCGGCAATTTACTAAATTAGTTGTAATTATAAGTATTGAGTGGGAATTGTATGATTATTGCGCAATAATCGGACAACTGTTTCTAAATAAAATGTCCGGTAATGTCGGACGACTACTTTCAAATGTTGTCCGGTAACCAGATGAGTATTCACTATTATAAAATATGTTCGAGGAGTAGTCCGAATCGGTTCCAAACTATCAAAATTTTTACTGGTATCTTTAAAAGCTTATTAAAAGCTGTTGCGCATATTTAATTATAACTTATTGATAGAGATAGGAAGCAAACTGCAAAATAGTGGCAGACAATACAGTAAACAGTATTTACCTTGTAAACTTCTTTACATAACTGCTTCTTTCTGTTTCACCGCCTTTGTCTCCGGCAATCAATGTTTGGTGTTTTTTCCACGACAAATGTTTCACCACAACGGGCAGCGGTTTTCCACGCATGGCCTCATATGACAGTCTCGCATTCGCACACTTTACATAACAATGCGGTCTGCCTCGCCATTTTTTACATTCACTAACACACTACACTATACAGAAAGCGTCGAATAAAAAATGTCTTTATACTCGCCGTACACATAACACATCTCTAGTTTGAAAGTTCTCGAACTGAACGAACTTGATAAATAGTGCGAATAAAATACCCCTCCCCCTTACTTAATAGAAGAATACTACTCATATTTACTCGTGTTCCATGACAGTTTGCCGACATGCCCGTTTGCCACTAAAATTCATGACCGTTGGACAGCACTTATCTGCCACAAATAAATCGTTTTCTACCACCAGATAAAAGTTATAAAATGCATCAAATAATATTTTCATCACGGGCTATTCTCTTCAAGCCCAAAGTACATATGGACGTCAATCCTGAGGTAAAATAAACTCATTTTTAAGTACCATTTAGTAATAATCCAATTTCTTTAGTTAATTTGATTTCTTTTTACCGTTCAGTCACGTAACGAGTTGCCACTGTCATAGGAGTAAGGAAGGGATGCATTAGCATACAGGACGTAAACCGGGCTACGTCACATATCCACTTTATAGCCCATCCGTTGTTACCGCCACAGCTTTTCATCGGCCTATATTACTTATCGATAACCGTTATTTATGCTCGTTACTGGTACATAGGCATACTGATTTGCATACTGATATGTCAAACAGTATTTTTTTGCAATGTTGTGGTCTGCAGGACAGGGCAAGGAGTATTGTATTTCATGAAAATAATTTTAAATATTCTATATAATAAGGCCGATAATTGATGAATAACAGGTAACAGTTGACATATTACGTTGGAAAATAGTTTTCTGAATGAGTTGCCAAAAATAATTCGAAAATCTACAGTCAGCAAAAGAAAAAGATTTTAGGTCCTCTAGTAGAGACGTTTTCTAATTCAACTTCGTTAAAGGAAATAAATGTGGCCTTATAGATTCTTTAAGAGTAAAACAAATGTATCTAGAATGTTGTACCAGTTTCAGTCTTGTTTGATTTCGTCAGCATTGTATATCAGTGGAAGTTTAGAAGATATTGCTTTCTTTGGAAGACGCAAAAAACAAGGTTAGGAGAGCACACAGTTGCGTGCGGGAATGAATTGATGACGTAAAGGGTATAGATAATTCACAGTTATGGATGTCAGTCACTGATGTAGCACGATAGGTGGTTACAACTGGACAATTGCTGAACAATGTATACCCAAATTTAATACACATAACTTACCTACCTTACCAACGCCCAAGTCATATAGTCACCCATAAGCCTGTCCTCTTCTTTCTACTAAAAAACGTTGGAAAAATTATTGGACAGGTACATTAGGGACGTAAACCTAAAGGAAAATCCTCTTAGTGCACGCCAATACGCATACCAGCCAGGGAAGTCAACGGACCTGGCGCTGGATGATCTAAATAGGCTACTGACAAAGTCACTAGATGACAAAGAAATGGCAGTGGCTACATTCTTGGATATAGAAGGAGCGTTTAATAACGTGACAACGTATTCGCTAACGAATACCTTATCAAATAGAGGAGTCCCAACACTACTTTGCCAATGGATCAAAGCCAGCTTAGGGAAAGAGGGTAATAATATCCAACATAGGCGAGGCTTCCATTGAAGCAAAGGTGAATACAGGCTGCCCCCAAGGTGGAGTATTATCTCCACTGCTGTGGGTGACCCTTGTTGATGAACTCCTTCGAAAAATGTCCGCAGAAGGCTTTATTGTCTAGGATATGCCGACGATCTAGTAATAGTAGTCAAGGGACGATTTGCGAGCACGATATTAGAGCGCTCTCAAAATGCCCTAAATATTGTCGACAGGTGGTGCAGTGAGGAAAGACTGTCCATAAATCCTCACAAAACCACAATCTTCAACTTTACACGGAAAAGAGCCCTGGAAGATCTAAAATCACTAGCGCTCAATGGAGTGGAAATTCCATTTGCCAGTGAGGTGAAATACCTAGGAGTCATCTTCGACTAAAAACTGACATAAAATGCCCACATCCAAAAAATCACACAAAAAGCCACAATTGCCATGAGAAGGTGCAGACAGATGTGTGGGAAAAATTGGGGATTGAATTCAAACGCTAACAGTTTTTCTTCCTGATTTTTTTATTTGTTTTACCAATCTTGTTCTGTTGTGGTTGTTTTTCCACGACCTTCCATTTTTCCTATTAAAAACTTCTGCCGTAGAAAAGGATGATTCATCAGTCTATAATATTTTAGTAAAAATATCGGGATCTTCATCCAAGTTTTGATTCATCTGGCGGCAAAAGTCCAGCCTTTTCCTTTTATGAGCCTCTGTTAAAACTTGTACGGGTAAATTTTATATGGTCTGTAGCTGTTATTTTTTAACATACGTTGGATTTTGGAATAACTTTTACCTAATTAATCGACTGCATTATTTATACTACAATCAGAATTTTCTAAAAAATAATACAATGTGAGCTTACCTTCGAAATGAAGCAGTATATCTGGCTGTTCTTCCTGGTTTGCTTGAACTATACGCTTCTTTCTACTAAAACTGGAGATATTATTCCCCTTTCGGTAAATATTTTTGAACGTATTTTCTAATGGTTGGACGATTTGGATACAACACCCCTATATGCTCTTTTTGCACGTTTATTTTTGTTATTTTCTATATAACAAGTAAATATTTGGACTTTTTCTTCCTCACTATAAACCATTTTGATTATTTCATTAAAGAAATGTCACTTATCAAACATAATAGCTGTCATTTTCATAGCTCACTTTAATAATGTTAACTTTTCCATATTTACAGCAACTAGTTTAACTAAGATATTCGACGTTTAATAACTCAAAAACGGTATATAGTAGGGGTAACATATGGTATATTTTTGAAATCAGGAACAAAGGAGCATTCCAAAAAGTTAATAATATACAATGTATCCCATTTAAAAAAAATATTATTTTTTGTATCCCCTGAAATCTGCACGCTACTGTACTTTTGATAGCATTTTAACAAGGTTCAGTCATAACCACACACTTATTTAAAACTTTTTTCTATAACAATAATAAGGGGTGGGTAATTTATAATGAATAACCCTGTACAATATGCAGATGATTTTTGTTTATGCTCAAAGACCTTCGTATGGAAAATGTATATCCTCCCTAAATGCTTCGATAATCACTTTGCAGAAATGGCGTCGATATAATGGTTTTACCTTGTGTGAAGGTAAATCCATGGTCACCATATTCACAAGACACAACACCCGAGTGGCGACCATATAAAACGCGGAAATATAACACTTCCGCTTCGAAATGAAGTAAAATATCTAGGACTAATTCTCGACAAAAAATTAACATGGAAACCATATATTGACTACATGATCACCAAATGCCAGAAAGGAATTAACTTCTTAAAACTAACTTCAAAAACTTGGTGTGGTGCAGAGCCCCAGATTGCAATTCTTTTCTATAAGATATAAATTCGCTTAATTATTGATTACGGCTGCACTTTGTACGGATTTGCTGCTCTGTGCATAGGGTATCGAGCAGACCTCTCTAAAAATTTTAAACAATTTCATCTCGTCTTTCAGCTTGACTATTTTGACTTAATAAGTAAAACAAACACCATTTTCCCCAAATATTCGAAAACTCCAAGACTCAATGCTATTATCCTTCCAAATATTTTGGAAAAATACACCGATTTTACTTATATTTACACAGATGCATCCAAATCTAATCAAGGTACAAGCTGTGCTTTCCTAATACCTAATTTCTAATACAAACAAAGTTCAAACTTTCTCGCGAAACGTCAATTTTCTCCGCAGAGGCGTTTGCTATTGTTATAGCAAACAAACAAATTAAAAAGTTCGATTATACTAAGTGACTCCAGGTCAGTAGTTCTGGCAATAAATAATACCTACCAACCTTTATCTAAGAAGCATCATCCTTTTATTCAATTTATTAAACACTATATTTATTTGCTAAAAACATTTGCTTTTGAAATACACTATATATGGATTAAAGTTCATACTGGCATAAAACACAACGAAGAAGTCGACTTATTAGCGAAAGATAGTGTTGGGAACGGAACCACTGTAGACATCCTGTGTCTACAGGATTGTACAAATATCAGCAAAACAGGTTTAAATAAAAAATGGACCTGTAAGAATATTGTTTTACTACACCTAGCAGATATACCTAAATTCAAACTTAATTCCCTAAATAACCTTGGTACTACTAATTACAAACTTCAGGGAGGTATATCACAACAATTATCAGGATAAGATTTGGACATGGCTGTTACCCTTGCACCCAAATAAAATAGGAATTTTACCAACCAATTTATGCGAACCTTGTAATGTTGTAGGTGATCTAAACCATATATTTTTTTGTTGTGATAAATACATACACATCTGGTCGAGACCAATTTTATGCAGATATTCTGAAGATGAATATTCAAATGCCAGTGAATGTCTTACATTTATTATCATTAAATAATAACATAGTGATTGGAATAATTGTACAATTTTTAAAAAATTCTGGGCTGATAGTTTAAAATTGTAGTAGTTTCATATCCTACTATGTACCCTGGTATGCGAGTGAGTAAGCGGTAAAATGACATTTTACATAAAAATGTGTAGTATGAATTCTTAATAAAACTTTTTTGTTTTTTATCATGTTATGTAATATTAATCGGTATCTTAAAGAGGAACATCCTACAAGTGATTTAGAAAGGTTTAAGTTGCAAATATTACGTCGATAGATGTCGAAATATCTTTTCCGTTTTACACATATGTGTTTACAACACAAAGGAGATCTTTTTCAACAGAAAACATAGAAACTGTGTTACTCATACCAATGTTCGTAAAAAGTAAGCAATGTTACTTATTTCATCACCTACCATAATTATACCTACGTATCCATATGGGACGATATTAAGAGTCGTCTGATTTGCCACGCTCTAAACATGAGGCAATGATACAGTACCTTTAATACTCATCTAGAGGACGACACTTTATACACTGACTTTTTGTCCATCCTCTCTAATGTTTATATAGAAACAGAATATTTACACACTTAGTCTGTGATTCTGTTTCTTGAGACCGTAAAACACCGTTGAAATATTTTCTGAATTAACGCAATGATTTTAAAAGACATTTTTTTTATCGAGATATAAAAACGATACTTCCGTGATTACATTGTAGATTTTAAAATCTTATTTAGTTTTTTCCCGTGCTGTTTTAGGAAATTAATAAAGGTGTTGTATTTCGAGGCGATCAAATGCATGTAAATGAAGCATGTTTCGTGTCAATACCATTTATTAGTGGTCGTCTAATGGTAATGGATGCTGCTGGTATGTCTCTGGGCTCAGCCAGACTGGCTACATGATGAGATGAGATTAGTGATTGCATTCAAACACAAACCTGATGGACATTATAATACCCGATATGTTCGCTGGACTCGCAGATAAGGTACTCGATCACTATTTATGAACAAACACGTGTCTATCTGCTGTTTTCGATTTATAACTTTTCAAACTACTAATAATCATCCGGTTTGTGTCAGAGGGTTTATGTGAAAACTTACTTATGGGGGGGCTCCATGAAATTAAAAATTGCTTAGAAATATTGAATTATGAACAGTAATTATTGTTTTATGCAACCCGTGTTGACATGTAAGTTGCGTTTTGCTCAAATAGTATTATGATAATAATATTATTTTAAACGTTTGCTCCAGAGAGATGGTCGGTACAGGACAAACATGGAAGTTCAAAATCCTGTAATTAGCCAACTTTTCGGTTTATTGGAGAAAGTTGACCGAAACGTTCGATTTTGAAGTTGAAAATTTTTGAAAATTGTGTATTTCACACCGCTGTACTGTGGATCCGCAAACCCAAAAACCTGGCAAAAATGGATTTCAATAAGGTACTTATGAAGGGATTAAAGTTAAATGCTCTTGAAGGAAAAGGTGTTGCCCTTATAATGATACATATTTTGTGGAGGAATTGTAATAACGGTCAGTTAAGGTGGTGGGTTAAGCTTGTCAGTTCGTTTAAAGATATTTGCTCTTTTATATACCCTTTGTTATAAATTATTCTTGAAAATATTTTTTCTTCTTGAAGTTTTATGATCAAACAGTATAAATCAGTTGTATAACGGTATGCAGATGTATTTCTATGAGTTTTTAGAGTGTTTTTATGAAAATTTAGAAAATTACGGATATAAATCTGTGACAACTTTCTTAAGTTGTTGTAGCAACAGTAGTTAAACTTTTCCTTGACATACAAAATTAGTTAAACTTAATTACGTCTTACTTTTGTTATTAAGTATATCTCCAATATATATGGTTTTAGCTCACAATAAATTAGGTACACCTATAGTGCCCTGCTATGACAGAAAGTTGTATTTAAAAAATGTAATTTTAGAAAAATTAACTATTATACCATCCATATTGTATACTGTATACATACCTAGAGTACAAGTGCCATTAAAATCTGAAAACGATTTTTGCAGTTACTTCCTATCATAGCAGGAGTATATCGAAGAGATTCAATTTTGTTTGTCACGATGTATTTCCGCATGTATATCAACATGAAATTGTTCTAGAGACAACGGGTACATTTTAACTTCCAGACACGTATGTTTTCATACCGAAGTATCTTTTAGTTACATGAACTATTTATTTAAGCTTGTAATTAGTATCCTATTAGTAGAGATCGGGAGTTAACGATAAATGACGTCAATTCCAGGGTTGACGCTAAGTGATGTGTCACCGTGTAAATATGTTCATGCATATATGGCAAAATATCTTACCTTTTGATTATTTTGACGAGTTCGGTAACATCCAAAGTTAACACGAAGAGGGTTGAAAGTATTGGTGAATGTAATAACACACATATGTACATATTTTTAACTAGCGATCACAAGAGTAAAATTATATTACCATTAATGCACCCACTAAAACATTTGCTATCGTTCAACCACAAATAATTTTTTATCTAATGCTGTCGCATCTCTGTGATAAATATTTTTTTCTTAGTGTCATTTCCGATGAGACCTGAATATTGCTATACTACCTACTAATACACCTTTGCAAACATTATCTAAATAGTGGATTATCTGTAATATTACCGCTCATACACTTTTTATGACTATTTGAGGAAATGTGTCTCTTAATGTTGCTTTGACGTTGCACGAAAATATTTTTGTACAGCTTGTGCAATATAATTCTGTGCCGTTAAATTGCAACTCCCGGAAGCATATTCGTAACGAGCGCACGTTATAGCGACTTCGGATTGCACCATTCGGGTATATATCGAGCGCGCATAATATCAACGTTTCTAGCTACCACGGACGCTCGAGACCAGCTCATGAATTTGAAATATTTCCGTTTAATTTTCCTGGCTCTAAAATTATATTTAAAACCGTAGGTTGGATTTCGGCTCATGGGTCTGTATAACGACATTTTAAGGGTCATTTTAGGGCAAGGGAAATTAAGCGAAAAATTTTTAAATTCATTTTAAACGAAATAGCATGCGCTGATATCAAGCATCCACTGTAGATAGAAACGTTAATATTATACGTATTCGATATATATCCGAATCGTACAATCCAAAGTCGCTGTAACGTGCGCTCGTTACGAGTATGCCTCACTAATCCACAAAGTCTCTTTGAACAAGGCATTTTACAAAGTTAACCTCCGTTGTCTTTAATTTCGCACTGTTTATGTATCTATGTGTATTCACATAGAAGTTTTATAAATACCATTTATTTAGAGTGTATACATGGGACAGTGGGTGTAAGCGTGATAACAGCCAAGGCGGATCTGGTTATATATTGTTAGGAATTTTATCAATCTTTTAGAGCCGCTCAGGAAGGATTATATAAGTGTGATTCACATCTTATGCAGACTTGGATATGTGTTTTTATTAGTCAGTCTGTTTGTTCTCCATGCTTGATGTAAATAGGCCGCCCCTTTGAAATTGGTTCTTATTTTTATCATCTTGTTTGATGTTGAAATAAAATTATTAAAATTGTTGTGAAAAAGTGTTGGTGTTTCCTTGGATTTATAATATATATGTATATATATATATATATATATATATATATATATATATATATATATATATATATATATATATATATATATATATATATATATATATATATATATATATATATGTATATATATATACATTCGTATTGATATTGGACACTTAACAATAACAAGCATCCCGTCAAGATGACGGATAGTAAGTAACTGTTTTTTTATAGCTGCTAGCCGTCCAGTTACCTGGTAAAAACCATTAACTTTTTGTTCCCATTTTTATAAAGAAAACAGATTTATTGCATCGTACACAAGAATATTTTATTATTTCATATTGTTTGGGAATGTGTCATTAGGTGTTTACAATATAATATTATATCTATTGTTAAATATCGATATTTGAATATTCAAGATCGAGTGTAAATATTATGAAAACACAAAATACAAAACAATGATGTCAGCTTAGAGGCGGCGGGGGTCGTGGTAACATATAATATTAGATTTAGAATATATTAGAGAACGGAGTAGTAAGCAGTGGATGTCGTTTTTTTTTTGTTTACGAAATATATTTTGTTTTCTTAAAAATTTTTTGTATGCAAAAAGTGATTGTTTTCATTTTATCCTTTCACCCTGTGTATGTCGTCTCTGGAATTTATCGCTACCTCCCGATTTTTAATTATTAGTATTAAATTTTGAATGATATATTCATACATCCTAACGTTTTAGTTTTAAAAAAGTCGAGGTGAAAAGGATCGTCAAGCTTTACAAGAAAAATGGTTACAACAACAGTTTAAGGAAGAGCTGAGTTATTGGTTGATAAAGTAAGATCAGGAGGTATTGATAATATGATTGGTAACACTGCCAGAAGATTTTTCAAAAAACGCTAGTATTTCCACCTGAATAAAAGGAATATACCGAAACCTGTAAAATAAGGTACTATTTTACAAGTCACTTCTTCAGGATACTAAATAAATCTCAGGGCATTCAACTTTTACGCACTTGAAACAGATAGATTAATTTTGCAACAATATCTTTGGTATTATATGCCAGCGTGCATAAAATTCTTATCCACGGATAAATAATGTCAAGCGTATACTTCCGACTGGACAGTTATCTATCTGAGGAAGTCCAAGAGTCTGGAAATAAAGATTTAAAATTATTTAAAATATCTTCCAGGGAAAACAGTCTGACGGACATTTTCAATTTGTTGTTAGTAATAGTTATAACCAGTCCAAATTACCCAAAAATTACTGAAAATGTTTCTCCACAGATATACTAAAACTGGTAACTCATCCAGATGATGATGAGGTGACATCATCTAAAGATACTCAGAGTACTCTACTGACAATGACGATAGTTATGGCGACAGCAAAAATGATTGTTTCTAGCTTTCTGTTTAGGTACATGAAAATCAAGTAGAGCTACAATGGTCTCAGACTTTATTTCATTGCGGATAATTTTATATAAGAAAATAATAGGGTGCACAGTTCACTTTTTAATTAAGCTGTTTGTATTAAGACATGAAAGAAAATCTCTTGTAGACTACCTCTTATTGGATAAACACTGTCTAAGGAGAAAGGTGGCCGAATTAGGAACCCAAGGCTCTTGTAAGTAGATGCTACATTATTATTGATGTGATCCGTAAAAGAGAGTTTGGAATCAAAAATAACATCGAGATCTTTTTTATTAAATCCGATTGCCTTAAGATGGATCCACTGAGAGTGTAATCAAATAGTAGCAAATTACTTTTGCGGCTAAACGGCATTATATTACATTTACTGTCATTAAAAGGTAGATGGTTGTCAAGGCACCATAATTATTTTAGTTCTAGACTTTTCTATAGATTGACAATCAAGAGAAAACAAAACACCCCGCAAAATACCTTTAGACCGTCCGTGTATAAGAGAAAACGTTGACTCAAGTTAGTAGCAATGTCAATAATAAAGATATCAAACATGAGAGGTCCAAGAATCGATCCTTGGGGACACCCGATTTTTGAGTAAATTTGACAGACTGGTAGCCATGGCAGTGTAGTACCAGACTTGTCGGTTAAGTAAGACATAAACATGGCAATTAAGCCAACACTAAGACCGACGTTGTCCAGCTTGCACAATAATAAACTATGGTACGATCTGTCAAATGCCTCGGAAAAGTCAGTGTACATAACATCTACTTGTCCTCTTCGCTAGAAAATTTCTCTAATAAATTGTTCTTGTGCATTAAATTGGTACGTCCTTCAATGAAACCATGTTCCGATATGACAAAATTATTTAGGTGGAACGATAAAAAATTGAATTAATATTTCGAAAATCTTGATTATGTTAGGTGTCATGAACGTCATTGTGGTTACCACTGTGGTTATCAATGTTCATATTTTGAATTATGTAATTAAAATATATTTTTAAATAATATGTCGTGTTTACCAGCCTCCTGAGGAGTTCAGAAAGAATGAAAGACGTTAATAGTGGACTGACTAGGGGTTTTCGTTTTTGTATTGTAATTGGAGGGAATCATTTCTGAAATATAAAATTGTTTTGTCAATATTTTTTTAATTTCGATCTTTTTTTTGCTTTCAATACTTATAATACTATTATATGATCCAATACAATATTGCTTCTAGATTGAATGGTTGTTTTAATAGTTTCTGGAAATTTGACACCATGCTTGATTTCTTATCAACCTAAAAGTTTTATAGTGGCGCATTCAGATAAGAATGATAGTATAACATCTAAGAGACAATAGGTATTTATTATTTTTGTCATTCTCATATTAAGTTCGAAAGGATGCTCATGTAATACCCAATAATTTTTTTTCTAGAAATGTTTATTTTCTATAGGCTACATTCACTCTAGTTACTGTTGACCTTAACCTTATCAAAATAATTATAATTGTCATCAATTTGAGAAGAACAACATGTTTTCCAGACCTACATGTTTTATTTAACAAGTGAACATTAATTTTTATTTTTGTTACCATTTTTTTGGTACATGCATAACGAAGATGGAATTAATAATGTCATAAAATTGACAAACTGCGTCATTCACAATAATATGTTGTGATAGAGACAACTAGTCAAGAAGATTAGTTCTCCATATAACGCTGAGAAGTTTCCTTTTTTTAAAATTAAAACTTGTATTGGCTTGTCTATGGAAAATCTCTGCTTTCCTTACCAAAAATGGTTTCAATAGCTAGCGCTGTTTGGTTTTTAGCTAATAAAACATCAGATGGTTTAAAAGTACGCCTATAAGTTACAAGGCTATAAAATTTGCGGTAATAAAAATTTAAATCTGTTTCAAATCTGTTTAGATTTATTAATTGCCGTATTTGATAATGATAAACAACCTTAGATAGCCAGTATGTGCTAATTTAATACCGGGGTATTATATCCAGCTAAAGTACATGTTGTTTCGTGGATTATAAAAAGTAATTTTATGCGGTTTTTCAATAATTAATTTTTAATTTGTTAGCCTGAAACCATCTGGAAGCTTCATTCAAATTCTATGTGTGATCGCACAATACTTTTCATATGTTAATAAAGTTTTTGTGGTCAGCAAATAACAGAGTTTTTTATTAAACGTTATTTTTCGTATACATTTATTTAAATTAAATACATGTGTACTACAGTAGAACTCCGAGGAACTCCTGTTGGTTGTTTTGAGGAGTTTTCTCCTGAAGATGATTCGACATATTGGATCCTGTTTGATAATCAGTATTTTTATTTTTTAAAATCATTTAGTTCCAACAATTTTTGCGAGTAAATATATATATTAACACCTTAACCGGCTCAAGGTATAAGTTTAATTTTGAAAAAAATAAACCCTATGTAGGACAAAGTTTATGGGGATTAGCCTGTTTCATTGTTTTATATACCAGTCTTTAGCTATGGCATATCTAATAGAGGATATTTCGGAAAAAACTAATTATTTGAGCCATTTTTCGGAAGGGGACAACGGAAACCACAGTGAGTAAAAGATCGCAAAATTAATATATTTAGTAAGAACCTCCAAAACTTCTACCGAGTTTCATTAAATATTTTTTTGGGTAAGACTATACCTGATGCTTGTATCATTTCTAAAACCATGTCAAAATAAATCTCTCATTCGTACAGAAATAATGGAAAAAAGAGCAATTTACAAATACTACACATAACATGATATCTAAATAATTTGAAAAATATGTTATTCAACTAATTACAATATTAAATTCAATTCTCGTTGAAAAACAGGACTGTTTAACCAAGTGAATAATTATTATATAATTATATTACCTACCTTGTATCCATGCTTTATGTGTTTACTCCTTGGCGCCGTGCCATGTATGGAACACAAGGGCTAAATATTGGGGAATATGCTAATTAATTAGCTTATAATTGCTATTTCCGTCAGATATCTTGCCTATTATTATCAACTGTTGCAAATAACATTCTTGAAAACATTTATCGTATACCCGACAGACTGCTATTTAAAACAAAATGCTATTTTATTATTTTTTCATACATTGTTGATTCCATTTTGCCCTAGTCATGGAACACTAGTTGATCTACCATGAAACAAAAAGTAACTTTGATTGACAAAACGTACATTTTTTTAGATAGAGAATGGGTTTAAATGCGTATTTCCGCCTAGTCCGCCTAGTTGGTGAATAAAAATGATAAATGGATCATTTTTTTGGGATAGGTATGCCTAGGTTCTCAAGCTCTATAGAATCAAAATAACGCGAATTATACAGGGTATCCCATTTCCTCTGGGCAGAGAGCAACTTTTGTTTTTTTTTTTAATGGCAACCTGTCAAATACAACCTTATAGCAAATTTACTCTATTTAACACATAAATACAAAACTAAAAAATAACTAGATTTTGAAAGTAACTTTTTATTCATAATTTCATAACAGCTGATATTTCTAAGTTTATAGAGAAAGTAGTTGTTTATCAATTAAATCATTATTTAGAAAAAACTCTATACTGCCAAATTTGCAATCCGGATTTCGAAGTAAACACAGTAAAATACCCAAACTGCACTACTAAAAGTTGTAGATGACGTACGCAAAGCAATGGATAAAAGACAGGTCACGTTTCTTATCTCACTCGATCAGAGTAAAGCATTCGATTTGGTAAATTTCGAACTATTAATAGCAAAATTAAAATTTATAAGGTTAGATACAGTTTCACTTGCCTGGTTTAAAAATTATATCACCAACAGAATGCAGTTAGTGATTTATAATTACTTACGATCAGATTTAATAAAAACCAAAAGTGGTATACCGCAAGGGAGCGTATTAGGACCTCTATTGTTTACGATTTTTATTTTTGATATTACTGAAAGTTTGAAGTACTGTCTTTATCGCTTATATGCTGATGATATCCAACTATACATCTCAAGTACTGTGAAATATATAGATACAGCCAAACAAAAAGTTAACTATAATTTAGAACAATTGTCATATTGGTGTAAAAATAATGGACTTAAACTTAATCCGAATAAAACTGTTGCTATCTGTATTGGTAATGAGCCGATTAGAAATCATATAAATCTAAACACAACAAATTTATCACTTAATGGAACAAATCTGGTCTGGATGAAACGGCAAAAAAGTTTAGGTCTTATTATTTTCGAATCTCTCAATTTTGAACCTCATATAAATAAATTATATTGCATATCCTTCATGAAGTTGAAAATGCTAAACAAGCTTAAATACACACTGAACAATAAAATAAGACTAAAACTTGTACAAAATTTAATTTATCCTGGGCTAGAATACTGCTCGGCTATTACAATTATTTATCCCAAAATAATAAAAATAAAATTCAGAGAATACAAAATGCTTTTATGAGATTTGTATATTGTATACCATTTAGAGAACATGTGACTCCCTACTTTAAGGATAAACCCAAAATAAATATGAGATTTAAGTATTTATATTACGTGTTTCTATATACATAAATTTGGTAAATTTAATTTTCCACAATATCTGTCCAAATTATTAGTCTTAAAATCAGAGATACATTATGCTAATATAAGAACCAGTAATTATTATTCAATATCACAGCACAGCACATCAAAATTTGAGAATTCATTTTCATATGTAGCACCAAAACTTTTAAATACGATTATATTATTGCTATCCGTGTCTGAAAATAGTTTTAAAAAATCATTGAAATTACTTTTATCGAATGATGCTAACCAAGCCAACTGAAGGTCTTTGTTTATTAATGTTGTAAATAAGCACTTAAATTGTGGTAAGCTCAATAAGTGTTTTGGTTTTGGCTAATTTTAAAATTAGGTCTATTTATTAATTTATTTACTCTTATTTTTCAAATTTATTTGAAATTTATACAAGTTATTTTTAAGATTAAGAAAACTGTTTATTTCTCTTATTTTCTTATTTTTCTGTTTAACAGTAGAACAATTTGTACAGTTTAATAAGTAAGCAAGGTGGAAGATCAATAATTTATTGAACCTTGACATTTTATGTAATAATATGTATTATTCTTTTGTACATTAATTACACAATAAACATTTATTATTATTATTTTTTTTTTTTGGATTATCCGATGCCGGACCGTCCTCCCGTGGCCTCCGACGCTTCACGGGAGTCACTTCGGCGCATTAACTACAGCCACCCTCCACATCCCGCAGGGTTAGTGACTGTAGATACCAGAATCGTGTGCCCTAAGCAGACGGAGAGAACCCAAAATGACCGCCTTCTGCATTTGGCCTGCCAACCATTCGGCTGACTTTTGGCAGGTCGGTATGATCTTTAGTTCCGAGAGCAGCGTAGGCTTTATCCCTCCGAGTACATCGATTATTAGGACGACCATTTTTACCGAGTAGCCTGGGTACAGCACTTGGAGCTCGTACCGGAGATCGCGGTATTTTGTCCGTTTCTCCTCCTCCTTCAAGGTGATGTTTTTTCCCGCAGGTGTCGAGAACTCGATGACATACATCACCTTGAGTTGATGGTCGAGGAGGACTATGTCAGGCTTGTTGGCTTGAATCAGCCTGACCGTCGGGAACGAGTATTTCCAGTAAATCCGGCATTTCTCGTTCTCGACAACGGACTCAATATCTCCGAGGACATAAGGCAGCACTGGTGTCTGGTCTACCCCGTACGAGTGCCTTAGATGGTAGTATAGTACTCGTAACGCCGCGTTATGTTGGTATATGTAGGACGAAATCGCGTATATGGGGCATGCAGATAGTAAGTGCATGAGCGGTTCCGGCGCCTGATGGCAGGTCCTGCAGTTGATATCAGGAACCTCTCACGCCAAACGCGGCTACGGTAGACCAAGGTGTTGATAACACCATCTTGGCAGGCCATAATGAATCCCTCGGTCTCTAACTTAAGCCCGGCTGACCTTAGAAAGGCGAATGTCAGCCTGGTCGATAAACTCAGTGTTTCTATATTCTTATAGAAGACACCATGCTGGGGTTTATCGACATGCCGCCGAAACAGATTTTGGTAGCTCTAATTAGGGCTTTCAGACGATTTGGCTGAAGTTCGGTGACTGACTCTATGTCAGCACCTCGCCGGCCTCCTCTCCTGATGCCAAATGCGAGACTGTTGAGACTGAGTTCATCTGCAGCTCTTTTTGCTGCCTTGAACAATCCTACTCCCACTCCTACAGTTTCGTGATGTTTTATAAACCGCAAGAGGGGATCTGAGCTCCTGAAGATGTTACATGCCATACTCAGTACTACTCTGCCATGCGTACACTCCAGGCTCAAGAGTTCTTGGCCCCCCCGATGACGTGGGAGGTACACATGAGGAACGGACGATCTAGGATGAATACTTTTTTGAATATTCATCATCTTGCGGGTGGGTATCTCTGTGTAATTTGCGCAGCTCATTATTATTATTATTATATTCCGCGTATTATCATAGATAAGTAGATGAAAGGTTTTTACACGAACAATAATAAAACAGTGTTTTACTGCTTCAAAACAGGGAGTAAAACAAGTGTTTATTGGGATTTAAAGTAGCTATGGAAACCGATAAACAACACAGACATAACGTAATGTTAATATTTTTATTATGTCAAACTTTTAATGGTAAAAAAAAACAAAAACAATTAGAATCAGATATATAAACCTTTAAAATGTAAATTATTTATTTTTTTTATTTTCACCAATTTCTCCATGTTCTTTTGAAATGCTTCCATTTTTGCGTTTTTTAACCAAATTTAGTATTTTTGAGGCTCTGCTAGCCATAGTTCATAGGAGAACTTTAACTTGCACTGCAAAATGTGAGCACTCAGCCACTTACAATAAGTGCTGTAGACTATGGAGTTAACACTAATTCAATTTGGCGGGAAAGTACTGCGCAGACGTAGATGGAGTTAAACATTTGTATAAACCAGCATCTGTATTAAAGTCAAGTACTACAGTTTCACCCGGAATAATTTAGAGTGAAGAACGGATATTATCTCCTATACCGTAGTTTTGCTTGCTGCTGTCAAGTCACTTAATACTCCTTAGCACGGGCTAAATATGTTTAGGCTAGGAGTTAATATTGTTTTGCTTGTTAAAGAGGTGAAAATTTTTATAGAGAATGGTGAAAAAAGTCAAAAAACACAAAAACTAAAGTTAACACAGTTTTGCTCTGAGATACAGATATATAAATATTCTCACAGCATTAGGCATTTTTAATTTTTAAACTTGTGTGATACAACTGTTTACTTCCCAATTCAATTTAAAATGGTCCGTCGTCCAATGTATTAAAACTTTTTAATTGGACATTATATATCAAAGTTGGGGACATGTATCATAAAGCAATGTACGCATACTGACATGGGAATGCTCTGGATATCTAATGACACAAAATAAAATTCATGCTGTCACCCGATATAATCTGAAATCGTCGATATTATCGTCGTTCGACTCGGCCATCAAAATAAACATTAACCAAGATTAATTATTTAAATAATATGCCATAACATCGATTATATCTAACAAAATGTTTATAGATGTAAGATATGAGTATAATTATCACTTAAAATTTAAACTGTGTTTTTCCATCATATTTATTTTTTAAACATTCTTTTCTATATTTAGAGTGTTATCATGATTGTTTTGTGATTTCTTTTTGGAACGAAAGAACACTCAACAACCTTGTGATCTTTTCTGTAGTTATGGAATACAACAACAATTTTGTATTATCTAAATTAGTTTTAGACAACTTATCTACATTTTATCTAGGTATTTAAGAAAATTAAGCTATAGATATCAATTATAATATTATATGGGTAAACATTTGGTATTGTTTATTTTACAAAATTTTTGGTAATTCAAATTATTATTTTGTGTTAATTCGATGATTGTACACAGAATATTTTTTATCGATAATGCGTCCTCTCATAAATATAGACTTCTACAAGATTAACTAATAACACAACGTTTTGCAACGAACTCAAATCAAAATTCATTCATTCATAATTCATTTGTTTACTATTTTGGACACACTTTACGTGATGTGCAGCCAGACTCATTGCTTTCTCTATAATTCGATATTATCTGTCGTCATTTTTTCTTCAAACAGTTATAAGTCAATAGCATCGATATTTATTTCTTTTCGATTTTCATCTGTTAACTTTGGTTGCAAAACTTTAAACTGGTAAGCAAAATGGTATAAAATAAAAGTCAAATGACAAAACTAGTTTATCCAAACACCAAAACACTCGGTACTATATTCTACGCTTTCGCCAATCAAGTTAACATAATCTGGAAATGACTAAAACCTGTTCGCCTCAAAATTTTTGCACTGACCTACAAATTTTATTTTTTTCACAAAAATTTTCTAAAAAAGTTTGACATTTTCATTCTGTTTTCAGTGGGCGAAGTGAGTCATTTTCGTAAACAGGATGCGAAATACTTTTACGTTCTAGAAGGTAAAAGTACTTCACGTTCAGGAACGCTTAAATTCATTTATTGAATAAAATGCATCAATATATTTATAATTTTAACTTTAAAAGTTAGTTTTAAAAATTATTATAATATAGTTAATTAATTAATTAGTTTCTTACAATATGTAAATTAATGGTTCCAATTTTAAAATGATTTAAATTTATTTCGGATGTGGAGGGCTGTTTCTTTTAACAGTTTCATAATCTGGATGCTCAATCATGGTTTTATTATTCTAATTAGTAATATTTATTTCGGATGAGGATGTTAAATCATTGTTGAAGATTCTTCAGATACGGAGACAAATTAATTTAAGATTTCATTTGAAATTTGAACATCAAACCAGAATCTGCCACTGTCGTTGCAGAAGAGCGCCTAAAGAAGTATCCTGTGTAGTTTTCTGGTTGCGGAAATTTCAAATATATCGCTGTTTCATTAGGTGTATTTCTTATTTTATTAATACGAACCACTTATATATAGATTTTCTATTAGTGTATTTAATGAAAAATCTATGATTGTTAGTACATTGTAACGGTTTCATGTTTATTTTACGTTACAAGGTTTAATAAATATCAAATTATTAAATGCTTCCTTAATCTGATTAAAGAACCGTGCTATTTTTACCACGAATTTATATATTTTGAACTGGACTACAACAACCGAAAAAGAATTTGTACGCAGGTAGTGGGCATAGAATTAGCGATTTCGTCGTTATTCCCGAATTCCAATAACCGCTTGTATTTTCCTATTTCTTTTTGTTAAAAATCATTTCGTATGATTTCCACTAAAAGGTTTAAGGTCCACAACTATATGTTTGCATTTAATAAAGATAGTAAGCCAATTTTTTGAGTTGTTTGAGCCAGTGTTGTCACCCGAAAATATCCGATTTGCGACACTTGTGATATTAGAAAACATGTCTCGAGAAAGGAGGGAGGCCGGGCTTTGTTCCTTTTCGTTTCGACTTTCCCTCTTGGAATGTCCTGTGCACATTAACGTGTTTAATTAAGTCATAAGTAATATTTAACGTTTGCGTTAAGTTTTCGTTTTATACCGATTTAAGGATTTAATTTAACTCACGTTAAAGAGATGTAAAAACCTTATTTATAGCAATAAGGTAATGCTATATTTTTATTAAATTACAAATGATTTGTCTACGGTAAAATTTTTCTCACTTTTAGGTTTTTTTGGACAGACATCAGTGTGCAGACTTTTTAAATACAGATTTTTTAGATACAGTTTCAAAATGCCTTAAGATGGAAGTTTAAGATTAAAGTGCTTAACTTTTCCCATTTCGAGGTTTGGTATTTTTAAGCAATTTTTTGTACATTGTGAAGTACATTTTTTTTATGGACAATCCTTTCACTTTTGATATAGATTAGGAAACGAAGTAAACTTTTTATGGATTCCTGTAATGAGAATAAATGTACCTGTAAATTCGTAATACTGGATGTTTTCGCATATGGTAATTTTCTGCAATCTGGGATGGTGATTTTATCGTTATTTTACACACGTTTAAATTCTGATATGAACGATAGTATTGGAAGCAGTGAAATCCACCAACATCGGGGAGACGAGGGAGTATTTGGAACTAAAGATCCTATTTATGAACATTGAACAAATCTATTGGTTACGTAACGGCTGTGATTGTATGGAATGTAATTTATGGAAAATTATTAGGACCATTTTAATAATTTATCAGCCAGAAGCTAACCAATAGGACTTCAACCCTTTGTAAATGATCCGAAGTAGAAAAATAGACCCTGTATTCTACCTAGTTGATGTACCATCTTTCATCGTGGAGTAAAGTACAAGATAAGTAGCATTTTTTGTGCTTTAATCTTTTGCCTTGTAAAGAGAAATTTACAAAACACCTTTATTGCTTTAAAGCGAACCATACATAAATTTATTGAGAGACACTTGATTCCAACATTTGTTATATTGGAAATAAAATACTAATTCTCCAGTTTGTAAACTCCTGCTATAAAATTTTTTTGTAATTTTAATATCTTGTGTTGATTAATTATGAGGTAGCGTAGAAACAAGTTGTTGTAAGTGATGTCCACGTGGTAAATTGCAATTTTCTTCAATATGTTGTTTTAGTGTAGTGTCGAGTAAGATAAGTTAAGATAGATTAGTGTTTTTCGAGTAAAGCGGCTTTTGCCTTTATTTCGATCTCATAAAATTCAAAGTGGAGTTCTCTTCTGCCTTTACTGTCAGTTAATTGTCTTTGAGACATCTGTTTGGTGTAAATACCTTTTGTTGTAGCTGTCGATTACGTATTGTTTTTCGAGTAAAGTTGCCTTTTGCTTTTATGCTCTAATTCTCAATTTCAAGTTTGATATATTGAAGTTGCCTTCTACCTTTACTCTCAGTTGATTGTGTTTGAGACATCTGTTTAGTTTAAATATCTTTTGTATTAACTGTTGATACGGCTACAATTGTTTTCGAGTAAAGTTGCCTTTTGCTTTTGCTTTATTCTCAATTTCCAAGTTTGATATATTGAGCGTGCCGCTTACTTTCAAGTACGCTGTATATTGTGATATAAAAATCACGGTGAAATTATCTTTTTGATTTTAATGTACCTGCATATTAGAAAAATTTATTCATAGTGCACAGACTAGCACTTATTTACATTTAGGTTACTTCTTTCTTACAATACTCTGATAGTAGCAAAAATGGCGCTAATAAAACAAGTTAGCTTTAAATTATAATATAGAAACAGATAAGGCCTAACTTTACTGTTTATATTTTTATATCTTTTCGTATATTCAATTTTTCTCTACTTCAGTATGTTTTATATTATACGGTAATAAGTAGTGTGTAATAAATACCTCATGTATTTAATCTGCTTTCCTTCTTTCAGATCATACTACTTGATTTGGCACCCACTTTCCAGAACCACCCTCGAAACACAAAACCATACAACCGAGTGCTTTTGTTAACCCATAACTCTCTTTAACACCAGGTAGATTTGTTAAAATTTAGTATTCACTAGCCTACAATAATCGTAACATCCACAAATCAATTATCCTAAAAATAAATAAGGAGTGTTGTAACAACATATAAGGTGTAAAGCAACATACTTTTGATTTAATTTAATATGGACCAAATTTGGAAATAAAGAAAATTCTTTGAGTGTGAGTCTTGGAATTAGGAAGTTTATTATAAGTATCGATCCTTGTCCTCTATAACATCTACCGTCATTTTAGCAGTTCGTCTCTTCTGCATGCACCGTGAATGCCTGTTATTAAGATAACCTGAGAGAAATGATTTCATAATTATAAATGGGGTAGATTGTTAGCATAAGTTTAGTTTTAATCCAGATGTAGCCAACTTGGTTGGAAGCGAAACATACCCCGTCCGACTGCAGTATATAGTGTTTTGATGTTTCGTGGAAAACTACGTCAGTGACTTTACTTTACTGTTTATATTTTTTTATCTTCTTCGTATATTCAATTTTTCTCTACTTGTATGTTTTATATTATATGGTAATAAGTAGTGTGTAATAAATACCTCATAGATTTAATCTAACTTTTCCTTCTTTCTGATCATACTACTTGATCTGGCTCGCTTTCCGAACCACCCTGCTCTCTTGAAACACAAAACCAGCTAACCGTGTGGTTATGTGGCAAATTGTTGGGGTGTGATTAATTAAAGAAGAAAATCAGTTTCAAAAATATGTCGACGTTTCGTCTTTATTTAAAGACATCGTCGGACTCTGCATTATTAATGTTATTGCATTCGAATATATATATATATATAAATATATATATATATATATATATATATATATATACATTATATATATATATATATATATATATATATATATATATATATATATATATATATATGTATATATATATATATATATATATGTTATATATATGTGTATATATCTATATATATATATATATATATATATATACATATATATCTGTATATATATATATATATACATATATATATCTATATATATATATATATATCTATATATATATATATATATATATATATATATATACATAATTATGTGTTATTTAGCAATATAGAACTACCTTTACTGTATTTTATCTGCAGAGTCCTAAGGATGTCTTTAAATAAAGACAGACGTCGACATATTTTTGAAACTGGTTTTCTTTAATTGACCACACCCAACAATTTACCACATAAAACATTTAAAATAAGAGTCATTAAATAATTTCAAGAAATTATCTTCAATCATAATAGAAAACATTCATTAGGAGCTTCTTCCTCAATTCCTCAATTTCTCAAGATCCTCGACGATATCTAATAGATTTATTTTTAAAATAATGTTATCAATATTGTATGAATGTTATGTTTGGCATTCTCTAAATTTTTCTCTGTCTTTCTTACTACCACAAGAATAATCTTGGTTACCTAAAGTGTGAAGTTAGTTAACCAGTATGACATTGGAAAAATAAGTCTATAGCTTGTGACTTTGCGTTAAAAGGTCAGTCAGAGTCAGAAGGAGTTTTTTATAATATAAGACAAAAAAATAGTATATTTCAAAGAAATTGTTCACAAGTAAAAAAAAAAAAAAAAAAAAATTTTTTTCCTAACGTTTCGGAAACGAAATCTGTTTCCTTTTTCAAAGTTATGTATTTATCTTTTTGTGAAATATGTAACTACACATTTGTTTATATAATACCCATACGTTAATTTTGGTCAATTCTTTTTAACATCGGTAACCATGTTGTACCGAAATTTACAGAGCAATGGGATATTTTTGTTCATTCAATAATTTTGTTTCTTAATTTTTATTTTTTTGCTGTTCCCTTCTTTCGTTAAAATTTTTGCCCAATCCCAGTTTATTTTATATCCATTTTCCCAAGCATGTTCTCGAATGATTTTATGGCTTGCCCTCGGCTCGCTAAAAAATCTCTTATTCTCTAACGCAAAGTAGCATTTCGTACTATAAATACTAAAATAAATATTTTCGTTTCCCTCTTCCTTATTTTTTATTTGCCCAAAATCTTAATATACCGTCTATAATAAGCGGCCGATGCCCTCACTGCTGCATTCGAAATACGGGAAACTTTCTTAATTCACAGATGATACAGCAGATGTGTAAAAATAATGAATACATTGGCGGTCGGTAGTTAATGCAAGCAGGATATCGAAGCTGTTTATATCACATGGTTAGCGATCATTGAGAATAAAATGAAGAAACTTCGGACGTATCGATTTTTAAATTCAATTACGCATCTTTTGGTAAAGAAAAAATGACGTCATTACAGTTTGCGTAATCGAGATTATTTTTTATGGAACCATATATTTTTTCATAAGTTTTCTATAGAGTTTTATTTCTCTATTCAATCATGAAAATTGCATCCATAATTCCCATCTTCAAGAAAGGTTGCGTGACTAATACGAAAATTACAGACAAATTTCCTTGCTAAGTGCATTCTCAAAAATATTGGAAAAAATAATTTACAATCGCATTATGTCTTTTCTAATAGAATATAAAATACTTACTGAGTGTCAACATGGGTTTAGATCATCCAAATCAACGGAAACAGCACCCGTTAGTTCTTTAATATATTTTGCAACACCCCGTCCAATTGCTGGCATAACACAATAAGCTGGGGGTTGTACTTTGACCGGTAGCTCAGTGAGCAGTCGTGAATAAGGGCTTAGATTGATTTGAGTTCTCACCAAAATCTAGGCTGGGCGCCAGGACTTTTGCAAGTACCAAATTATTAAAAGTTTGCGTTAAAAGATAAAGATAACGTTAAAACTTGAATTCGGTTGGGAAGGAAGGTGAATAAAAAGATATTATTTAATAAAAAAATATAATGAAGACTGGTATATGTACAATATTAAATTGCTCGATGGCCTCTTTTAGTAAAAATTTACTGTGGTTGAAGACCAACAACCAACCACACAAAAAATTATATTGAAAGAAAAAAAAATTAAATGCCTGATCTCTTACAAATTTCTTCTTGACCAAATATAACTTTCACTGGGATCGAAGATCTTATGGCTTCAATGAGACGGAACGAAAAAAATAATCCCAGACGGCTAAGCTCTTAATGGGTCGGTGTTAGTTTGACTCACCACTGTCAGTACTGCGGTTACCCTTGAGAAAAATGCCAGTTGTATAAAATATCATTTTCCTGCTCCACCCAGTATATAATGATCAGTTCGATCCACCAGTTATCCTCTTCTCTTGGTCCAGGTATTTACATAAAAAAGGGAGAGTTTTCTGAGATCAGTATTATAGGCAAAACAAAGTTAAAAACTGTGACGTTTGAATTGTCCAGCTACGTAGACAAAATATGAGTTAACACAAATTTACAGAGTAAATTGCAAACTAAACAAATTAGGATCGGTATCCTACAATATTTTAGGAAGTTAAAGACTTCAACTAACTTAAGTACCAATAAAATTTACGTAAATAGAAAAAATACTAGTCCAACAAATAAACTAGGTGTAGCTACGATAATAAACAAGTGAAATAGGTATTCACTAAATGTTAAGATATTTTTTTACTAAAAGAAGTTAATCTTCAAGAAAGTAGAATTTAGAATATCTGTATACAGACAGACAACTAGAAAGATAACGTAAATAAATATTTGCTAAATATAAGACAATATGATAGTTTTCAAGTTGAAGGTAACGTTAAATTAAATTATTTATTAGTTCCTCGGAGAGAGGTAATAATGAATTGCAGATAAAGTTAAATAAAGATATATAACTTGACTATATGTTTACATTAGATAATCAATAGTTAATCAAGTGCCAGATAACTAGGCAGGTATCTTTGCCAGAGAACTAGGCAAGGCTCCACTAGAGCAGCGTTCCTGACTAAATACTAAGTAAACGTTCAAGTAAGCATTCGATATTTTAAATTTAGAAAAACCTTACGTTACTGAGGTCTGGTTGATAAATATATGCACTGGTATAAAATAATCCACCACAAAACCAATGCACCACATTAGATAATTTTCACAAAGGTTATATAAACAAATAGGTTTGGTCCAACAAGGTGTACCAATCTCCAAATGTCACCAGTCACCACTGTTCAAAGCGCTACCAACGTAGCTAAGTGACCTAAAACATCAACAGACAAAGACAGAAAACAACTAACTACGATACAAAATGGCGACATCCGTTGCCGAGTAAATCTAAAATTTACAATAACCGAAAGTTAATTTAAATTAGCACATAAACTTATTACAATATCAGAGGGATATTAGATATATTGCCAACAAGGCACGATAAATCGATACTAATCAATATTAATGATGGTTGTTCCAAAGAACAACCAAGGTGAACTGGTCACCGAAAAGCAAATTCGCCCAAGACGTAAATTAAGATAATTACGGTACAATAGTATTATGAAAATTACCTCAGAGGTACTTTTAAATCAATATAGCAACTTTTTAATAATGATGATCATAAAATCACAAGATAATACCAGAAAACATATAAATTTTACCAGACCGCTTCACTAGAGATGTTTTCGTTCTGAACGCTACACTAGTAAGAAGAAAGTAGCATCGTAGTATTCTGCTATCTAAACTCGATTATAGTTTGGAAAGGACAGACATTTGAGAGTAGAGTATGAGCAATAAAGATAGATAGATATTTAGTGCAAAAATCTGCACAACTAACTGTTCCAGTAGAAATCAGTGGCGCCATCTAGACTAGACTGGCTGAAACTTAATTCATCGTAGACAACAACAAACTGGAATGAAATGGCTTTCAATTTCGTTACAATTTATAAAGAGCTAGATGATGGTAAATATGTCGTGTCGGTATTTTTCGACCTATCGAAAGCCTTCGACTCTGTTGATCGAAATATACTAGTCAATAAGTTGGAAAACATTGGTATACGGGGATGCCTATTAAGTTGTATTGATTCCTACCTGAAAAATCGTAAACTGGTGGTAAAGTGTAATGATTCTCAATCTGATATATATGATATAACTGTGGGTGTACCCCAGGGCTCAATATTGGGTCTATTGTTGTTCTTAATATATATTAATGACTTGCCAAATTATATTCAACACGGCAAAACCACGATGTATGTTGATGACACCACTGTCTCGGTTTCAGCTGTTACTCAGGATGAACTTTTTTTCATAAGATTTATGTGACGTTGGATGATGTACATGCCAGGTGTCAGAGGAATAAGCTTATTCTAAATAGTGAAAAAACGGTTTTCATTAATTTTAATCTTAGAAGACCGGTAACTATAACTGAAAACATAAGTTTTAGTAACTCTACAAAAATTCCTTGGCACCTATATTGATAGCAACTTAACGTGGGAAATACACACTGACCATATCTGTAAATTACTTAATAAAACTTACTTCGCCATCTTACAATTAAAAGATACAATCACCCAAACAGGTCTCCTAGGTGTGTACTATGCTTTAGCGTATTCACACTTGTCATTGAATATATTAACCTGGGAGAGATCAAGTTACCTGCAACGCGTTTTTATCTCCCAGAAAAGATTACTACGATTAATTTTTAACTTAAATTATAGACATAGCTGTAAAGATTGTATTTAAAGAGAACAATATTTTGACTGTTCCTTGCATTTATATATATAAATGCCTATTATTTGCTAAAATAAATTTGTATTCTTTCTCCTCCTCAGCAAATAATCACGAATATAATACCAGACATCGAGATCTGTTGCTGATCCCAGTACATAAAACAGCAACATTTGAAAAGTCATTGCACTATAATTGTATTATTTTATTTAACAGCATTCCTAAGGCAACTAAAGAATTGAATTTACCCTTATTCAAAAGAAAATTAGGAAAATGCTGGTGGAAAATGCTTTTTATAGTGTAAATGAATTTGTTAATGGTTTAAAATAGTTTTTTCTTTTTATAAGTTTGTCTATCTGATTCTGTTGTTAGTGTATAACAATTTTTATTTTGTTTTTTATGTCTCAAGTTTTAAAATGTGACATACTATATGTATACTATTGATTAAGTTTATATTTATATATAGTGATCGGGGATGAGGTATGGACATCCGTTTAATTTCCGATATTCGATCAGTGAAGTTAAGCAGCACTGATCGAGTCCGGCAATTGGATGGATGAACGATAGCTCATCTAACAGTCGGTAGGCTGTCAACAGACAATCCCGGAAGGCCGCTAGCCTGATGCAGGCGGAGAGGCAAGCCCGGGTGGAGGGTCGAAGAGACCTACCCAGGAGGTTTGCCACTCTGCTAGCGGTGCAGGCGGGCAGGCCCAGGCGGTGGGTTAGTTGACAGTCGAGGACCGTGGTTCGGAGTCCACGCTAAACTGTAGGTCCCTAGGTAAAAAGGGCCCATTGTGGCCTACTTGCCTAGTAAAATAAGTAGCTACTACTACTACTACCACTATATATAGTGATTTAGTTTTAAAATGTGACAATATAAAATTAATTGCAATATAGACAACTATTTCACTATTTTTTGGACGTACCAAATGTACATAATATGTATCTAAATTGGGAAATAAATTTCTATTCTATTCTATACCAATAAAATATTAAACAGAAAAAATGAAAGTATGGAGTGCAGCTTGGAATGTAGTAATATTTTGCATCTAATTTTTGTTTTTTTTTCTATATAGAGAAAGGAAGACCATTTAAAACTCATAAAAAGAAGATATGGTTCCATTTAGAATGACCACAAACACGCAAATTAAAATTAAAAATCGACTTTGGAGCAAATCACAAAATATTAAATTTAAAAATTTGTCTGTAATGTGTTTGAATATGCAGTATTTTAAACGTGTAACTTTCACACATAATTTTTGATTTGGTTTAGATGTAAATTGTGTTTTACATTTTCCTGACTACAAACAAATATGAATTTAATGGTCAATATATATTTATTTTATGACCAGTATTTTTTTGTCGAGTTAAATTTATGACACAAAAACAGAATTGAAAATAAAAACGCCAATACTCGTAGATTTATATATAAAATAAAATCAGGAACGCTCATCAAACAAATAGTATTATCATTCGATCTTTAATTTTCCTTATCGAAAATCAGTATCCGGGACGCCGACCCGACCCCGGTTCTGATAACACTACCAACCAACTGATCAGTGCCCGATTAACTCGTAAAAAATTTCGTATATATGTTTACACTTAAAATTGTGTATTATTTTTATTTATATTATAGTCAGACGGATGTCACACAACAGGACATACCGTAATTATTATTTTATGTTTGCCATAATTTTATGGCGTTTTAGATGTAAAATTACAAAAGGAAAAACTTTATTCACGTATCGCAACAACACCATTTTAGAGAAAGATTGCATCTAGTGAAATTACAGTTATTATTATCATTTATTTCGCAGAACACGTTTAGCTATCTAACTTTGGAATCTTTTATCTTCTTTGTTATAAATAAATATACGTAGTGTCATTGTGATGCGGTTTGTTAGCATATATGCATGCACCCAGAGTAGATTGATATTTTAGTTGAGCAACTAACTAACAAATACATAGGAAATTATGTAACAATAATTTTCTACATATAGTGTAACAAAAAGGCCGTATACACATATTATAAAGGGTGTCCCAATAGGAGATGTTTGATTTGTGGCAAAATCATCATGCAGCGCTACACCATGCAACATGTTATTATTTTCAAAATTTTTATTCGTCACCGTTCAATTACTGCAACTCGAAAAAAATTACATGTAATTTTTTATCCAAATCATCTGCCCACTGAGAGCAATACGGAACATACCGCGAAATTTGAAGTTCGAAGGGGTTGTGCGTCTCCATAATTATTTTCAAGTTTTTTACCAGATATTACGAAAATCCATGAAAATCGAAAAACAGTCGGCGCGTTAGAAATCGGGACACGTTAATATGTTCAATTGTAATTTATAATTTATTATTAATTTTGCATTGGTATAATCTTAATACTATATTCAACTAAAAGACGAAACATTTGAAGTAAATTTATTTCATAAGTAGGTATACAACAGAAACATTTAATATTTTGTCGTTGCGCCATTATTAGCAATTACTGCCTATAAAAGTCTCTGCATGGGATTTATAAAAGTAGATACAACATTCTGATCTAAATTTTATAGAATCACACAGTTCATTATAATTTCTAAGGGAAAAGTTGCGTATTCTCATTTTTTTAACTGTTAAACCCCATATATTTTAAATAGGGTTTAGGTCTGGACTCCTAGAAGACCATCCTTTTTTTATTAATTTATTTAACGTCGGCCTATTTCTGCTACCAGGGCCAATCACCGACGCCAAGAGACGAGCTATCGAAGAGTAGGGATTTTTTACTTGCCTAACATCTAATAGCTAGGAACTGACAGATTTACATCCCCACCGAAAAATGGTATATCCCCTACACAACCCTTGCATAAGATTGCATAGCTTCTGTATATACGCTGATATACAAACCGCTAGAAGACAGGACGAGGTCGCCGAGTTTCAC
>JANEYF010001986.1:87500-240000 GCA_029963845.1 Rhamnusium bicolor
AGTCCAACATGCACTTGTTGGTACCAAGAACTTAGCTGCCCCGGGCCCAGACGGCATTAACAACTGGTGGTGGAAGAAATTTCCTTCCATTCACTACCATCTGACGCGAATTTTCAACTCATGATTGAACGAGGGGCAGCAGATTATGGACTAGTTCGTCGAAGGAGGTATTGTGCTTATCCCCAGAAAGGGGGATCTTTCCGACCTGAGGAATTATAGGCCAATCACTTGCCTCAACTCCTGCTACAAGATATTTACACGTATCTTGTATGCTAGGAAACTGAGATCTGTTAGATCCGGTCTTCCAGCAGATACACGAACAGCGTGGTGCCAAGAAGGGCATGGCAGGTTGCAAGGACAGCCTGCTGATAGACCGCTATATTACACAGAAGTCTGTGCAATACAAGCGGAATCTATCGATGGCCTGGATTGATTACCGCAAGGCATTTGATACAACATCGCAGGAGCTATTGTTGTACTTGCTCGAATGTGTTGCGGTACCAGTACCACTAGTGAGATGTATAGAACAACTGCTGCCGCTCTAGAAGACTCGCTTCACCATAACATCAGGTGCACAGCGGGTGACAACAGAGCAGGTGGTATTTAGGAGAAGAGTTTTCCAGGGTGACTCCCTGAGTCCTCTCCTCTTCTGCATCTCACTACTACCGTTGTCTGTTGGGCTCCGCCAAACTCGCTGATATCAATGTGGACCACCAAGTCGGAGGCATAAGGTCACCCATCTATTTTATATAAATGACCTTAAACTTTATGCCGTCGAAGAGCGCGAACTACGAAACGCTCTTAGGGTGGTTGAAAAATATACGCGTGCAATTGGTATGGAGTTTGGGTTGGACAAATGTACAGTCGTCCACCTCAACAGAGGACGATGCGGGGAATTCTCTGAAGATGGGGCAAAATGGTCGTCCTAATAATCGGTGTACTCGGAGGGATAAACCCTACGCTGCTTTGGGAACTGAAGATCATACCGGCCTGCCAAAAATCAGCAAAGTGGCTGGCAGGCCAAATGTAGAAGGCGGTCATTCTGGGTTCTCTCCGTCTGCTTGAGGCACACGATTCTGGTATTTACAGTCACTAACCCTGCGGATGTGGGGAGTGGCTGTATTGCGCGACTCCGTGAGTCGTCGGAGGCCACGGGAGGATTATCTGGCATCAAATAATCCGAAAAGAAAAATTGTAATAATAATAATAATAATATTAATAATAAAACGTCATTATTTCTGCAAAGATGACAACGTTTGCACAAGAATATACAATATTCAGTTGGTAAAGCAAGTGGCGAAGTTTAGCTAGATCAGCTACTCTTACACTTAACCACTGCGAAAATAGACTTAACTACTAAACTTAACTTAAACCTAACCTAAAAATAGTTTAACTAAGATTAACAAATTAGAGAAAATAGACAAACTACATATATATTACGGCATAAAAACATAGTTATCATTGATGATTGGGAGAAAAGAAGAGTTGACTATAGTAGAAATATACAATATGTTGTGTGTAATATCCTACAAGTTATAGAATATTATTTTTATTTAATATTTCTAATTTTACTGTTTTGCGAAATCTATGAATGGATAAAGATTTGTAATTATCATTTAAAGAGTTGTACAGTTTAATTGCATTGAAAGTAAATGATCTTGAAAAGAAAGCTGTTGAATGCTGAGGCATGGTAGGGTATTTTGATGTCTAATATTTACTTTGTGAATGTCATTTTGAAATATAAGTTTTCTTTTAAGTAATCAGGGGTAGAAGTAAGCAGGAGTTTATGAACTAAAACTAGAAGGTGGTAATCTGCTGTATTTGTCATGTTTAACCACGGAAGCCGTTTAATTTAAATTTTCTTAAGTTGTAAATAAATCGGCAACAGTTGTTTTGCATTTTTTGTATTCTCGTTTTATTTACTACGTCCAAACACGGATAGTACACAACATTACAGTAACTAAAAATTGGAAATACAAGACTTTCACAGAGCTTCTTTTTTAAACATTGGTTTAATATGTCTGTTTGAGAATAATAATTTCAGGCGCACGTAGGATTTTTGTATTAGCTTACTGACATGACCTGAAAAATGGAGATTTTCGTCAAATATAAGCCCCAAGTTTTTCGATGTATTCGAAAAAGCAATTGGTACATTATTTACCCGTAAATTTAATTGATCTTTGATTTCTTGTTTTTAGGACAATACAATATAGCTACCTTTTTTCTGGATTTAATTTTAAATTATGACAATGTGAATACCTACTTATAGATCTTAAATCAGCATTAATTAAGTCAGTAGCTTCATTTATTTGATTTAAATCAAAATGGTGAGATATCTGAGAATCATCAGCATATGTCTGAAGACAGGAAAATTCAACGTGATTAAAAATGTCAGAGATATAAATTATGAGCAATAGTGAACCCAGAATTGAACCCTGTGGAACACTTGAAATTATAAGGCTGATTTTAGATGACTGTTCAGAAATGACTACTTGCTGATACCTTCCCTAGAGGTATGAATTAAAAAAATTTATGGCTATTTTATCAAATCCATAATATTGTAGCTTAGCATAAATTAAGTCATGATGAATGGTATCGAATGCTTTCGAATAATCTAGGGAAATTATTACTGTGCCGAGTTTGTTGTCACTTGCTCCAATTAAATTATCAGTTAAGTTAAGTAAAGCAGAGTATATCCTTTTCGGAATCCTGTCTGATGTTTAGGTAATAAATTGTGAGTATAAAATATAGCGATATTTGCCAGTAAACTATTTTTTCTAAAATTTTTGATAAGATTGGGGAGACTGATAGGACGAAGATCTCGTAGAAAAGCTGGTAAATTAATTTTGGGGATGGGTTTAATAATTGCTGTTTTCCAATTTTCAGGAAAATGACCCACTTCGATGCAACAATTTAAAATATGCGTGATGTGAAGTATAATTACAGGAATACATAACTTAACCATACATATATATATAAAGAAATTTTGTCATCACCATAGGCATTCGATTTTAGATAAAAAATTGCATTTCGTATTATTTCAGGATCAACTACATGCAGCATGAATTTTACGTTTTGTAAGTGTTTAGAATTCTTATAAAAATTGATGGTATCATCCATCACATAATATAGTATTGACGTAAACAATACAAAGAAAAATAATTTAATCACTGACCAATCAATATACGTAAATTAAAAGACGTATATTGAAAGAGGAAAGGAAAAAGACCACGAAAATAGCAACATTGCTAATGGACGATAAAACGGAAACCTCAGTTTTCAATCCGAGTGAAAACTGTAAAAATCCTCATTACGATATTCCACGCCCCCATTGATGGCCACATATATTTAGATTTAACTGGCCATTCCATTGAACAATTCACGTTGACGCAACAGGTGATTTTCACACCACTCAACAATCCTTCCCTTCCCCTCGCAGCGGTTTACTATCAACGAGGGTCGTACACGCCGTGCCGGTCCCTTTACGATCGCCCTTCTGCCGTTTAGGGCCCTCTTTTTGACAGAAACCTTCAGTCCCTGTTTAGCTTTGCTAGTGTAGTCTGTAGAGAGCACGAAACTGGATTATATTAGATTTGAAACGGTTAAAAGACGAATTCTGAGGTGTATTAGTGATTCAGAACGCTTAAAATGGATTTTTGCATGTAGGCATGAAATGGTAGTTTTTTTTCGAAATGGGTAAGTTTAGCTTTTGTTAGAGAACTAGATAAGAACAGGTTTATCTTGTTATTTTATTTGTATGTCATTGTTTATGTCTTAATTTAAATCTCATATCGGTATTAAAGATGTTTATCATTGTCATCAGGAGATAAGATTTTTGCTTATTAATGTTACCCTAATGATGTAATCATGTAATAGAAATTGATTTTCTCATTGTCATTCTCATATTATACATTAAGTGTACTAAAAACATTTTTTGGCCTATATATAAGAAATTTTAATCGTCAAAGCACACTTTTGGTTTAGCTAAGATTGTATTTCGTTAATTAAATCAAACATATTTAACAAATCAAAAGCCTACTTTTATCTATCATTTCGTATTAAAAATGACTCAAGATTGTAATAGGTTTTCTTTGGAAATAATAGAAGACACATCAAGAATGCATTAACTAAATCACTATGAAATTTTCAAGCTCATAAGAATGGGTCGGTTTTATGATACCAGATGTTGGGAAATCACGAATTTCTACAGATGTATAATTTTATTTACAATGATAAGAAATATATTAATTTGAAAAAAATTGCAAAATATTTACGATCAAATAGTAGAAACGTTTGGAAGAAATTAAAAGGAGAATTTCACATTTTTCTGACAGTAGCTATATTGGACAACTATGGTTATTCAGTGAAATGTTTTTAAATAATGCTTTTGTTGGTATCGATTTGTACAATTCTTGTAAATGAAGCAAAAGGTATTGTGTACGTCCAAAATGCAAGATAACTTTATTAACAAAACCAAAACAGTTGTGGTACATGATTCGAATCCATTCTTTCACAGAAAGTGAAAAGACAGTATAAACGTATAGATTAAAAATAGGTCAGACTTAGTTGATCAAATAATTAAGAAACGTAAATTTAAAGCGACACTTCGAAATCCGTCAATCCTTCAGGACTAAGATTTGTAATATTATTCGTTACTCCGGTTTACCTGTTGGTAGGTTTTTAACGCAACAGGTTTTACTGTTATTCAACCATACAATACATTAATGCGACTATTAGGTTATCAGTATGGGCAAAATTGGGATAAACAAAAAGTTGGAATTGAACACGTTCGATTCTAATTAGGTTTAAAGACTGTCAAAGAGCATAATTAATATGGCCCTTTACAAATTCAGAAGAATAGATAGGTCTAATGTTGACTAGTAATAAACATGTATGTTAAAACAATCACATATTACATATTAGATTTAAGGTTAATTAGAAACATAAAAACTAGTAGATAGATGCCTTTGAAAGTTTAGAAATTAAAAAACATAAATAGTATCAATAAATAAATACGCTGTAAAATATAGATAATTACAAAAAGTAAAAAAAATGGCTTTTAGAAACACTGAGACAAATTATACACATCTTAATACAAAACATACCTACTTTAAACGAGCTACCTGGACCTGGATACATCACAACTTACTAGGGCAAATGCTTACCTTATTTTACACATGCTTACCTGATTTTATATATACTTACGTAATTTATTAAAAATTCCTTCCACTATTATGTATACTTACCTTTAGAGATTATATATACTTTTACGAATCTAATAATGCTAATTTAAATTTTTGAGAATATCCCCAATTTTTCCATTATAAAATTAACCTTGAGTTTTCAAATATAGTGTGAGAATATTTGTGAATCAAAATGTTTTTCATGTTTTCGAAATATTCTTACCTGCTGTTCTCCAAACTTTTCTTATAGTGTAGTGAGTTGAACGTGACCTTCTGAGAGGTTCCCATAAAAACAAAGTGTGTTAGGAAAACGAATATATCAAATCAATATTTCATTTGAATTGATATGTCAGCTCCCAAAGTATCCTTAATAGTATCAATAGTTATTCTGAAAAATCCAGAACTGCATACTAACTTTTTGTTATTTTATGATAATTCAGTACTCTTGATGTTTACTAACTATTGCATCTTCATTCGAAAATGAAAGAATACAAATCCGCTCTTAACCGCAGTTCCTAGCGATTGGTTGTACTAGTCGACGATTCTAGATTGGCACTTGATTTGGATGCGCAGTGATTTAAACCCCGCCCTTTCACTGTAGAGCAGTTTGATTCGTCTCTGTCCTACACTAGCGATATTTCTTCTCTTCTCTCTCTCTGCGCCGCCAAGTGCCAAACTACAATCGTTGAGTAGTAAGTTAAATTACTGTGAACAATAATTTTTATGTATTTTGTTGATCAAAATTGAAATATATTGTTTAACACTTTCCCCTATGGGAGCACACTTTGTTCTTTAACGTCGATAATTTGTTTTTTTGCAGAATCGGAGTTCGTTCAATAAATATAACATTAATTCCCTTGTCATAAACAAATCCTTCGATTAAGTTTTGAAACGCCCTGAATCTATTTTGGAATCTTCCAAATGATGTCCGTTCATCCGTCAGAATGAGTGCATTCGCAATAACTCAAAAAGTACCAGTGAAAAAAATTAATTTCAATATTGTGGATCGCATATTATATTTGATGAATGTGATACCACCCTTAAAGATATTTTCTCCAAACAAATAACTTATTAATTTTCTTTTTGTTTTGTGAATGCAATGGTGTGTGAGTTTTTATCGCCAGATTGAGAGAATGTGGGTTATCTTAAATTTTGTAATTTAAAGCAGGACACATCACCACACATCACAATTCTTCTTTTGGTATAAAATTAATTAATTTGACTCTGACAAAAAATGTTCTCATTTTCGATGGTGCTGAAGCTTCATTAATAATAATAATTGTTATAGATAATATTTATATGTCTAACTTTGCCACTTACGATGTAAATATTCTGAATACAAGTATCTCCGATCATCATGCTCAGATACTGTATGCCATTCGTGATAACAGCATTCCTAATGATGTGTATGATTACAAAAGAATTTTTAGTGAAACAAATTATGAAATTTTTAAAAATCTACTAAAATATCAATCCTGGTTTTCAGTTTACGAGGCCTCCACAGTTTACAATAAATTCAATAACATTTTATCTAAATTTTTAGAAAACTTTAACTTAGTTTTTCCCTCAAGAAAGTGTAGAAAACAAAAAAATATATCAAAGTGGCGTGAATAACGGAGGATATAAAGAATGCTAAAGAAATACTGAACTTATTAGCAGAACTTTGTTCCCAAAAACAGATTCCCAAACAGACTTACACAAATTATAAAACTTTCTATATCAACCTGTTAGAGGAAGAAAAACGTAGATTTTGTGACCAAAAAATTAACCAGTCTGACAACAAATCTAAAACTTATGGAACATCATTAATAAAGAAAAAGGTAAAGTAAATAATAAACCTAGTTTTAACCTAGGAACCTGACGTGTACTATACAATGTATGTTTTTGTCACTAGTACTAAATATCTATCTATCTATCTATCTATCTATCTATCTATCTATCTATCTATCTATCTATCTGGATAATGAACCTTATGTTATTGCAAGAAATTAAAATTGATATCCTCAACTAACTTTATTTTATACGAAAAACAGAGAATGTTGAAAAGTCACTGGGTCTAACTCTCTAACACTCGTACTATTTTCCTGGTACCAGAAGCGTATCTATCTCATGGAAGTCAGCGATGCTGTGATTGCCAAAATCCTGCTTCAGACGCTGCGCTCACTCCTCAAATATCAATTTGTCAATTATTTGCCGTCAAAGAACCAAAGTTTTTACGTTGCAAATAAATATGAAATAAACTTTACATATAAATGTCAATGTGAGCCCATTAAAATATCTCCTTAAGTAGTAAGATGCTGCGATTGTTTACATTTGCCTAATTTTGGTGAGTGAGCGCATTGTCTGGAGCCAATTTTAAACATATAATTTTAGGATGTATAGTACTGTGCACGGATAATTTGGTAATTTTCACAACTAGACGAGTTCATTTTGACTTTTATGTCTGAATAGACGGTGTTTATTTGTACATTGAGTCCACCGACATTACCCGCGCATTACGAAAATGGGTTAGCCGTAAATATCAAGTATCAGCATAACAGAAAAAGTCTATCTTTCTGTCTAATTGTAAAAAAACGCCAAATTATTTGTACACTAGACTATATAACCTAAAGTTTTGACGCTCGGGTCTATTAGATCCACAAGTTACCAGTTAAAAAATAATCTTCCCACAAGCACATTATTAAAAGATAATAGTTTTTAAGGTTTGTGCGATATAAAGATTGTACCACAAATTTTATCTGTATTATGTTTGACCTAAATGCGAATTGTGCATACTTTAACGTCATGTATCGTAAGACAAAATGCATTTATATGTCTGAATCAAGTGGTTCTATTCTAAATCATATTGTATATATTATAAATAAAAACTTCGAACGGTGCCCCGATAATGAACACACTGTATTACTGCTCCATTCTCCATTCATATAAAACTCAGCTACAATTTTTAAACTAAATCGTTTGCATTATACATTCTTTAAACTTCTTATTGTTGCGTCAAGTATTTTTATGAACAATAAAATCTTACAATATCTGCGATTGTATCTATATATTCTTTTAAATTTATGATATATTGTGAGATTGTGACACATTTTCTCACCGGGCATATTACGAAATTCGCTGTTTAGGTGCTAGTATGATTTACGGTGGGTGGTTTATGAAAAATCCAAGTCCCCGCTAGACTGATACGATCATTACTGGGCTGGCCAAGCTAGTTAAGCCGATAAGATCTCCTCCATAGAGGCCAAATAGCCCGATTCGTAGAGAGATAAGGTTCGATGCCGTGCGCGAGAGGCGAGGGGCCGGAGGAACTGGCAACGATGCATGCCGCTGATAAGGGCCGGGCCGGGCCTTATCAGAACTCATCAATCAGCCTGCAACTGATAAACAAACTCTGCTTGAACGCTGGGGGACCGCTTATCGGCTCCGACGGTTTCCATCTATAAAGACTCCAGACTTCACCCCCACACCTCCCGGCTTCCCTACCTACCCTGCTGCACAATGTTGGGCTTTTAATTAAAAGAAACAAATTCTAAGATAAATACTTATGTAGGTATTTGGGGCACGTAGATTTTTTAATTGGCGAGATATGCTCACGTAAGGAGATATGCCACAATAATTTACCTTATATCGTGTGGTCTGGTTTCGCTTAATATTTTTACACTCTTGTCATTCGGTGTTAGATTACAAAGTAATGTTTCAGGTATGTGCAGCGTAGCAATAATCTCGATGTGTGTCGTTATATGATAGGTATTTGAAACGAGGTATTATATTTGCTTCGTACAAGAAGATATACAGGGTGGGCGAAAGTATTCCTTTATATTTCCGGTTAATACTGCTTTATTTATAATAATAATAATGATAATAATAATAATAATAATAATAATTTACGTCAAGGGAACTTCGGATGACTCTACCTCCGCGAAGCCTACAAGGGGAACTGCGCGTTCTGCACTTTGGTGCAAGCCCAAGCCTCTTACCAAACAGTATCCTTTCTCCCGCAAGGCCCCGTCACTAAACTCCACCCCCCGCCCAGGAGGCCCCAGGACGGAGCCAACCCCCCTGCCGGGGCACGTGGCGTAAGCCACCCCTGAAGGTCCCCGGCCCAAGCCCTGTTCTGTATTTCCCTCACAGGCTCGAGGCGGGAGGAGGAATTTGTTCCTACCACTCCCTTCACAAGCTGTGTGTTCCGCCGACTGTAAAGGTGTCAAACCTTCTACGGTCTACCTCCTTCACTCGAGGCTCTATGCCACAACCAAAAGCACGGGAAACTTGTGGTAAGAATCCTCCCGGCCAAGGTTAATTCTCCATCGCGTGGGATTCATGCGAGGAATCCGGACTGGTCGCGAGCACTTCCCCAAAAGGGGACTCTACAGGAATAGGCTCTTCTTTCGTTTTTCTAAGGTTGTCGGTTCGCGGGTGGACCTTCAGGATCTAGAGCCAGGTACACATTTCTAATTCTCCACTATAGGAACCCTACCCCTTCATCAGCGCACAGCAGGTGGCATAGAGAGGAGTTTTCCAGGGTGACTCCCTAGTCTTCCTTTTTTCACTGCTGCCGTTGTCTTTGGGCCCAAAGCGGATAATGTGGCCACCCAGACCGGAGGCTAAGCCCCATTATTTATGGATGACCTTAAACTTTTGCCTCCGGAGGGTAACAAAGCTCTATGGTCGAGCGGGCATGTTGGAGTTCGGGTGGCAATTGCTCTCCTAAGCGGATCCCTAGTGCCATCCGCCTACGGAGACCTTCTCCTTGAAACAGCATAAAGACTTCCGCGCAAAACGCCTCAAAATGGTCTCGATTCGGGGAAAAGGTGTCTAACTATATGCTCTCGTCTGCTCTACTCCTTCAGAGAAATGGAGGGAATAGTGCGCCAATAAAGAGATACCCGAAATGATGAATATTCACAAAGTATTATCCTAATCGTCGTTCCTCTTTACCTCCCATCAACGGAACTCTACTAGATGGAACTAATGCTATAAGCATCCCCTCTCGCGAAAATGGGTTAACAAAAAAGCCAACCAACGAGAGGCCGGAGGCTATCTAACTTATCTAAAAAAAGGCCGAAAGAAAATTGTTTCGGCAGCAGTGAAAACCCCAGCATGTGTCTTACTGTTGCAGCCCGCCTTTTAAGGTCACAGGGCTTAAGTCGGAGACCGAGGGATTCTTATGGTGCCAAGATGGTGTTATCAACACCTTGGCTCTACCGTACGCGTGTGGCGTGTAAGGTTCCTATTACTGAGACCTCCTAGCCGGAATCGCTCTCTTTACTATCTGCTCCCTATTGCGATTTCGGCCTATCCCGCATAACGCGGCGTTACGAGTGCTATACTACCATCTAAGGCACTCGTATGGGGAACCAGACACCAGTGCTGCCTTACGTCCCCGGAGATATTGAGTCCGTTTGAAACGAGAAATGCCGGATTTACTGAATACTCGTTCCCGACTGTCAGGCTATCCAACCAACAAGCCTGACATAGTCCTCCTCACCTCAACTCAAGGTGATGTATTATCGAGTTCTCGGCACCTGCGGAGAAAAAATCGCCTTGAAGGAGGAGGAGAAACGGACCAAATATCGCGATCTCCGGTACGAGCTCCAAGTGCTGTACCCAGGCTATCGGTCAAAATGGTGTCCTTATTATCGTGACGAGGGATAAAGCTACGCTGTCTCGGACTAAGACTACCGGCCTGCCAAAATCACTGAGTGGCTGGAGCCAAATGAAAGGGGTTTCTTGTTCTCCGGCTAGGCACACTCCGGAGTACAGCTAACCCTGCGGGAGGGGGAGGGCTGAGGTTATTCTGGGGACCCTAGCGCAGCCACAGGACCTCGCCGAAAAAAAAAAAAAAAAAAATTTACGTCCCCGGAGATATTGAGTCCGTTGTCGAGAACGAGAAATGCCGGATTACTGGAACTACTCGTTCCCGACTGTCAGGCTAATCCAAGCCAACAATCCTGACATAGTCCTCCTCGACCATCAACTCAAGGTGATGTATGTTATCGAGTTCTCGGCACCTGCGGAGAAAAACATCACCTTGAAGGAGGAGGAGAAACGGACCAAATATCGCGATCTCCGGTACGAGCTCCAAGTGCTGTACCTAGGCTACTCGGTAAAAATGGTCGTCCTTATAATCGATGTACTCGGAGGGATAAAGCCTACGCTGCTCTCGGAACTGAAGATCATACCGGCCTGCCAAAAATCAGCCGAGTGCCTGGCAGGTCAAATGCAGAAGGCGGTCATTCTGGGTTCTCTCCGTCTGCTTAGGGCTCCCGATTCTGGTATCTACAGTCACTAACTCTGCGGGATGTGGGTAGTGGCTGTAGTTGATGCGCCGGCGCGACTCTCGTGAGGCGTCGGAGGCCAGGGGAGGACTGACCGGCCTTGGATATTCCGAAAAAAAAAATACTAATAATAATAACGGAAGGTCTCAATGTTGACAACAATGGCAATGAACATGGACGCTTTAAGTGGATGAGGAAACTAAGGGATGACTTGCTTACCTGCTACGAGAGCAGCGAACCTGAGCGCAGGGGATACATGGTTACATGATGCCCGGTGTACCATGCACCTGAACATCGCGCCTTCTCTCAGCAACGTCTGAGAGATCAAGTATCCTTTTTGCTCAGGACAGGTTACGTAAGGGCATCCCGTCAGCTAAAAAAACTACCAGCCGCAGTTCCACCGCTACAACTAGCAGCTGACGAGGAACATCCTGTAGAGTTCATCGATGTAGACTTAAGGACGAGGGTTAGCCTTAACACCAGGGCTAACCTAAAGCCACAAGACCCGACTAGAATAGACGTGGTCATCGATGAGGAACTTCCAGAAGATGCGGACATCGGCGAAGTCAACTGTGCCGTGTACAACGCCGCAAAGCAACTCGTCCCCCGTGAGTGGTCAACTAACACTTAAAACAGGACCGAGAAGGCCAAGCGACGTGTACAAAAAATCGAAGGCAAAATACAGTCGGCCAGACAACACACCACTCAGATCCGGAGTGTGGTGGAATACACGACAAGTGCTATAAAGAAAACGTTGAAGAGGTGGCTGAAGAGTATGGACCAAAACAATTTGTTCCATATGAATCCTTCCCGCCATTTTCAAGAGTTACAGCGTGTTGTCGATAATCCGCCGACTGTAAAAGATGTCGAAATCTTCTGGAAGGGAATCTACGAAACAACGCGTCCATGCAATAGCGACACTCCAGCAATTTCACACTTCGATGCTCTGTGTGACAGACATCTTGAAGAGCCAGAAGAAGTGTGCCCGGCAGTCATTACGGAGGAAGTCCAACACGCACTTGTTGGTACAAAGAACTTCGCTGCCCCAGGCCCAGATGGCATTAACAACTGGTGGAGGAAGAAATTTCTTTCCACACACCGCCGTCTGGCATGAATTTTCATTTTCAACTTTTCAACTCATAGTTGAACGAGGAGAGCAAATTGTGGATTGGTTCGTCGAGGGACGTACTATGCTTATCCACAAAAAGGCGACCCGAAGAATTATAGGCCGATCACTTGCCTCAGCTCCTGCTGCAAGATATTTGCACGTATCTTGTATGCTATGACACTGAGGTCTGTTGATCCGGTCTTCCAGCAGATACACGTACAATGTGGTGCCAAGAAGTGCATGGCAGGTTGCAAGGCCAGCCAGCTGATAGACCGCTGTGTTACACAGGATTCTGTGAAATACAAGCGGAATCTATCGATGGCCTGGGTAGATTATCGCAAGGCATTTGATACTGGAGACTCGCTTCACCATAACATCAGGTGCACAACGGTTCACGACAGAGCAGGTGGCATTTAGGAGGGAATTTTCCAGGGTGACTACCTGAGTCCTCTCCTCTTCTGCATCTCACTGCTGCCGTTGTCTGTTGGGCTCCGCCAAACCCGCAGATATCAATGTGGACCACCCAGCGACCGGAGGCATAAAGTCACCCATCTATTTTATATCGATGACCTTAAGCATTATGCCCCTGGAGAGCGCGAACTACAAAACGCTCTTAGGGTGGTCGAAGAATACATGTGGTAATTGGTATGGAGTTAGGGTTGGACAAATAATATGCAATAGTCTACCTCAAGAGAAGACAATGCGGGGAATTCTCTGAAGATGCGCAGCTCGCAGACGGAAGCGTCCTGAGACATCTGGATGCCGGAGAGACCTATACATATCTGGGTGTGCAACATCCAGGATGTAAAACAAATAAAAGATTCTCTCCGCAGCAAGTACAGACACCGTCTCCGAAAGATTTGGTCTTCCGAACTTTTGAGGAAGAACAAATGTGTTTGCAACTAACATCCTTCCGTTCCAGTTCTGCTCTACCCCTTTGGAGTAGTGAAGTAGACAGTAGACGAGCTGCGCCAATTAGACAGAGATACCCGCAAGATGATGAATATTCACAGAAGATTCATCGTAGATCGTCGGTTCCTCGTGTGTACCTCCTACGTCAACGGGGGGACCGAGGACTCTTGAGCCTGGAGTGTACGTATGGCAGAGTAGTAATAAGTATGGCATGTAACATCTTCAGGAGCTCAGATCCCCTCTTGCGATTTGTAAAACATCACGAAACTGTAGGAGTGGGAGCAGGATTATTCAAGGCAGCAAAACGAGCAGCCGATGAACTTGGTCTCGCATTCGACACCAGGCGAGGTGGCCGGCGAGATGCTGATGTAGAGTCAGCCAAATCGCCTGAAAGCCCTAATTAGAGCTGCCGATCAGGAAAATCTGTTTCGGCAGTATTTTTATCAACACCTTGGTCTACCGGAACCGCGTGTGGCGTGTAGAGGTTTCTGTCATCAACTGCAGGACCTACCGTCAGACGCCGGAATCGCACATGCATATATTATCTGCGTGCCCCGTATACGCGATTTTACGCGATTTTGACCTACATCCACCCACATAACGCGGCGTTAGGAGATCAGTTGCACCCCCTCCCTTCCGAAAAGGACAAGACGTATCGAATATCAAGATAAATTACTAGAACTACACTAAATGATTTGCTTAAATTCAGCCAACATATATTTTTATTTCTTTCTCTAAGTTTGTATAACAAAAAAGATAAATCTGACAACTTTTGGTAACTATGTTTTTCGTACTCTCGCCATAAACTTAAAGAGATAGACTGTGCGGTCTAATGGACAGGCTTTGAAGTACAGAGATATATTCCGTTTTTTTTTTAACTTATGTTTTTTTGTAAGTATCTCCAGTGTATATGTCAAAGCTGTTTTGCTTTAGAAGATTTTTTATTCTAATACCAAAGATTTGATGTAAGTAACGAGGATGGCTCTCTTAAGTTTTTTAGAGTTTGTATTCGTTTTTATTTATATATTATGCTACAATGCAATATAAATAAAAAAGTGCGTTGATTGAAAAAAATCATAGAAACATGCATATTATTTTTACCCTTTTTTAAAAAAATTTCTGGCAGCGCACATGCTTAAGACAATTAAGTTTCATGCCGAAATATGTATTTTCTAAACTATTTAGAATTGTAGGAGCTAGGTGAGAAAAATTATTGAGAAAAACAGTTTTATGCTGTTGAATCTTGTCACACATGCATGAATGTCACTACGATGTTTTAGTTTAACAAAGAGTAATTTAGGGCACTTATTGTTGAAAATGTTAAACATAAACCAAACCAAAAATATTTACGTCTTATTCATCTTCAAACAGTTGCACTCATTTAGATAACTCTCATTTATATACTCACTGGTAGACTCTTACCAGGAAGTTTCAGACAGTACCTTATTTCAGCATTTTGCATTCTCTGAATCCTATTTTTTGCTATTTTGGGTTAAATGGACCGTACACACTGTCACAATAATTAAAAAGTGATACACGATTATATCAACAAAAGATAGTTTCACGTTTTTCAAGAAAACGTTTTTAAATTGTTATATTTTTTCAATTTGTAAAAACCACGTGAAACTTGGTTTACACGTAAAGTTCAAAATGCAGGTGTTCACGCTTGGTAAGTCCTAAATGTTTAACATTTGTTGTAGTCAATAGTTTCACCACTAATTATAGTGTGTTTCTTATGGTTTTTACATCATTTTTCAAATTTTTAATACAGTCACCCGGTACTTTGAGGGGTTGACTTTAATTCCAATACTAGAAATATAAATAATTATCCCTTCTAGTTTAGTGTGTAAAATATTAATAGATTCGTGTAAATTCCTACTAATACTAAAAACTAATATAAATTTGAATACCATCTGCGTACTTATGTAATTTGCAACGGTTAACGTTTTCTTGTGCGTCGAATGTATATATTTTTATTAAAAGAGGCCCTAAGATTGATCCTTGAGGTACTTCAGTTATAACATTAGAAAGTTCAGGCAGTAAGTTAACATCTCCCTTTTGATTTCTAATTACAACTCTCTGTTTTGGAGATTATTTTAATTTTGTCGTTAATAGTTGAAAGTCCACAACGTCAAAGGTTTTTGACACATCAATATGGTTACCCTGTTTTGATCTTTCGCTGTAGTAATAGCATTTGCAATAATAAATAATATTGTACTATAGTTTTTTGGTAGCCTGATTGATAAGCTGGAAGCAAACCAAGTTTCGTAAATAATTATTAAGGTCCTCGAGTAAATAGTACAATCAATGTATTTAGTGAAATATGTATTGCTCCTGTTATTTTATATAGTACAAAATCGCCAATTACAATGTAATATATCATTTATCATATCTTTATATGCATATATCAGTGCGGTGTCCTTGGATCAGCCCCTGATTTTTACGTCATATAAATATTAACTCGCGTCCTTAATGATTAGTGAGTTGATCATAAACAACCCTTTCGAGTGTTTTTGACTCAACAGGTAGAATGTTTATAGGACAGAGATCTTCAATTTCCATGACAGTGTAGTTTTGGATACAGGTTGCAAAAATTAAAAAAAGAAAATAACCACACAGTATTCTTGAAAATTTCAAACCTTGAAATATCAGTGTTATTACGATCTTAAACCGCAGAATAAGATCTATATACCTAAAGGGACCCGAAAGGTCTTACAGATCATCCTTGATGTGTGCAGCGTGAGCAGTAAATAAATAACTGGGGTATTATAATTTGTACAATTTTAATAAAATATTTATAACAAGAAAAGGAAGATTTTTCAAAATTCACTGGATATTTAAAACTAAGAAGGTTAACAGAAAATAACACATGATCGACGGCCTCACCAATTCACTAACGTTAAAATTAGTAGATTTTTGGAATTTGGATATTTCAGGGAGATTGCACTGATTTTTGGGATGTAATAATGTGGACATCAGAATACGAATTCGCAGTGATGGATTTGGGATTTGGCAACAGTGGCGCACTTAGAGGAGATAAAAGTAGTAATCCAAGCAACAATTTTGCGACGCGACCACATATGCACAGAAATTAATTATTAGGTGTAGAAAATCATTATCATGTCACCCACGACCTCTGGCCGGCTAGATGAAGTCACTTATCATTTGTTGTGACTAAAGTAAAATAGACATGTTTTAACAACATGCAATAACGGCCTTGAGAAAACAGATATCAACGATATCATAGATATTGCAGATAGAATATGGGAGACTTATCAAAATTCGAATATTTCACAATTGAATATGGGAGACTTATCAAAATTCGAATATTTCACAATTTCATGCGGAAGTGCCGACATCCTCAAAAGAAGGGAATACGGAAAAATACGTATTCAAAGCTTTTACAAATTTCTCAATAAGTTGTCAAAGTTCATTAAGCGAAATAACGAAAAAAGCAGCAAATTATGGAATCACGTATGAATACATTGCAGACAACTATTCCCCTTGCTGCACAACAATAAATGAACTGTGAATGTTGGCGTCTTAGGTTTATTATTGACGTTGTGGAAACGTCGTCATAAGACTGAATTATCAGCGTATTATTTAACGTGGACGACGCATCGTGGTGTGTTGCGCGCATGATAAAGAGGGTGGGTGAAGAACGAAAACAAACAACATAACTTATACGTCTTTCTTTGTTGTTATTCTGTTACTCTCGTGATTTTCTTTGTCGGGTTTTTGTCTCTGTATCAATGGGGAGAGACCGGTCATTCAAATACTCAGTCACTTTTTTCAACTAAGCAGTCGTATATGGTGCATATTTTAGAAAGATTCATACATAAACACGACCGAGGTTGCTTTACACTATTTCGCCATTTTTTTTCAAACCAACTCGAAGGCAAACTAACATACTGTTATCCGCCATTGTCATGTTAACAAATAAAGTGAATAAAATGCAAATTTAGGAGATTTTGTACAGTCAATTTTTTTTTCGTTTATTTAACGGCTTATTTCCTCTACCAGAGCCAATCACCAACGCCAGAAAAGGAGCTACCTCCAACCTGCAAATTTTGCCGAACCTCTTCTCTGTAGAAGGGAATGGGTTTTTTACTTGCTTAACATTTAATAGACAAGGGACCGACTGCTTTACATCATCTTCGAAGGATGGTATATCACCTACACAACCCTCGCTTAATATTGCATAGTTTCTGCGTATACGCTGATACACAAGCCGTTAGAAGATGGGACGAAGTCGCCAAGTTTCATGTCAGAAATACAAGGTATTTTGGGAGCCAGCGACGTGGCCTAATTTCTTTATGTCGTCTTATTATTTTCTTTCTTTAACGATGAAGCCACACGTTCGGGGCACGATGTCACAAATACAGCAAGCTGTTTTTTGGCTTGTGGTTTTTTAGAGACTTTTTGTTTTTATTTCTCCCTAGCTGGGTTATTATATTAAGTTGGGTGCCACGTGACTTGCTGCCACGAAAAATATTCTTAGCTTTATTGCCTTGGTATTTGATTGTAGGAATGGAATTTTCTCAAGGTCGATTTTTATTATACGGAGAGGTAAGGTAGCCTGTTCTTATCCTTGTTGAATATTTCTGTGTGCCTTTGGCTACTCTAGCAGAGCTGAGCAAGACTTCAGCAACTCCTCTTTGGCGGTCCTGGCTTGAGGGACCTGTTTCTACCTTGGAATTTGTAGCCGAAGGATTTAATCAAGCGGCGTATGCTTTTTATTTATTTGATTAAGGCCAGAAAAAATTTGCACAGGGGCAATTTGGCTTTTTTCAAGCCCGAAAATGATTTTATGAATCAGTTTTGATACGGAAATAAAAATGCAAAAATGGTTTTTTGCTTCCCTTAAGTGCTTTTTGAATTATGAAATTTATTTTTTCAATCGGTGAAGGCCAAAAAAAAATTTGAACAGAGGGTTCCTTACAAAATTGAATTTTACTGACGAGATCAGGTGATTTCTGTGTAAAATTTTTTACTGTCGTTAAGACCAAAAATAAAATTAGACAGGGGGTCCTTTAGAAAAACGTAAAATTCACAATCACAAAACACTTCTGAAAAATTTCTTGAAAAATTATTGAAATTGAACAGACCGGACAGCAAGTTGACCTACAACTCGGATGCTACTAGCTTGCCAAAAAGGTCGCACAAGACTTCACAACTTTTCTTAATAATGATCGATTTGTAAAACCAAAAAAAAAAAAATTAAGTCGGATTCGAAGAAAAACTGTTTTAGCAGTGTATCTTTTTAAGCTTAATTTGATTTTATTGAAATGAAAATAGATTTGAAAAATTATTTTCAAACCACTAAGTCGAATGTTATTAAAATTTAAAAATGAATTTTTCTATGTCCTGATGGGTTAACAAAATGTTTTTTATGTAATTTATTTTTTGTAAAAATTTTAGCTGTCGATTCTTAAAACTCAAAAAAATTTCAATAAATTCTGAAATCTTTATGGCAGCTTAGTAAACACCCGGGAAACTTACAACTAACCAAATTTTGTCAAAGAAATGAATTTTAAGTCGAGTTGAGCTTCTATTTTAAAACAAAGTAATTTTTTAATCTAAAATGAGGTTCGAGAACTTTTCTCAAAATGCTAGCCTCGCAAATTATTATTTTGAAAATGATTCTAAGTCTCGGAGTATGCAAGTCACTTACTTACCTCTCCTCGGAGATCTCAGATGAATATGTTCTTTTTCAATATCGTTTGATTTTTAATTTTTTTTTGTTAATAGACAGCCTACGTCCGTAGGGACCTGCTTTGGGTTTTTTATATTTAGTAATTAAAAAACAACGTAGAGTTTTACAATAAAACCTGATGACGGAAGACTCCTCAAGCCAAAATCCACGAATGATAAAAGCTGTCGAAGAAGTGCTTCTGGTTGTCTGCGGTGGATGTTGTAGAAATATTTTATATGTGGTGGACGCCGTCTTCGTATCTTGAGTACCAAAAAATAACCCAGCCTCGCTCGTAGAGAAATTTCTTAGTGCCTATCTTAAGACTTCTAGGGCCTGTGGGGATCTAATTACTTATGAGACTGCCAACGAAAGGCTGCTTTTAGGGCTTTAGATCAGTTGGTGGTAATTAATAGGGTTCACCGCCGGTTTTAGATTTATTAATTATCGTTCCCGAAGGGAAATCAAGTCTGTGTTAATGCAAAAGTTACAAATTTATACTTTGAAAATGATTTTACTATTACAACGTGCTCGCGTGACTGCTTGGTGGAGAAGTGTCTCCACTTGTCTGAAAGTTTTATATTTATAAGGGTTGTGTCGTCATCCACTGCGATGTTAGCATGATGTCATATTTTGTTGATTTGTCCTTGCAAAAATCCTTTTCGAGGCACGTGTGACTAGCATCGTTTAAAATTTATTCGATACAAATGCAGAACTTTGGCTTTTACTATTTTAAAATTTTGTAAGGCCTCTCGTGGTGCAATCAAATCGTTCAGATCTGTTTGTAATAGTTGTTTATGAATTTCTCTAGGAGTTCTGGTTATTTTTACTTCTTCCATTGCGTGGCGACGCCTGCCGTCGTATTTATACTGCGGAGCGATATTTTAATGAAAAATGATTTTACTGTTTTGGCTTTTAAAAATCGGAGAATTGAGATAAAAAATTGCGGTTTGAAGTTTTGAATATGTTTCTTTCTTCTTTCTCTAATTCCCTGAAGAAAAAGTGAAGTGACATTTTGTACTTTGAGCCCTTGTAGTTTCTGTCTCGGCTATTTTTTAAATGTTTCTTATGGCTGAGGGCATTTTATGTGATCTGGGTGATTTTTTGATATTATTTTTTCGAATTTTATAAGATTTTTGTAGAATTTTGGTTCTATATTCACTTGAGTTACCATCAAATTTACTGACTGCGACTACCGTTGCTTAACTTTTCGTACCGAAATACAAGTATGTTAAAGTAGATCTACGCTCGCCTCCAATCTGGTTACTTTAAGTTTAAAACCATTAAGTAATCATTACATTGCATGTTTACAATTAAATCACTCAAATTTGTGTATACGCCCCCCCAAATCTGCCACTGTGAATTCGCCACCTTTATTGATAAACTCTCAAGAATGAATATTCAATGGACACCAGAGAATAAGTCTGCTTTATGGCGCTGTAAAATATATGATAATATTTTGTAGAAATGAGGGGTATTTGATGATTCGTTAATAATTAAATGCAGGTTTTTTTCTTCTTAAATGTTGTATTCAAAATAGGAATATTGTAGCAATGTGATATGAACAATGACACATTATTTTCTTTTATTATCCAAAATTCATCATGGCAAGAAAGCCAAGAAAGCAGTTGTTTAAAAATAATGTATTTTATACTTATCTGTAAGTAGATAAAATAGTATATAGATTTTACTGGTATTATAAAGATATAAATAATTTTTTAAAAGGGTCCTTTAACAAATTTAAATCAACTTCCTTTCGGCGAAACAAACCTAAATATTTACTGAACAATGGACATGTGGTAAAATATATATTTATACAGTTTTCGACAATATCCTGTAGAGCGCAGCACCTCCCAGTGCAATTATTTTTTATTGTAATTTTTCTTACAAAGTTTTAACAGGTAACTTATTAACATTTTTACGTATAACTTTTACAGTTTATGTTTAGAGTTGTTTTATGACCTAGCCTATGATAATGGCAAGTATATTCTATATTTCTCAATCATTCTAAATTTGGAAGTTCTAGTGTAACTGATATGATTTTTTAAAAACACCACTGTTTTACTCTGTAAATGGCTTTTAACATGTTTTGTTTTTTAACATATTTGTATATCTGGATTTCAAATTTCAATATTGCATAAAAATGGATAATTTTTTTACTGCATACTTAAAGGAATAAACCTAAATAACGGAACGAATACCTAAACAGCTTTCTTTAATTTACCACGTATGTCATAAAACGTGAAAAATATCATTAAATTACGCCTTGTCAGAAAAACATAAGACCCGAAGAAAAATGGATGAAGTAACGGATTACTTTTAACATCCCTAATGAATAAATATGAAGCTGTTACTATAAGGCATCACACATAATATCTTCGCTTCGGATCCCTGCCCGTAATAATCTACTTTGATAAAATGGTCATCTCTTAGCAATTTGATTAAAATTCCAGTCAAGCTTCTTACACGTCATTTGGTCGTGTTACCAGTGTTCGCGTGGGTTAACACGTTAACGTAACACGTTAACATGAGAGTCGGGAGAGCGACCGGTCCCTCTAACATCCGCTCCTGTTAGATTCTAATTTACATCAGCTACAGGAAAATCCCAACTTTACAAATACAAACTGTGGAAGTGCACTCGACTAAAAAGATAACCAAATTTAAGGAGTGTCTATTCTATGATTAAATTAGGAGGATTGCTGTGATTCTGTGGAGGAGATGGCGAGGGAAAGTTTGGGTGTATGTAAATTGAATTGCTTATGTCGTTTAATTTAATCTTTATAATTCCTGATGGTTGATAGTAGGTATATGGAAAATTTAGGTACATTCATTCGCTTTTAATGGAATCGAGTACAGTTGGAAACCGTTTGATTTATAACATTTTAAAGAGTGTGCGCATTTTTATTAAAAAAAAACTGTTAACCCTTTTGAATATTTTTTATTAATATCTGTGTGTGTATATCATTTAATAAATACGCTTATTAACTCAACCTCGTTAAGGGTATTTTCATATATAATTTAGGTATTTAATAGACATTCACTAGTATCAGAACATACTGAGTGAAACTTTTCTTTAAATATCTGGTAGAAGAAGACATTATTTCCAGCTGTATTTTTGAGTTTTTTCACGATTGGTAGTCAAACAGTTTTGCAAATTTTATTGTGAAATTTTGTGTACTTTATACTAGGCTCTATTTTCGATAATTCTTTTACTTCAGAAAAAATTACAAACAAAATACTTTTTAAATTATTTTTTTAAACTATTACTGCCTCAAGTTATTTAAAATAATCAGCCAACGTTTTATAGATAACTGTTAGGTAAAAATATATTGACTCAGCGACTTTGTATGCATTTAGGTATTTTCTCCTATTCCCTATGCAGGGAGTATAAGTTTAGGGTATAAGGTAGTCTCGTGCTTTTCACAGTTTGACGAGAATGGAAGAAATGCCGCTTATTATCAACTTAGACTTGACCAGTACACCACCAATAACGACTGAAACATGATTGGTCGTAGGGAATTTGGATGTCATGACGTAAATAACAGGGGCGAACTGCAAAACAGGAGCAGGCAGTACAGTAAACAGTATTTTACCTTTACATAACAGCGCCTCCCTGCACCGCTGTTGTTTGTCTCCGCCAATCAACGTTTGGTGTTTTTTCGACTTCACATGTTTCGTCACAGCGAATTTACTAATGATAAGAAATTTACGTATGGCAGTCTAACGTCTCACACTGTAACGCTTCGTTTTTGGAAATAAATAATTTGGATTACATTCGTTGTAAATTAAATAGAATGAGTTGAGTTATACATTAAATTTCAGATGCGATTAAAATAATTTCGTTAAATATTATTATATTACCCCTGTAGCGTGGCGCTACAGTGAACGTTGTATGGTCCAAGAATTTGCTACGGTGCGCGCGCAGATCGGACGATTTTTTTCGCATGTGCCCAAGTGCAGGGACAGACGAGTTGGAGCCGCGGTCCATGGTGGATATGCGGCGGTATCCTGTGAGAGATACGTTCCTTGCTTTTTTATATTTGAGATGTTACCTTGCCTTTGTAGGTTTGGGAGACAATGATGAGCCACGGGCGAGAGAAGATATGTGACTTGGATTTTTACAGCTGTATGTGAGTACGAGTATGTCGTTGAGATTTTATTTGATCCGAGGATAGGTATTGCCTACCGCACTAGCCACGAAGATGATGCCCAAGTGTGTTAGTAACTGTGTTGGACATGATTAGACCATATCTTGGCAACTATAGGTATTCACCTATTGGATTTCCATTGGCAACATTCTTTAAAAAAAGTATGCAAACATGGAACCGTTCACTCAAAGAATTAGTTCTACCGTTAAATAAGTTGTCAATGACATAATAAAGCCTTTACAAATAGATCAATAATTTTGTGGATTGTTATACCTAACAGAAAATAATAAAATTATAATATAAAACATAGACATAACATTGTTCTATTAGGAAAAAGACAGATCAATAGCAAATATGTGTGACCATAAGTAATTACTACGCTTGATTGGTAAAAATGAATAAGAAAGTTTTACATACAGTATGGGGACCATAAAATATAGTAAATGAGAGAAGTATATTAGAATATATATGAGTTCATCACCGGCTTGGTGAAGGAGTTGGCTAGGGCACGCTATGGCAAGTGTGACTAGATAATCTCTCCATCGTCCTGTGGGTTTGAATCCCGCCACGGGCACTGGCAATGCCGGTGGCAACGGTTGTGTGTGCGCGTTTTTTCATAAGTGTAATCCTCGGCCGTGCAACGTAGGCTTTGGAATCGGGGGGGTGGTGTAATTTCTGTGGTGTTAATATGGTGTTTAAATATATCAAAGAAACATCATAAAAGGCTTTGGAATCGGGGGGTGGTGTAATTTCTGTGGTGTTAATATGGTGTTCAAATATATCAAAGAAACATCATAAAATAACACATTCATGAAGTTTGATCCATTACAAATTGTAGAAAACTAATTTTTATGTATATGTGTAATTATTCTGTAAAGCTGGTGTGAATTATATCATCTAGGTATTAAATACCTATCGATGTATCTAATGCAATAACTCAATCAGCAATGGAATCAGCAATCTTGAAAATAAACAATGGTAATTATTACAAGTTATAATGGCTGCATTAAAATATAAAGGGGCATTTTAAATGGTAAATATTAGTTCACTTGAATTCAAGACGTACATACACATTACACATTAGGTTTTCAGACAATACACTAGCTTTTAGATCGTGAATAGATAGATGTGTTGCCAGATTTGGAAGCGTTTCTTACCTTATATGGAAAGCCATATTCAATTAAACAGAGGTTGCAGATTTATGTAAATTAAAACGTCTTACTGTGTCGATCCAGGGAGTCTAAGGCGTTTTCGAAAATATCGTCAATTAGTATATGATAAAAAAATTAGAGAAGATTTTTTACTTAAATCCCTCCTTAACAAAGTCGTTTTTTAATTTTTCAATAGAATATTCATATGATACTCTGGTTTTGAATTACTGTAGTGTTATGTCGAGTCGGCAGGCAAATTATTTTCAATATGAATTCCATCTAGGTATATAAAACACTTTACCGATAAATTTTTAGAAATCCAGGATGATATAAGTATTTGCACCAATACGCATCCACCAACGATGTTTTAAAATAATCTACCATCCTGCGGCTTATATTCAGTTGTTTTATCTACGCCTCCACTTTTCGTTTATTGTTGAACAAATTTTCAAAAAGGTTGTTTACCAATTCGATGATAAACTGATTACAATGCAAATCTGAGCAAAACGTATTCTATCGTTAAATTAATATTAATCAAACTGATTGATAAAAATGCATTTCTCAAAACGGTCCTTATATGATAAGCTGCTTGCAGCACAGTATTTTTCAAATTTTCATTATTATAGTATTGAAACCTTCTTAATTTATATATCATCTCTTTAATTATTGATCTTTATTAATTTTGTTTCAGTTGTATCAAAAGTGTTTCAATAACTGATAATTCAAATCATGACAATAATACCAAATGTAGAATGACTTTCGCTATATTATCTTTTTCGATATTGTAATGTTGGCTGCACCAGAATTTCTTTTCATTATTATGTGATTTTATCCATGAAAACTTTCAAAAAAACTTTTCATAACATGTTTTCAATTTCTGAAATTGCAACTTTAAATTCTATTGCCTACAAACAAAATATTATTTAAATACTGTTCATGAATTTAATTTAAAAATAGTCATTGATATATCCGCTAATCTAATTGTAAGAATTATAGTAACTTTATTACCGTAGGTATTATGAAAATATTAACGTTATCATAGACAGTAATAAATATTTACAACCATTTTTGTTTATTCCGTATTATACAATATAGGTACATTATAACAATGATGCCCAGTAAAATGTTATTTTTACAATACGCCTATTATATCTTGGAAAAACAAATTTAAAAATTATCTTGTATTTTTTTTCATTTTCAGATATAAAATATTGCCTTATTTTCTTGTAATCGACTTCAGCGTATACGTGACAACGTCGCATCATAGCACCGGTACCGAGTGCGCGGCAATGTTGGATAGAGATGGTTTCGATAAGATGACAGAAAAGCGATAAGAACGCGGTGCGATTCGAGATATCGCGAAATGGGATGAGATTGTATCAGATGATGACGCTGCTTGCGGACTCCACTGGGTTATAATACTAGTCGGGAACAGTGTATGAAAACTCGATTCAGGTGACGCTCTACATGAGATATTCAAATGAAACAGATGTTACGAAAATCACGGATGTACTTTTGTATGTAAATCAGGGTCAAATATTTATTTTTGCTGGTTAATAAATTAGCTGTGGGTCCTAAAGTGACCCACTTTATTTGTGTACCTTATCTAAAATAAATCCTTCCCGATGGAAGTATTTTAAATTTTTTTAATAAAGTTCGATAATGTCAATAAACAACTAACATAAATACATCACTAATTTAATCAATAAAATATTCATACACATTCATCAAAGTAATTTATACAATTTCCCCTTTGGGGTAGCATGGCTGGCTCTTTCTGCATTTGCATAAGTACTCCTTTCATTGCAGTCACTTTCACACGTAATAATATTAATAATAATAAAAATAGCAATAATTGTCTTTATTCTAAACTTGTGACTTCGTGGTTGAGCGATGCAGACTGCAGACCTTTACGTCTCCGGAGTCCCTGGTTCAATCCCCAAACGAGGAGCTGGGATTTTTTCTAAAGCAAAAATTTATCCTAGTATACTCGGATATTGGGTGTGTGTCCGTTGTCTCTAAATGTGAGACCCCCTCATGCGTGTCTTTAGGTACCATTAGGGATAAGGAGATTGTATTAGCTGTAGTTTAATTTTTAATTGATTTAAAAAAAAATCAGAATAGTTACAAAGGAACAACCAACCTTTATAGATTGATATGAAAAATCTTTACAAAAAAGCAACTTACTTTGCTACATAAATATATAAAATAAAAATAGTGTTAATCTGTAAATAAGTGTGTGAAAAAATAAGGGAATATGTTTGACGAGAATTGAATGATACTTAATATGTTTTAATTATTTTTTTGAATTTATACTTATAAAATTTTGAGATGGAGAAGTGCTACCGTATAATTTATAAATTATATAATTAAATGCTCCCTAAAAATTGTAGTTGAAAGTTTAAGAGAATATTTTTAAACGTTTTGCTGATATGTACTACTGCGATCAAAAGTGATGACTCAAAATTGAGAACCTCTGGAATAATGTTATTATGATCGCAGTTGAACCACGCTAGTTTATATGTCGAGTTGTAGAGTCATAACCACCTCAAAATTATTCGATATTTTTGTTATTAAAATTATACATAATAACAAAATAAAACTTTTTTAAAATTGAAAGTGGGTTATTTAATGTAAACAAGAAGCAGACGAATGTTATATGTATTTTTCACAATAAATTCACAAGAATAACTCGTTTCAGTAGTTTTTCACTAAAAGCACAAATCTGCATCGTAATAGTTATATATATGCAACAATCATTTAATAATAGCTATTAAGACACGAGTATGAGAATTACGATACGAGCCGTAGGCGAGTATCGTAATGAATACGAGTGTCTTAATAGCCATTAAATGTGAGTTGTGTACACTATTTTTTCTACGACCAGTCATATAATAAACAATTAAGACGTTTCTGAAAATCTGCTAACCTTATTTTTATCCCTCCAATCCATAAACTGAGAATAACATTTTCCGTATGTTTTTGCTGATTTTACGGGTAATAAATTGTTTGCGATTCATGTCGCCTGTTCCACAATTTCTGGTGGTTAAATTCTCAATTTCACTCTTACTATCGCACATTTTTACCGATTTTATTTGCAAAAATCACAAATTTTAGGAATTTACAAGGTAAACAGTAAATATAAACTGTCAAAATTGATAAATTTTAAATCTGTCATGCTTGTGGCAATATTTGATATTAACTGAATATTGCTGTGATGTTGCATTTTTATTGATTATAAACTTGTATCTTAATGAAAAATCTGTTTCATAATGAATTTTTTTAAAGTAAGGTAGTAAATGCCTAATAAATCAATTAAAGTATGGGAGTAGAAAAATATGTATTTTTAACTCCATCTAATTTTGTATTATTTATTTTAAAACAGTCGCATTTTAATTTTGATTTTTTGCACGAATAATTTTGTCATCGATCATATTAATTTCAATTTTATTTAAATGACAATTACATTTTTGCGTTATGGGATAAAGGTGGGATAAATATTATTGACCGAGAGATAGTTCATTTGTATACATTGTAAAAAGGAATGGTCCCAAAATTGTTCCTTGTGTAATTTCAAAAGAAGTATTTTGTGACGCACAAGATGTATCACGTGTTACAGTTTGTTTCTTATAACTAAGATGGTTTTTCATTAAATTTATAACTGTTTTTAAAGACATTACTTATATTTTAATACTATTAATATTATATTTTAGTTTTTTAACCTTTTTTCAAACGACAATACGATGGTGCTAAATATCGAAATATCTTTTATTGACTCACGAGTTAAGACATGGAAGTAATATGTTGGTATAACCTCATTAATTCTCATTGGGAGATTTATACGTCCACAAGAATCGTTAATAAATAATAGAAAATATAACTGTGCCAAATTACCTGACACCTATAATTACGTATATCAATAATATAGCCATAGCTACTGGGAAATATCGAAGAACGTCGAAAAAATATCTAACTTTTTCTATAAATAAAGTTAATAAACCTAACCTACTGACTATCAGATCTGAGATCCATAAATATACTACCAGCTCTACCGAAGATTCTGGAAAGGTTAGTATGTAATTAAATATTTGATTACATACAAAATAATTCAATTATACCTACCAGAACTAAGTAGCACTAGTGCCTTTCTAAAAACAACTGACGATATTATTCGTGATTTGTTTAACAGCAATAGCAAACCATTTGTTTCTATGAACCATCAAAATACATATAATACCGGTTTGATGAAACAGCAACAAATTTAATAAAACCATTTCTCATAGATAGGAAGTAGTAAGTGATTATAAATGACAACATATCAAGTGAAGAATGTCATATATAGTCTATAGTCTATACTTCTGATTTTCATCGTTATCTAAAATACGTTACGCCTCATTTTTAATCAAATACACAGTTACTGCACTTCTAACATTGAACACCTTAATAATATAGTTAATCTGTTAAATGAAGAATCAATACGTTGTGGATATAAATAAAAAAAATAACTGCTTTTCAATTAACCTTAATAAGTCGTCAATCATCATTTGCTATAGCTAAAGGCTGACGGAGGGCTTTAAATGGCATTTTATTATTTGTGGGAGGACAACAATTAAAGTACAAGGAAGAATCTAAATGTTTGCGCTTAAGTATTGATGTCATCTTAGGTTTGTTAGCCATGTAAATTCCATAAATGGAAAATCATGTTGTTTACTTAAAAGTCTATATAAAAAAACTGCCCTAATAGAAAAAACAAAATTATGTTATGTAATTCTACAATATTGTCTATGTTCAATTACTGTGACGTCATTTATGGCTTATATCTAGAACTCAAAACTTCTGGCGAATACAAATACAAAATTCGTGTATTACATTTATTATCAGTTTACATCTCAGAAAGAAATATGTCAGAAATTGGGTGGTTAAAATACATATTTGTAGAATTATCCATATAGCTTGCTTTACTCATATTTTTTCAAAACTTAAAATCCAACATACTTATTTTGTAAAAAGCCAATGCAAATAATTTCACAAGCAAGGAGCAAACATAAAATACAATAATATTGATTGGTTCTGTTGATATTCTACCATTCCGATCTACGAACAAAACAGCCACAAATCAAATATGATTCATAATCACAATCCAATAGTACCCTGAGAAATGTTAATATATTCAGTATGTTTTCTTCTGTTACATTATGCCAAAAAAATTGTATTTAGAATGACTTAAGTAGAAAGTCTGAAAACAAAATTTGTACGTTTTTAAATATGGTAAAATTATCAGATCAACCCAAGTTACCGATTGAGAACTGTTGCTACTAATACTCATTTTGTATTTGCCACTAAGATTTTTTAAATGTAAATACTTTGTATCACTTATTTGTAAAGTGGCTAAGATAGATATAATCGCATCGATCTTAACTTCTTATCGTTTTTGTTTGTTTCATCTTTTATTGATCTAATTGTGATTAAATTGTAAAATTGACGTGGGAACTTTTTTATCTTAATCTGGAAACACGAGCATTTTTAAATAAATAACAAAGTAATCAGTATATCAAGTATCGTAGAGGACTGTCTCGTCAACATAGATACCCCAGGTCAAATCTGAGTCTACTTGAGTCTATTTTACCGGATGAGCTGACCTTCTCAGTACACAATCTTTAGAAAAGTGTATAAAACTGTGGATTCTATGTGCATACAGCTGATCACCTCAAAGATTTCCCTTCACGAAGTCAAGATTTGGTCTAATATTGTATATGCCAGTATTTTCAGCACACTGGTGAGCTTATTTTTTGGCTTCAATGATTAGTGTTGAGAGCGTGGTTTGTCATCAGCAACACTGGATAAGTTCTATCATTTGTCTAAGACGCTTAATAAAAAATAATCATTATTATGACCCTAATCATCATGTTCATTTTTCATCGATAAAGTGTCGTAATTGACCGAATTTATATAAATTTTGACCTCATTTCTACATCTTTTTTTCTCAATCTAAGTAATAGTATCAGCTTACGTCAGTAGCAATTTTTTTATTCTCCTGGAACTGGTGAACACCGATGAATTCATTTTCAGTCCGTTTTATTATAAATTCAGAAACTTGACCAATACATATTTTGACTAATCTTGTGGTCTTATAAAACTAAGTGCAATATTTTGAGGCATGCCGTGCCTGTTTTTATCACTGTTACACGTTATTATATCTTTGTGGCAAAATTTTTCCATTATTATTATTATCCCATATATCTTTTAAAAAATAAATTTTCTTTCTTTTCCAGGTATGTACTTATGGACCTCTTATTGCTTCTAAAATCATCTGTAAGTAACATTTTATAATATCCATTTTATTTATTGCAGTTTACTACGACAATTACCATTGCAGGAGATTCAGATTCTACTCGTATTAGTCATAGTTGTACAATAACATGCTATGTAAATATGGGGTCGATATTTCAGTATTGATTTTGATATATATTATTTGATTTTTGGATACATAAACAAAAGATAAAGTCACACGTGCATACGGTTTATGTAATTTTTTTAGTTGTTAAACTAAAATGACCTCTATTATACGTGACTACGATTTATTTGTTACTACGATGTATTTGTTACTGATGGGACTGTTGGCATTGGGGTGTATTTCAGGACTTTCAGGAAGGAGAATATACAAAATTAAAATAATAACAAAGAAAAAGTACAAAATAAATAAAATAAAAAATACAAAATTAGGCAAATTTTATGAATGAAAATGGTTCCTTACTATAAATTTATAGAATTTTTTTTTTTTTTTGGAGAGATGTCCACGAAAATTTTGCTTGATACATTGCGTAGAACTATTCGTACTTAAACATTATACAATATTAATTCTGTTTTAACATCAGTAACCACATTGTAAGTACTAAAATCTACAAAGCAATGGGATAAACATTTTTTCTTCATTCAATAATATTGTTGCCGATTCCTTATTTTTACTTTTTTGTTGTCCTCTTCATTCGTTAAATTTTTTTCTGAATCCCATTTTATTCAACATCCATTTTCCCAAGCATGTTCGCAAACTTTCCATTTTTCAATTTCACCCTTCCTAATATAAATTTTTATGTTCACCTAACCTTGTATTGATAGGTCTGGATGAGTCTCCTACATAATGCTTAGCTCATAATTTACCGGTTTTGTTTTTGTTAAAATGGATCTTAAAGTATTACTCGTTTGAAATACTGTCCTAACAACTTGTCTCCAACACGACGTAGTTTTTCAGATAAACCTTGTACATCGTTGTATATTGATATTCAGATTATTGTTGTGCCGTATTAAGTATATTTCTCAATATTTACTAGAGTTCTATCAACAAAAGATTCAGGATATTCGTTATTTATCAAGACCCCTTTAATATATTTTTTTCTCATTATTTAATATTTGATCATTAGCTGAAATTATTTTTGCCGTCATACAAACATCCTTTTTAACATTAATAATTGCCTGGTTAGATTTAAAATTTAAGTATCTATTAGTATGAGCTATTTTTCTGTATACACTAGTTTCAAATGTGATCAATTTTTTTAACCAAAATATCCAAGAACGGTAATTCATTATTACTCCATTTCCAAAGTGAATTTAATGTATGGTTCTTTATCATTAATGTTTTCATAAAAAAATATGCAATAACTCAATATTACGAAGCCAAATTCCAAAAATATCGTCGACATATCTCCGCCAAATAATAACATAATGTATAATTATTTTCAAAATTCTCCATAAATATATTACTAGATAAGTTAATGGAGATCCCATAGCCATCCGAAATCCGATGGACTACTGTTTTCGGAATTTACGTGTTATTTGAAATTTCTCATACCGATGCGCTCCCATTAACATTATTGTTCGCTAAGACAGTATTATTGCGTCCCTCATTGCCGATTCTATAAGTACTATTTCAGGTTTGACTAAATAACCCGTAGTTTAGTAAACTTATTACAAGAGTTCTGAAATATTTCTTATTGAGTTGAACTCTCTCAGGAAAATGTTCTTCATAACTTCTGGATACAACAGTTGCAATCATATCTATTTTCTCCACATTAAAAACCTTAACGCCATATTCTTATTTAAAATTACTAATACTGTTACAGTTATTAACAAAACGCGTTTGATTGCTAGAACGTGTATTGTTCAGTATTTTATCTTCGTACGTAAAAATAACAAGTTTACATGTTATTATTATATGCAAGACAAATTAACATTAGAAATGCCAGAAAATCTTAAATAAAATTCAAAATAAGTCAAATTATTTTTAGGTTTAACAAAGTGAACGTTCGTATAAAGAATAAATGTTATTGTTGTTATTGTTCAAATGAATAAATTCTGCTTCAATTCATGTCATTCTTTGTTTGAGAAAAAACCAGTGCAGTAATTGATTCATTAATTTTTTTAAAAAGAACACCGACGAAGATAAAATAAACTATTGAACCCAACAATACCAGGTGTAACAGGATCATGGTACACCCCTCTTTTCGCCTTTAGTTTTGAACATAATTGATTGAAATTTGGGATATCTCATATACATAATAAGCGGCACTTTTTGACGTAGAAGTGATTTTTTTTTCACTTCCGGTTTCGCAGGTAGTGACACTAACTTTCGATTCTTAAATGGAACACCTGTATATTATTGCATTTTTGTATTGTGCATAATTTTTTGAATCCAACGATACCAAATAAGTGACATTTGAAATGTCAATATTTTTTATAATATAATTTTTAGTTTTCCATTTAAGTGTGCCATGACAGTTCCGATTTATTCTAAATGATCCGTGTAATGCTAGAACAATCGAAATCCCGTCAAAAATACTAAATTACCTACGTGGTTTATGAGCAAATAAAGTTCATCAAAATCGTATTTGGAGCCAAACTCAATTTTTTCAAACGGAACGATATTGGTACCGTGGTACCATTTATTAGTACTATTAATAAGGAATTTATTCATATATCGTATTAAATTGTGCGATAAATACAAACAAAATTACAGCTAAAAGAAAATAAGAAAATACAATTTTGTTCTAATTACCTTAATTATACATAAGGTGGTTTTGGAATACAAAAAAATGAACACAAAACATTACAACAGTTATTCAAAATGCTGTCCATTAACGTCAATGCACTTTTGAACTCGCATAGCTGTTTTTTCGAAGAACGTTCGCCAATTGCTGGGCCGTTATGCTATTAATTGCGCGTCTTCCTCGTAGCTCCAGGTCTTCACGGGTTGTAATGGCGGTTGCATAGACAATATTTTTTAAATGACCCCAAACAAAAAAATCAAGTTGTGTTAAATCAGATGACCTTGGAGGCCACCTCACAGGACTATTCGTCGAATTTACGTTTTTTCCGAATCTCCGTTGAAGGTAATCAATTACTATCCTTGAATTATGGGGAGGAGCGCCATCTTATTGAAAATACATTCCCTGTCGTAAATGGAAAGGTAATTTAGCTAAACTGTCCTCAATTTCATTTTGCAGAAATCTCAAGTAACTGGCACCAGTCAGGGGTCTTTCAAATATTATTGGACAAATGATTCTACTACCGATTATTCCAAACCAAACATTGAAACCGAACCGCACTTGAAAGTTACCCTCCCGTAATAAATTTTGATTTTCTTGTGACCAATATTTTGTATTTTGTCGGTTTAATAATCCCAAATTATAAACTTAGACTTGTCCGAAAATAAAATCATTCCCAAAAAATCATTGTTTGGCTGCACGTTATTCCGCACAATCCAATTGCAATATTCCATCCTACGTTTATAATCATTTTCGTACAAGTGCTGGTGCAATTGGTATTTAAAATATTTATAGTGGTATTTGTGCAAAATTCGGTTTACTGTTTGGTGACTGATTTTCAATTCAAACCCAATTTGCCTTAAAGAAACCGTCTTATCAACTTATACTCAAGCCAAAACATTAATTTCCGTTCCTTCGTCAAGAATGAAATTTTCTTCTGGATCATTGTTGGGCTCACTTCGGAATTGATTTTCAAGACGATTAAAATAATTTCTCGCTGAACATTGTCTATCAGGATATCGATCGGCATAAAGCCGCAACCGCATTTTCTACTACATTCCCCATAAATAATTATCATGTCCATTTTTTCATCTCTTGTATAAATTTGCGGCATTTTGAACACAATTAACAAGAATTTTAAACAATTTTTAAAGATACAATAAAAATACCGGTAAACCAGCAAATGTTTGACAAGCTAAATATTTCATTGTTTTCAAAGCCACCTTAGTTACTTCTTAACATTTAATTAGAATAAAATTGTATTTTCTTATTTTCTTTTAGCTGTAATTTTGTTTGTATTTATCGCACATTTTAATACGACATATGAATAAATTCCTTATTAATAGTACTAATAAATGGTACCACAGTACCAATATGGTTAAATTTGAAAAAATTGAGTTTTCCTCAAAAACCATTTTGATGAACTTTTATTTGCTCATAAATTACGTAATTTAGTATTTTTGACGGGATTTCGATTTTTCTAGCATTACACGTGTCATTTAGAATAAATTGGAACTGTCATGGCACACTTAAATGGAAAACTAAAAATTATATTATAAAAAATATTGATTTTTGAAATGTCACTTATTTGGTATAGCTGGATTCAGAAAATTATGCAGAATTCAAAAATGCAATAATATACATGGTGTTCCATTTAAAAATCGAAAGTTAGTGTCACTTCCGGCGAAACCGGAAGTGAAAAAAAATCACTTGTATGACAAAAAGTGCCGCTTATTATGTATATAGGATATCCCAAATTTCAATCAATTATCTTCAAAACTAAAGGAGAAAAAGGGGGTGTACCATGATCCCGTTACACCCGGTATAACAAAAAAGTAACTCTTTACAATGAAATTCAACAATAATAAACAAAGAAACAACACAGAATAATAACGAAATCAGCAAATATAACTTTGAAACCACATTTTACAATATCGACGCACAATTCTTTGTCGAACTGTCACAATAATTAATTTATTGGATGTATTTTGTTTTTGTAAAATGAACAAGTTGCATAGCCTACTTAATGTATCCTAGGTGATATTAAATAAATATTTTTGTCTGTTTTGGTCATCCCTAGCAAGGAAACTCAGATCTCATCAGTAATTATTTAGAAAATCGAAAAGTTCTTATCTAAATAAGAATAACAATTTTCAAACTGTTTTTTTTTTTAATTAACGGTACCTAGATATGATTATTTTTGAAGCTGTGATACATCTTTGAAAAACACATAGAAAGCGTTATTTAATTAATGAAGACTCCAAGATAGGGCCCTTTAGAAAAATAAAAGTTAGCGTGCCTATCTCGGAAGCGAGTGAATATAGAAAAATGTTGCGATCACTATTAGATATATTTTCAAAAAAGTATTCTAATTGTGAAAGTTTTCAACCTGTATAAATAATAATTAAAAAGTTATGGAAGAAACAAAAATAGGAAAAACTTTCAGTTTTGAAAACGAATTCGAAGTGGGTATCATAAAATTCTGCAAAACTTTTCCCATTTAACCATCGTTCTACTTCCGTTAATAAGTATCATCTACCCCCAATTTGGAACACACTGTGTACAGAATTTTGACACCAGCCTACTCGATAAACAATTACAATGTTTAGTTAATTGGATAGCAATTTTTTAATAAACCAAGCTACATTTTCGAGGTTTTTCAAAGCTTCTCAAATTCTGAATTGAAAAGACTTATTGGTATTACTTTTCAAAAAAAAAAAAAAATTACTCAAAGGTAATATCGCCATGCTATGCAATGTTTAAACGAAATGCTTCAACTTAAAGTTTGCATTTGAAACTTTCATCACATCACTCGTTATGATTTTTGTGGAATAATGAATTTTAAAATAACAAGTAATAAATATCTTTCAAATTCGTAGATTCTTTTTGATTCTAGAAGCTTACCGAAAATGATTCGTATTTCATGTTATAACGTTTTTGTCCAATAGTTTATTTCCATACCAATATCTCGGTAACGAAGGCCAATAGGACATTTTGTTCTACAATTTCGAGTTAATTCGACCCCCCAAGAGAACGAGCGGTACTATTAAGACAACCTGTATATACGCATTGAATACTTCCGCGAAGAAACTAACAGCGCACAGACAAATTTAAGATTTTGATTTTTTACTATTTAATGCATCTACGATGAAAAACGGCCGATATCTGGCTTTGCGATTTTTTTACAATAAATATTTAGGTAATTATTATTTCTTTATTGTCCTATTGAGAAGTTTACCTAACGTAAATCGTCAAACTGCAAACAGCAAATGAAAATTAAGAAATTTGTTCAATTTCATGCCCTATTTATATCTGTGCAATATGTGAGATTATCTTGTGTGATTTAATTAGTGGTGTCTGATGTTCGGAGTTATACGAAGAGGAAGTTTTCTGCCAAAAAACTAACCTCCATAGATACCAAGAAAAAAGTCAAAATGAAAGAGAAAGCAAAGAATGGAAAAAACTTCGATATTTCTTATGCACATTTACGTTTAATTCTCAAGAGTCAATCATAAAGATGTATTAACTTGATCCAGGTCCACTCAAACGGGGGAAATTAGGTTTTAATGTTCTTTTTAAGGCTCGCTCGTTAAATCCGCAAAAAATAGAAAAAGTTAAATGTACGGAGTGTTTTGCTGGGTAGTTTTTTGATTTTTATTGTCTAACGACTGAATTGTAGGCTTATAAATGGATTACTTTTATCGGAGGTCAGATCAGATTTTACATAAACGAACAAAGGAAAAATTAATACTTTTTATTACGTATATTCGTATTACAAACAATTTAGCTAGGAATTTTTATCGCACAATTTGATTAAAAGATAAGATTAAAAACATTAAATACAATTACGATGATGGAAAAATACTATTATCTAATAAAAATGTACCAAATAAAATTACCCTTTATGTATATAGGTATATGGTATACCGGATGTTCACGGCATCAGGTACCATTTGAGTTTTTTCATTATCATTCAAGATAAAAATTTGAAATTAGGATACAGGATATTTGGCATAAATATACATTTTTTGACCTAACCAAACCCAAAAGTACACTACTAGTAACATTTTTATTTCAAATAGCACCCTGTATATTTTTTAATGTTATTTAATAGAGTTTTGAATTACCTTTACAATGGTTTCTTCAAAATCAAAATTGAATCAGAAATTACCATTAAAATTGAAATTGTATGTGATTATTAAAGTACGCTTGTAAATAGTACATTCCAGATCCGCACCCACTCAATTTCAATATTTAAAATCGCTCCATAAATGGAATTGAAACTGCAGTTTGAAGTTCGAGATGACACAATAAAAGTTTAACATTTTTAACAGAAAATAATATATTGTGCATTGAAAATAAGCAAAGAACAAAACGCCAAATTAAGGTTGCCCATGTAATAAACAATGACTTGATGTGCATTTGATTTTCAAAATAATTTAATAATGTTCACTATGAGTAGTGCAGTAAAAATAAATTATGACCTGGGCAAAATTGCAACACAAATGATTCTTTTTGCATTATACTGTGTGAAGTGTCTTTTTTAACATATTCAAAATCCCCACTAATGCCGGCTCAGGAAGTCAGTGAAAATCCAAGATGGCGGCTGATTTTTTTTTTTATTAAAAAATTGATAACAAATTTATAACAAATACAATTTTCCCCTCCGTGAACTTCACACCAGATATGACATTCACAGAAAGTAAGGAAATGTTTCTCACTAATAAGGGAAACAAGCAAAAAATAATTACTCTAATCGCTGAAGAAATACGACAACAGTGAGTTCAGTAATTCATGCAGTTGATGATGCTGATGTTGACATTGTTAAAACTGCAGTGGAATCTTCAAACATTAAAAATACAACAGTGATAGGAGAAGACACTGACCTATTGGTATTGCTGATTTATTGGTGTAATCAAGCATACCACAAGCTGTTTTTCAGAAGTGATAAAAAACCTTCCAAACAGAATAACATTTATGATATCAATGCCATTAGATATTCGCTCGGAAATGACTTAACGAACAGTCTATTCTTTATACATTCGTATACAGGATGTGACAGCACCTCCAGAATATTCCATATTGGAAAGCAATCAGTTTTCAAACGTGTTGTTGAAGATCAATACTTTCGTGAACTTGCACTATCGTTCAGCTCAACAAACCTTAATCCCAGTCAGGTTGAAGAATTTGGAAAGAAGATAATGGTATGTATTTTTGGTGGAAATTCAGATGATACACTAAATACACTTAGGTATAGAACTATTATTGATAAAGTATCGAAGGCAAACTGTTTCGTTCAGCCACAGAACCTTCCCCCAACGGAATCAGCTGTCAAGTACCATAGCCTCCGTGCATATTTGCAAATTTGTATATGGAAGCAAATGCAAGAAGGCTTGAACCCAACAGAGTGGGGATGGAGTATACATGATATTATGTATGTACCGAAAAAAATGGATTTGCCACCAGCACCTGAAAGTATATTACGCATAGTAAGATGTAACTGCAAAACCGGCTGTGGTGCCATGAAATGTAGTTGCCGAAAGAATGGTTTGGAATGTACCAGTTCATGTGGTCAGTGTCAAGAAACAAATTATGAAAATAGTCCGCAGCGAATAGAAGATGAAGAAATGGAAAGTAGAGATGAAGATTATGATGAATTGTGAAAAAAACAGCCAAATCATTTTAATTTTTGTTCAATAAAGGAAAATAACCCATACTTTGAAATAATGGTTTTTTGTTCTTGTAAGTCTAATATGTAATAAAGTTTTCTCTAATGTATAATAGGCAATTTGAGTGATTCAATACCTATCTTACCTATTCAATACCAATTTTATGCTTTTATCTTTGTATTTTAAACATTTTTGCCAAGTTACACCTTATAAATACAGTTATACACAGTTATAAATTTTGTAATGAAAAATACAAAATTCAGCCGCCATCTTGGATTTTGACTGATTTCCTGCGCTGGAATTAATGGGGATTTTAAATATGTTAAAATAGACACTTTTCACAATAGAATGCAAAAAGAATCATTTGTGTTGCGATTTTGCCCAGGTCAAGGGAATTTTTACACCATATTGACTGCACTAGAGCTAAAAATGAATACTTTAAGTTAATTTAACAGGTCAAATAAATGGTAAATAATGGAAAAACAACAAAAATAAATACCAAAAACAAACATCACAAACAAAAATTTTAACAAAAAAAATCCAATTTCCTTATAAGTTTAACAACCTTTTTATGCAGAAGGTTCTTAAAGATATTGCTCAAAATACTACCATTAACTACAAAAAAAAAATTCTTGCTTGTCATAATCGTTCTTATAATGTTATTTAGATTAGGTTGGTCGTCTGCACTATTTACAGCTATTCTAAGTCTGTTTTTCAAATTTACACTAGAAAATTTGAAAAACAGACTTAGAATAGCTGTAAATAGTTGGCGGCGTAGCGTATACTTATTTTTAATGTATGACCATAGTGTGAAATCGACAGGGGTAAGATCTGGAGATCACGGAGGCTATCTAGTTAGACCAAGCTAATTGTTTTCGATTCTATGATTGAGACAATGATTCTAGCTTGGCATTTGAGTTTGGATGCGCAAAAGTCTAAACCCCTTTCACTGTAAAAAGGTTTAGTTTGTCTCTGTCTTACACTGGAGATATTTCTTCTCTTTCTCTCTGCGCCGTCAAGTGCTAGGCTACAAGCATTGAATAGTATATTTGAACCTCCATTGAATTGTGGGGAGGTGTTCCACCCTGTTGGCCATAAATCACACGCTCTTGTCCTAACGGTATATCTTCCAAGAAGCCTATTTTATTAAAAAAAAAACAAGATATCTGTTGCCCTTTAATGATCTATCAAAAAAAGAAAAAATGGACCAATTATCCGATTTCTCAAAATACCAGTCACATGTTAAACCCAAATCTCTTGGAAATTTCAGCCGTTGTTTATTACATGGGCAACCTTGATTTGGCATTTCGTTCTTTGTTTAAAGATTTCAAAGCATGCTATATTTTCTGTTAATTACTAATAAAAATGTAAAATATTGATTGTATCATCTTGAACCTCAAACTGCAGTTTCAGGTCCATTTATGGAACAATTTTATATTTAAAAGTTGCGTGGGAAAGCTAACTAAAAGCTCTACTGAAGGCACATAAAAAATGTGTAGTATTTAAAAAAAAAGTAAGTTTTGGCCGTTTATCTTAGTAATTAAAACGAAAGTGTAATTTTGGGTCTGGTTAGGTCCAAAAATTTATTTTGATGCCAAATATCCTGTACCCTAATTTAAAATTTTTATCTTGAAAAGCATAGAAAATGTGGGGGGGGGTACCTGGTTTCGTGGGCACCCGGCATAATTATACCACTTAGCTAGTGTTGATTTTTATCTATTTTACTAAATTATTGTTACACCAAATTTCTCAATACATTGTTAGAATTTATTAGTGATCTATAAACAATTTTGTTAATGAAATCTAAAGGCAGACCTCCCGAATTTAGTGAAAGTTCTCAAGCGTAATACATAATTACATTGTTTAACCTTTTATTGCAGCATAATTTGTTTAATGACCCTTAAAATAAATTACTATATATTTTATCTTTTTGAGTGTTATTATACTGTAATGGATTTATTATATTTTAATAGCTGGTAAATAAATATGTTATCTCTTTCTGGAATCAGGATAAGAAACCTCTAGGTCTGTTAAAAATTTGTACATAATGTATTGGTAAATAGAGAAAAGTATTGAATCTCTTCATTGAATGGGAATAGTTTAAACATATTTACATTTGTTTCACTTCAAAAGAAGTAAAGGAAACATGTCTAGACGTGCAATATTTATGTACAGGTTGATATTTTGAAAATTCTACTTTTTAAACCCATTTTTTGTGCATAAAAATATAGCTAGAACAAAAATTAAAAAAATGCATCTCTAGCATATTTTACCAAGTTTTCCTTTATGCTATGAGTTTGCTTCTATCTCAAGAATATAAAGGGGGCGCCACATAGTCAAGTTTTTTTTAAATGGGACACCCTGTATATTTTTGAATATTTGGATAGTTCCTTTCCTCCTCATTATAAATATATATGATTGTTCAGGGTTCCCACCAACCTGGAAAAACCTGGAAACCTGGAAAAGTCAGGGAATCCAAAAAGTGGTCATGGAGACCTGGAAAAGTCAGGGAATTCAAGAAATTTCAGTAAAATCCTGGAATTTCAGACATCACATAAAATACTTTTTTTCTGCTGTACAAAAATTATCTTTAATAAGATTTGAATTTTATATATTTTGGTAAAAAATTTCTAAATCGGCCCTGCAAGATATTTACATATATAAAAAATAGGTGTAAAAAATATATTAGTAGATGCAACATTGGTTTTATGTTGACGGGTGCATTACATTCAACATTCAAGATGGTGAGTAAATCTGTATTTTCGAATTTACTTGCTGTTACAGTTAACGAATATTTTAGCTCAAAATGGTAAAAAGAACATATTTTAAAGAGTCATGGGTCGACGTAAAAACAAATTCCAGCTGGGCTGAAATAACATCGTCAGTTATTCATGATAATACAAAATTCCGGTAGAATAGGTAGAATTTTAACTCCTATATTTAAAATAAATTCTTATAAACAATATAACGATAAAAGTTACTATAACAGTCTCATATTTTTTCCATGCTGATCTGAAACAAATTTTGATAAGTTTTGAATTTTGAATATATCCGTAGGACATCTCATGATCTTGGACTGTATCCCTAATAGATTTTGAAGAATGTTCAGTAAAATATAATATAACATTTAGTTGCTCTTCTTCATTTGCAGTATAATTTCTTTTGGTGTTATGCAACGGCCTTGTTCTTCTAAATTTTTTTATAAGGTGTTGAAAATAAATTTTATGTGGGCATCTTCTCTGTGGATATCTTCTTTGATATAAACGTTTGACTTTAGTTATACAGGGTGAGTCAGTTTTTTGTAGACAAACTTTAACAGGAGATAGAACACATATTTTTAAAAAGAAAAGTTCCTATAAACATATGTCGTAGAACGCTTCGTTTCCGAGATACAGGGTGTTGAATATAATTTTTTTTTCTCGAATTTTCATTATAACTTATAAACGAATGCTTAGATTTTTTCCATGTTTGGGGGATAATGCCTATTAATTAAGGGGCATAAAACAAGCGATAAGAATGTTCAAAAACTTGCACAGTGGCGGAGTGGAGGGGGTGCTCAACCCCTTTTTTAAACAGAACTTCTACACCAATGACTATTTTTTAAAAAAACTGTTATTTTCATTATCTACATACAGTTTAACAAAAATAATGTCCTTCTTCTATTTCGAAATTCCTGTGCGTTTCCGAGTTATTTTGATTTTTAGTGCATGATGTGGTACTAAATTAAATAATTTATTTATTATCAATTATCGGCTAAATATTTAATTCTTTCAACGAAACCTACCTAAATATGGTTTGTTAAGGATTCTAAAAAGCCGAAATCTCTTATTCTTTATCTCTTTCCAATGTAGTCAAAATAAATATTTGTTATATCAAGCCATACTCAAATACAATACATACAAACACATACTCAAAAAATTCGAAAAAAAAAATTATATTCAACACCCTGTATCTCGGAAACGAAGCGTTCTACAACATATGTTTATAGGAACTTTTCTTTTTAAAAACATGTTTTTTCTATCTCCTGTTAAAGTTTGTCTACAAAAAAACTGACTCACCCTGAATAAATTACTTAATTTAGTACCACATCAAACACTAAAAATCAAAATAACTCGGAAACGCACAGGAATTTCGAAATAGAAGAAAGACATTATTTTTTGTTAAATTGTATGTAGATAATGAAAATAACAGTTTTTTTAAAAAATAGTCATTGGTGTAGAAGTTCTGTTTAAAAAAGGGGTTGAGCACCCCTCCACTCCGTCACTGTGCAAGTTTTTGAACATTCTTATCGCTTGTTTTATGCCCCTTAATTAATAGGCATTATCCCCCAAACATGGAAAAAATCTAAGCATTCGTTTATAAGTTATAATGAAAATTCGAGAAAAGAAAATTATATTCAACACCCTGTATCTCGGAAACGAAGCGTTCTACGATATATGTTTATAGGAACTTTTCTTTTTAAAAACATGTGTTCTATCTCCTGTTAAAGTTTGTCTACAAAAAAACTGACTCACCCTGTACTTCCATTGGAAAGAAAATATACATTTAATATATTATTACGTTCTTCTACAGAATACACGGGCATTATTATATATTTTTATACAAAAAACTCTTTAATAAGTACTCAAAACAGAAAAATAATCGAAACCGACTAAACAAAATTAATTTGACACATCAACAATCGGTATTTTAAATCACTATTGTTTTATGCATGACTATCTATGTCGAAAATAATTTAGTTGCAGGTATCCCAAACTTTTAAGAATATTACTTATTTATTTGAATAACTCAGTTATTTGAAGATGGAATATATAACTGTCACATATATTTATAATGGGGAGGAAAGGAACTATCCAAATATCTGAAAATATACAGGGTGTTCCATTTAAAAAAACTTGACTATGTGGCATCCCCTTTATATTCTTGAGATAGACGCAAACTCATAGCATACAGGAAGACTTGATAAAATATACCACAGATTCATTTTTAATTTTTGTTCTAGCTATATTTTTTAACACAAAAAATGGGTTTAAAAAGTAGAAATTTCAACTGATCATCCTGTATATTTTGAAATCTCGCCCTCAACTGGCTAATTTTGATAAAGAAGCTGAAGCTGAATTCTAGACGTGGTCATTTACTCTGGACGTCATTATTATAACTATTAATTCCGATCTCCTAATAAGTACTGTAACCCCATCTATATTAATTATTTTACATTATAGATTTTGGATGTCAAACCGTTGCAGCGAGAATTGATTTAATTCGAACAGATGATAAGCGAAAGCAAATGATATACATGTAGATTTCTTATGTGGTGTATTGATGACAGTTCTCACTACGGGAGTGGGCAAAATCCATACGTCATTATTTGCTTTCCTTAATGCCTGTTCGACTTGAAACAGCGCTCACTACATACCACGCCCAAGAACTGACGGGCAATTAAGCTAAAATGTGCTGGCGTCTGTTGTTGATAAACCACATTTCATTTCTCCACGAGGAACATCGTAATAATAACAATAACTCCCCCTCCAGAAGATTTCGGTAAGATTGGCTTAATGGGAGAAAAACCGGTCCTGTTAAATAATCAGTAATCAATCACCTATAATTCCAACCCACCCGTTGTCTGAAATCGGATACTTGTGATGATGAATTTCAACTATTGCGTGTGAATTCAACCCTGTCCCTGTAAATGATAATTGTGAAAGGAAGAAATTGCAGTCCTGGAAAAGTTGCTGCATATTATTATTAAACTGTTAAATGACGTTCACACATGTACGTTATATATCTAAGTGATAACTAATAATAAATAAATAAATAAATAAAATAAAAGGAAATAAATTTTATTAATACTGGTACACTTTATAAAAATATGTACAAAATTCACCTTCTTAAGCAGATTTATGAAGTAACTTGGTTGTCGTTATCACAAACTGGAGCACTTCTATAATAACTGTGTAGCATCAGATATGTTTCTACAGTTGTTTCAGTAAGCGATGTTCGCTGTGGTGAAAAAATATGTTTGTATTTTGAAAAAGATCGTTCGACTTCTACGGAAGTAATACACGCATAAGTAAAACAGTCTGTGAACTCACTTAACGCAGCTGTAGATGCACCATCACAAATTTTTCCTAATTTGGTAGAATCAGGATCTTTCCGTAATACACTCTCGAATTTTTCAATAACGGGCTTATTTGTTGCGTCATTTATAGTCTGTAGTTGTGTATTCATATTTGCAGCGATTCCACTAACGACAACGAAGTATTTTGCAATTTTTCTATTGCGTCGTGTATTCCCCTATAATTGTTATAAATAGTTTTTAAATCTGTTTCAAGGGAAACATCTTGAAAGCTTTGTCTGACGTTCCTTAATAACTGCAACCTCGTTAGGGTTGAACTGTAGTATCACAGCTTTTATTTGTTGAAAATATTCAGCATAATAAAAAGCTGCCTTCAACCACGTTCCCCAACGTGTAAGAATCGGCTCTGGTGGTTCCGAAATACCAGGACACAGTGTGTGAAATGCTCGAAGCCGTTTAGGAGATTTGAGAAATACTTTTTTTGTATTTGCTATTAATGCATCTACCTCTGGAAAACATTTTCGAATCGTTTCTGCTACAAGATGGAACGCATGCACTTTACACGTAACATGTAAAAACCTACAATCGTCTCTTTGAAGAAAGCGGCCCACCAAACGCATTGTCGCAGCACCGTCGGTCACAAACATCAACACTTGACTTGTTGACAGTTCAAATTTTTCGAAAGTCTCCTACACCACCCGCGTAATTGTTTCGCCAGTACACGCAGTTAGTCTTTTGCTAGCTAGTAAAAGTGGAAATGTTGGTTTAACAGGGTCGAGTACACGTACTATAACATTTAAAATAGATTTTTTTTTTACAATCTGTCGTCTCGTCAACACATAACCACAGCCGTGTATTTTTTAATGCACATTTAATCCTATTTACAATGTCTTCACGAACACTTGGTGCATATCTATTGTAACAATGAACAACTTGGTAAATTCACCTGGGGATTGTATTTATTCCAGAACTCCCGAAATGCTGGTTTATCCAATATGCGCAGGGGAACATCACCGGCAATCAGCATTAACAGTAAATCAAACATAAACTGAGGTTCCAAAGAAGACACGCCATTTTTTAAATTTTTATGCCGGTTACTATTGACATGAATTTTGCAGCCGTATTTATTCCAACATATTAAGTCTTGATCACAAACTTTACAAATTATTTTACATCCATCATAGAATAAATCCGGAAATTCACCGATAAATTTATTCACTTTATCAGCGTACGGTCGTTTTCTACTTTTTACGCTCAACATTATTTATTATTTATTAGTACTCTATGCATCGACCGACAGATAACAACTGAAGTGTGTCGTGTCATCGTCATCGTAAACAAGCGCGCGATGGCATTGGTATTGCGCCCGACCCTGAATCTACCATCGCTTGGCCAGGCTTACTTATGACCATGCATGCTAATGTGATGGCAGACTTCAGTCATTCTGAATAATACATCGTATCAAACGTTATGTACTTCAGTAATCATTTTATACTTTTGCTCTTATTTGCAATTATATATCTAATTTGTATTATAAATATTCTAACAATGTTGACCCTGAAAACTGAGAATGAAATATTTCTTCATTGTAGTTGTAACTGATATTTTATTTAACTTTGTTAAATTCTCTTTATCTGTGGGAGAAATCTCATACTTTACTTGGCAACACGATAATATTAGGTATCAGACGCGTCCTTAAAATATTCGTTTTTTAGATATACAGCTTTAGATTAAGTCTAACACAGCAATAATGTTTTATTTTATTGTGTAATATCATATTTAAATGCCATAAATATAACATTAAAATTGAAAAGAATAACATATATTAATTTTGACATATAAGATAAAAAGAAAAAAGAGCCATTAAAAATTAGTGTCAACGATGAACTATCTTATTCGTTGTTAATATATTTAAGATCAGAAATAAAATATTAATTAAAAACTTTTAGTTTACGAGAGTGATAAATAATTATTATTAATAACCAATTACAGTTACCATAATGAAAGTTCTTCTATGATTTATTTTTCAAACATTTTGGTATACCTCTACAGGGTTATGAAAAAGTTTTGAAACGATTCATTGGTAGCCAAACCGTGCGTTCCTACAAAACCGGACTCACTGGAGGCCCTTCTGCTGCGTTTTTACTATTTTATTGGGTATTTTGCAATCGTTTGAGGTTAACGTCTTTTGGTTGCTGACGTCATCGACAATTCTTTCTAACGTAATACCCTGTATATCCTCAGAGATTTAAAAGGGAGAAGGCATCTCAAAACTAATAATTAAGTATATGCAAAGTAAATTATTAATTTATGGTTGCTTTATGCTTACTTTTTGCTTATGCTTGTTTCTTACAACTACGCCAAATCTCAACCTTAAAGTAAATGACCAAAGTCTACAAAATCGAATAGATTACCTTCTACTGCCTGCCATTGTTTGAGCCTACCAACAAAAGTTTCAAGGTGTTTTCCAGATAGATTTTAGGTATCGCCAGAGGAATAATCTAGAGGGGTGAGGTCGAGAAGTCTTAGTGGTCATTCAATGTGTCCCCTAACATTCCTTCCGTAATGTGGACACACCATCCTGTTGTAACAAGATGTTATCACGCACTGCTTGTGGATTTTTCACATTTAGAAACAAATTTATTATTGCCGAAACTATTCGACCACAAAGAGCTCCAAATGACGATTTGAATTTAGATTTTTGTGCAAGAAGAATGGATCAATAAGGTTTCCTATTGCTCACCTATAGGTTTAATTTTTGTGGGCATTAGGTATACGAGTACATCTCTGCCTTTCTATGCGATTTCTGATGTGACCAATAATGACAGTTATGTCTACAAACATGTATTGACATACACTTTATGACAGAAAGTGGATTCGCCGGAAAACATAATAGACTAGAAAAGCTGGTTGTCTATTAATTACCGTCTATCATAGCTTGACAAACTGCAACCTTCTATACGGGCCATTTTTGTTAAGTTCTTGTACTAGTTTTACTTTATAGGGGTGATATTCGTCCCATCTCACTGATATCATTTTGCACGGGACTGATGTTTTCAGTCGACATGTAAATTGTATTTCCATATGGATATGTCTGATGAAGTAAGTTGTACGCCTGTTGAAATTATCACCGTATATCACCGTATCCTATCCATCATCTAATAAAGTTATACGTTCTGTTTTAGCAAATGGAACTATTTTAAATAATTGGAAGAGGAAGCAGACAATACTGAACCTCAAAATGTTTGACGTCGGGAAAACAATAAACACTATAATCGACTGCTGTTAAAACGGTGTAAAAAACATGTGACTTAGTGACAAAACAATTAGACTCATGGGATTCTATGATTAAATCCCGAATTTGATTTATTATTTAACAATTTTAAGTGTTCTTACAATTTGTGTCTACAATATAAAAACCATAAACATAAAGAATACAATTAAATTTTCCCTTTTAATAACTATTTTATTAGGTAACACAGATAATATAATACATGAAGATAAAAATAAATGAAATTTAAACAATGTTGTAGGCAGGCAATAGTAATAAATTTAACTTTAGTATGTAACTTCAGATAGAACATTATTAAAAAAAAAGATGTTATGGGGTAAACTTCCTGGGGTTACGCTGAAAACATTTGTCTGGTTTCTTAGATCGGAACCCTTAGTGGCAGCACAGTAATGTCTCTATAACATTAGCTGCCCATACATTACAGTCTTAATCGACCTCCTTGGACTGCGCCAGACTTTGCCCTTCAGTTATACTGCTAATCTATGGGTTATAACGGGTACATTCCTTCCCTCATCAGTCTAACAGGCAAAGCCGGTGACGGTTTTCACCCATCGCTGCCCATAATTTGACAGTGTTGTGCACGTGTTTGGTTGGATGATAGAATTGTCTGGCAGTTTTCTTAAGAGAAAATTTATTATTATTAGTATAGTATATAACGATTATTTAACGAATAAATATTATGGCGGATAAAGACATGAGATTTTTATCTAAAGACTTCTTAACTGATTTTATTTAGTTGTATGAAAGTTTTCCGTGTCTTTGAAAAATAAAATCCAAAGAGTATGTTAACAGAAATTTAAAAAGTAACGCATATGATGAGATGGTAACGCTGTGGTATTATATTAAAACCTTGTTAAACAGAGTATAGCCTTTCTTTTGCACTGTTCATAGTAAATATAAATTATGCATAATGTAGTTTATACATACAACATTAGTTACCATGTATCATTTAATAAGACTTTCGACTCGACGAAAGTCCACGGGCCAGGCAAAGAAATGGGATTTTTCAACAGTTTTATACCATTAACACAAAGTATTGGACTTCCACGGACTTAATAAACAACTTCGACCGCAAAACTTTATTTCATGTTAGTGGGCAATGAAAGTACTGGTCCGTCAGAGACCAAACCTGACGGACTAGACCTGTCATCCAAAGCATGTGTGTAAGACTGTAATGTATGGGCTACTATTCTAGGCCGTTGCTTTAGATCTAGTGGGTGAAAGATATTTGCATAACTCTCCCGTAGTGTGTGGATTAAATTATGTTGGTTACTAGATACGTTCGACAGAATAGATGTAAATACATATACATACATATGTATAGATAGATATATTTTAAATACTGATGTTTAATATAAAGTGTTGAAAACTCGGACAGTGCAAATTTGTTTTCCTACTAAAATATCTAGCCGGTTAAAATATACTTATCTGATAACTAAGTCAGAAAAGTGCCCTATAATCTACAATTGCGTAAATAAAATCATAAAATCAAAAACTTGAATATTAATTATGGATTGATAAACAACATATTATCTAACTGATAAAAAAATCGATTCAATCTTGAAAACTGTGATAAAAATTGATAAAGATAAAATATATCAGACATTAAAAACAAAATTACTTAGTTGGACGCCAAAAAGATGTCTTACAAATAAGTTCAATGAACCTAGATATAAAATAAAAAAATATTGGAGTAAGAGGAGAAGTTTAATTAATTGATATTTTAAGGGTTACCCACTAAAATATAAGCAGTCATCTTTTTATTTCCTACTAGATGTATTTGGTGGATAAATTCCGTGGACACAATTGTCGATGTAATCATGTCCAAGATAATTATCTAGCAAGTAAATTTAATAACAACTCAGTTGATCGATCAATTCCTCGAATATTGAACATGTGTACAGTAAACTGCAAAAAAGAGATCGAGCATTTTTAAAGCAATTTAAAAAATTTGAATTACAAATTATTGTCAAAAAACACTTAATTTTGTTCACTCTGCATAGGAATAATCTTGTAATTTTCGCTGTACCATACTACTTAGTAATGTTTAAATAGATAGATTTTTATTGATCATATACAGGTGTATACAACATAGCGGGACAAACTGATTCTGCTTGCAAAAATATGAAAAAAAGTTTCTGTAAACATGGGTCTGGATCTAAGGTTTTCATTTAATATCTCAGAAGCTCTGAGATACGGCGATTAGACCTAGTACGCAATTTAGTTTTAGTTATTAATTTAAGGGTTATTATTGTACAGTATTGACCAAAATGAATTTCATCAATAAGCTTGCAAAACCAGAAGGGTCTACATTTTCTTCCCGTATTTTTTTATTCTCTAACTTTATTGATAATTTGATACCGGATTATGATTTCTTAGCTACAATTACATAAAGAAGGCTCTTCAAAAATGTCTGTAGGGTCAACCATTTGCGTTCTAAAGAAAACACTGCATGCACGTCAAATAATAAAATATGAATCAAAAACGTGATGTTATTTTGTTTTTCTAAACATAGGTGGATGGTGACTCACTAGCCCCTGCATGTTAGATAGTGGCCTTTGCATAAACTGTAGAACGGTGTTATATCGCGAACGGTTGGTTTTACAGCAATTTATGAAAAGTGTCTTTTTTTCTAATTTTAGTTAAGCAATCATATTCCGTTATCAAATTGTCAAAAAAGTTAGAGCATAAAGAAATACGGGAAGAAAATGTAACCCCCTCTGGTTTTTTACCCAATGCTATACAATAGCAACCCTTATTAATATCAAATCGCGTACCAAATCTTGTCGCTGTATCTCAAAGGGTTCTTTAGGAAAAATGAAAGCCTGTTTTGGTGAGCCACTCTCGAAGTACCGTAGCCCCCCTAGGAAGCATTTGTGGATTCATGTTTACGGGAGCATTTTTCATGTTTTTACAAGTAATATTAGACTCCGAAGTTTGTCCCCCTATTTTGTATACACCCTGTATACACAATAATAATTATTATTGTCTTGATGGGTCGAAATCATACAAAATATAATAAAAATATGTAAAAACTAATAGGTTACCTGTAGGTAAAGTAATAATATAAATATTACATATAGGCAAACATAATGTAATGTGCTATTACATAAAGACAAACAGTAGTATAAATAAACCATCAAAACATATTATAAAACAAAAAATCATAATTTTGTATTAGAAAAATCTGATAAGATTTCGTTAAATACATTTTCTAATAAAAATTGTTTATTTACAAATTTAAACAGTTTGCGTTCAAGTTCTTGAACGGCAATCGGATACACATTAAAAAAAAGTTATTGCATAATAGTCTGTTCCATTTAGGAAAAAAAATTACATTTTAAAAATATGCGTTAAATATGAGAAGTAAATTTAAAAAAAAAAAAACTTTTGTTATGCAGACACTTCTACAATGGAATGTCACAAAATAACACAATTTTTGTGAAGTGTAAACAATGGTTAATAAATAAGGGTAGATTATACAACAGTGTGTCCAGCCGGAAGCGCTTCCGGAAGGACTTTCGTACAAGAATTGCGTCCTGCTGGAAGGACGAACGTTTGATATGCTTTATGTGTGGCTTGTCATTCCGTTGGAATGAAGATCTACCGGAGGGACTCAAGCTTTCACATAAAGCAAAGATATATTAAAAAACGTCTAGTTTACGTAAAAAAAATATTTTACAAATGAAAGTTATTTCTAATAATTATAAAACAAAAACAAGTGTAACTCATAAACATTAAAACTTTAGTGAAATAAAAATCTTGCAATTATCTTCAGCATTTTTCTAAACTTTGTTTGTAGAAATAAGATAAAAATATACAGAAACAAACACGATCACTCGGCACGATCATCGTCGCCATTTCTGAACGAAAAGTGCTACCAACCTCGGTTTTTTTGCACTGGTAGAAAGGAAAACGATCTTTTTAAATACATAATCGCTTGTCCTGTTGGTAGGACGCAAAGTATTCATAAAAGTTTGAAAACTTGGTAAGACAAATGAGACGCTCTGTACTACTGGCAGTATATTGTACAATCTATCATTAAGCAATCTTTATGATTTATAAAGAAAGTACCTGATGATCTTAAACTCTGAAATACAAATTTACAGACAAGCCAGTTAGTTTTTATTACACTCGTGAAGGGTCCTTGGTGCCTAAATGGCAATTGAGAGATAAAGTCTTGTTTGCTTTCGCTTAAGTAATAGTTAGTACTTGATATTTACAATTTTTGCATGGGATATATTCAAATTCATTAAGTGTATGGTTTGAAGTCAGTAAATTTCTTATATCCTTAAAAAAAAGTTCGCATATTAATGATGATTTTTGAAAATTTATTTAATTTTTATTTTTAGATAGATGATAAAAGTTATCTCCTTGAGTTATCGTGCTTTTGATGTTAATAAAAATTAAATTATGTTAGTTTAATCATTATCTAGATATCACCCACTACCGTTCACCCACCAAACATTTTCTCTTTATCAATAAAATAGACAACTACGCCGGACGCTTACAACAAATTGTTTAATACATTAGTCGGGTTCATAAGATGTTCGTCAAGTTTTAATATATTCAGATATAATAAAAAATATGAGTATTTTTATTTATTCACTGTATTTGGGAATTTGGATTCTTATTATTAGCGATTTCACATTCGTCAACTGTGTTATGTGGGGATATTTTCAAAATATAAAACTTTAGAAGGAAAATGTTTCATCATTTAGATATAGGTACATACGGAGGTAAAGAATTTATTAATGATTTTATAGAATTACATAATTCTCCTTTTCTCGCAGACAAAAAATCGAAAAAAATATTATAATAAAGATAAAAAAATTAAAGCATGTGGCAAAAAAAATTTTGGATAAAGAACTTCGTAATAAGAAAAGAAGTACCTGTAAAAACCAAGGGTAATTATTTGTTTCCCTTGCAGGTCCGCCCACCTCATATAGTCACGGTGACACTATTGAAACGGCTTATTATGTCTTTCCCTGATTATCTATACCCTTTCGATGATTTCTGTGTTGCTAATTAGCCGATACAATGCTATGACCGGTCTGTGTGCAAGTTTTCTTGGTTCCGTTTTTGTTTCCCCAAAGATGTTTTTAGGGGCGGCTAACAGGGGGGCACATAAAAAAATCAACCCATACATGTGGAAGCATATGCAGAAATCTGCATCAAGTCCGGAAAGCCCTCCACCCCCCACCCCCCTCAATTTCTTTTAGCCGTATGTATACTGGGTTTGTCAGAATTTTGTCATAAAAATGTGACTTGTAAAACTTAATTCAATTAGAAACTCTTTGGTCTCTTTTCTTTTCTATAGATTAAAAATTAATTAGTACTAACGCTTTACTACAGATTTACTAAAACGTGTTGTCATGATCCACACGGTTATTTGACAGCAGCCTACTAGGCATTTTTTTTCTATTTTATTAAATAATGTAATTTTCCAAATAACTGTGTGGATCGAGACTATTTTATTTTTTATTTAAAAACTCGATGAATAAATAAAAAAGAAAAAAATTTCTAAATAAATCAAGCATTCCAAAGCACATTTTTATATGATAAAATTCGGGTCCGTTAAAAAGTTCGAATAAAGAAATAAAATGGGTGTTGCTAATTTCACCCATTTTACCGATAAGGAATGATTGAAAAAAATATCCTTTAGAAGCGTTTTTATTAGTAGAAAATTTCCACTAAATTCATGTTTTTATATCTTTCTAAATTTAAGAAAAAATTAAAAACCTAATTTTAGCCCCCCTCTTTAGTGGAGCGTTACTATAACGAAACGTTTCCAACGATGAAACTTTTTTCTTGAGGTCCTAATATCAAATATTACGTTTGTCCAATTAATCCTGAAACACCCTATATGATACAGTAACAGTTAATATTGTTGTTCATTATTAATTTAATAAGAAACAAAAGCCAAAAGCTAGTCAGTATTAATAAGAAAAAAGTAAAGCAACCAGTTCTATTACATAAATTCCAAGTGAAATTTTCGCGATTGTCTCTTTGAAAACATGTCTAAGACCTCTTCAGGAACTATTTTTACTTCTTATTAAACTTATAAAAAAAATACCCCCATTGTTTACTCTACCAAATATATTCACCGAATACCTCTCAAAATCATAAAATTTATTCTTGTTTTACCTAATCCTGAGTCAGCAACAAATTTAAACAAAAACAATACAAGCAGTATATGAATCGCTGTATAAGCTAGAATAAGAAAATGAGTTTTATTATGAAACTAAGCTAAGTACATTCTTAATGTAGTAATAATAATACATTATTCAGCGTAATATACAGGATAATGATTTAACACTCGGCCATCCTGCTTATAGAGCACCCTCGCTCGGTCTTTTAGGAAATGTGTCCGGTACCCTCTTACGGTTAATTTGCCCATTAGAAATTTTCCTGAAACAGGGAGAGAAAGAAAAAAAGTGGAGGAAACACTTATAATACATAATTCTAAAAATATATATATATTTTTTATTTATTTATTTTTCTTAGTATATTATGTCTGACACCTTCTAGCAGGCCATGACATTTGCTTGTATTTTTTTTCTTTCACCTACTGGCAGGTCTGATTTTGTTTACCTTCTAGCAGGTTATTTTTTTGTTTTTAACCGCTAATGTAATATAGATTTGATATATATCTTTATTTTGGGTATATAATCTTCTAACAGGTCACTTTAGCTTTCCAGTAAGTCTATAAGTTCATCAGACTATTTACATCGGAATCTGAGTTGTCTGACTCAAATATGCTTCCGACAAAGGGTCGTAGTTGTTCAACGGAAACAGTCGCTATGTATTTTTTTTATATCCCTATAAACCTTTTAGTGCTGCAATTTCATATCTATCATTCCCTTTTAACTTTGTTTGCAGATTTTCGAAAAAGTCGGTCATTTTCCTCAAAATAAATATTTTTTAGTTCTTTATCAGGATTTTCATGATTTAGTCTTCGTTTTATTGACAATAATTCATCGTCTTGAGATTGCACGCTGCATATCCAGTCATCAACATTTATTTTAATAATGTGTGAATCACCTATATTTCTACTGAGGGCATCTACGTGAGCCATTTTGCTTCCAGGTCTGTGTTCAATTTCAAAGTCGAAATCTTGTATTGCTAACCACCAACGGGCTACGCGTGGTGTTAAATATTTTTTGCTGAAAGCTAATCGTACTGCGCTAAAATTTGTAATAATTTTAAAATGTATACCAGTTAAATAAACTCGAAACCGTTTAATGGACTCGACTAGTGCTAAGGCTTCGAGCTCATATGAACGATACACACTTTCCTTCCTAATCGTGGCTCTACTATAGTACATTACAGGTTTTAGGCCCTTTGCATGTTTTTGCATTAAAATCCCTGCCACACCCTTACTGCTTGCGTCAGTATGTAACTCAGTTTCTCGATTAATATCAAATATGCGCAATAAAGGGCGAGTTGTAAGAAGTTGCTTGATTTTCTTAAAAGCTCCTTGTTGACTTTTACCCCACACGCATGGAACATCCTTTTTAAGTAATTGACTTATCGGTTGTACAATAGTTGCATGATTTTTAATAAATATTCTAAAGTATGAGCGCAGACCTAGAAATTATCTCACCTCATGAACATTTTTAGGTTGTGGAAATTGTGATACCGCATTTATTTTACGCTCACAGGGTTTTATACCACCTTCATTAATTTCGTAACCTAAATACTCAATAGATGACTCAAAAAATTATTTTTTTTTTAAACTTAGTTTAAGATTTGCCTTTTGGAAAAGTTTTAAGACGATTTCGAAGCGTTTGAGGCCCTCTTCGACACTATTACATAATATTAGAATATCATCTAGGTAGCTAACCACTTTGTCATGCCTTAAAAATCCAAGTACCCTGTTAATAAGTCTCTGAAATGTCGCAAGGGCATTACAGACACCAAATGGTATTCTCAGGAATTCGTATTGACCATCAGTAGTCACAAAAACAGTTTTTTCAATTGAATTTTTTGATACTGGTATCTGTAAATACCCCTGCGACATATCTAGGATGCAAAAATATTTAACGCCTTTTAAACGGGCAATGTAGTCCTCGATATTGGGTAGGGGATGCCTATTTTTAACGGTAATTTTATTAAGTTTCTTTATAGTCGATTGCCACTCTATAATCGCCATTTTTCTTTTTGACCAAAGTAGCTGGACCTGCATAATTTGATTTGGATTCTCTTATAATATTGTTAGTTAACAAATCGTTAATTTTCTCCCCTTATGATTGCGTTTTCTTTTTCCGAAACCCGGTATGGTTTATAAAAAACCGGCTCATTAGACAATAAATTAATTTCAAATTCCACGAAGTCGGTCATTCCTAACTCACTAGTAGTTGTTGCAAAACAAAAACTAAATTTCTTTAACAACTCATGCAAAAGTACAAAATGCTTTTTTGAAATATTCCCGATATTTATTTCGGATATCTCTATGCTACGAATTTCTCTATGTACTCATGCTCTGGTGAGTGGAAGTTATATCCTCTTGTCAATGTTCTTCCACTATTCACTACTAATGTCTGTAACCCAATATTCGTTACATTGATTGTTAACATAGGTTCAATAGCCAACATTGTCGAGATTGCACAGTTATGACATATTTTTGCCGGAACAATTAAATTATCAATGCAACGACTATTTACTTTAATACCTCGTGTGCTATTTGACGGGATTTTAATATTTTCTACGGCTCTAACCTCAAACTTCTCAATATTTTCAGCAAATTAAAATTTATCATATAGCTTGTATCTTTTCTTATTTTCTTTAGTTCAACTTTATTTCCCACTATTTTCATTTCAACATTGTTACTATTAATTGCTGATTGGCCAATGATTATCTCTATCAATCCCATATCTAGGTCGACAAAATGAACTATGGTATCAATAGTAAAATTATCAAAACATATATTTACTAAAGCTTGACCTATAGGGTATATGATTTTACTTCCAAAACCGGTAATATAAGTAGTTGTTTTAATCAATTCAGTTCCTAATTTGTCAACTAAGTTTGCTTGTGCAACGTTTATTTGGCTACCTGTATCCAATTAACCCGTGCAGGCAAAATTATTTGTTTTAATAAAAATGGTGTAAACATCATTTTGTACTTGCCTTTTTTAGGGTCTTCACCATAACTGATTTTAAAAACCAGCAATCATCTCTTAAGTGTCCAGTTTTCCCACAGTTGCTACACTTTTTCAGTAGGTGTTGTCTTGTCGGGGACAGCTTAGGGTAACTCGTCGATGACCGTTGGCTAGTGGATGGCAACTGATCGTTGTTGAAACGAAACCAACCTCTCCTAGCTATGTGTCCGGCCTTCTTGCAGATGTGACCAGTTTCGTTTAGTTTTAGTACATGTTTTTCCTTAATGCTGTCGGATTCGATCTTACTTAGAAATTCTTGAAATAGTTCCTCTGGACTTTAGAAACTTCCTGATTTTGCCGCACCCTGTATGGATAAGGGGAGTCCGTCTATTACACACGACACTGCATTAGAGTCGCTTATATCACACGTTCTAATAAGGATACACATTGAATAATAATAGTGCATCATTGTCTCGTTACTTCCCTTTTTGCGATCTATTATTTTCTTAAGGTTATTGATGTTCGTGAGATGGGAAAGCTTCCACCACCGCAGTTTTCCATTCGTTCCATGTCTTATCGTAATCTTGCAGCGCATTATATCATACTTTTGCAATACCACTTAACTTGGATTGCATGTAATACGATTTGTTGACGTCATTCCAGCTATGAATAATTGCTAGTTGCTCTATTTTGTGAAGTCAATTAAAGGGGGTTAGATCGCTCTTTTCGGGGTCCAACGTTTTTGGCTGAATTATTAGCAATACCGAACATATTTGGTTCACTCTGTAGCATATTGTGCCTGCCTAAAATTTCATTAACTTTTTTACTAACCATGTCCTCTATGTTTTCATGGCATCCGCGGTTTTTGTCTCTTAGATTTTGGTCACATCTGTCGCTATTATCTGACATTTCATGTTCCCTTGGTCTTTTCCTTTGTTTGGAGCTGTTTTGCTAGTTTCTTACAGAGCTATTATTGCTAATACTACCACTAGTACTATCACTATCACTCTCATTGTCACCCATTTTTATCATCATCACTTCTGAATTATTAAACTTAAAAAAAAAATACCTCAGTTGTTTACTCTACCAAATATATTCACCGAATACCTCTCAAAATGATACATATTATTCTACCTTTACCTAATCCTGAGTCAGCATCAAATTTAAACAAAAACAATACAAGCCCTATATATTATGAATCGCTGTATAAGCTAGGATAAGAAAATGAGTTATATTATGAAACTAAGCTAAATACATTCTTAATGTAGTAATAATAATAATACATTATTCAGCGTAATATACAGGGTAATGATTTAACAATTTGTATGACATTCGACAAACTCAGACCATGTAATCTCTCCATAGTTGACCTCTTAGAATATCAAAAATAATAATTGATAGTCTAATGTTGGTCTTAAGTAGGTCTTAATCCTTTTTAACTATAGATTTGAGCTTCATGTCTTCCCATGGCGAAAATAGAGATGCCGATGATGAAACATGTTTATTAGATACTGGGAGAAAAAAATTATAAACACATATGATACTACTAACGCTTTTTTAAAATGTTAAGCACTGTTATTTATTGTTAATATATCGTATAATTATGTTCAATTAACCACAAATAAGTGGAGGTACTTGTTTAGTTTTTCTTTCCACATTTAAAAAAATACTGTAACTTTCTGTCATTAAAGTAATCTTAATTTTCAAACTTGAAATTGAATAACTATTCATATCTCTCAGCTTAAACAATTTATAACAGAATAATCCAAATTAAGTTTATTAAACATGCTCGGCAATTCACGCTGCACATTTACTTTTCTTGAACAATTTTCAAGGACTAATGGTAAACTTTGTGCACTGAGTAATCCTTTCTGAATGAAGTCCGGGGAGTGTAATCTCCCATGCTAAACGCTGAAACACTATTGCAGCACTATCTCCAAATCATGGTGGTACTAAAATCATACGCAAATTGAAATTATATATAGTAATGTTTTGTAAAGCCATTTTTTGTCAAATAAACGACAGGGGGCACGTTCCCCTGTGCCTTCTCTAGATCCGCCACTGAATGTTTTGTCTTTTACGGTTCAACGCCACGTATTGACAGAATATGTGTTCCACTGTTAGTCACCTTCATACAACCCCATTTTATTTTCTCATCTATCTATACTGATAGAGAAAGTATTGTCATGGTGCAAAAAAATCAGATTCCAGGTTATGAAAAAGATGATCGATATAAGACCCGAAAATAGAAAATTTATCCGAATCAGCATGCTGTCTGTGTGTCTCTAGTCATCTTTGTGATATCATTATCTCAAACACGTTTCAACGTAGAAATCTGAAACTTTACATATACTATCTGGGTGGTCCAGGCAAGAACCCTATTGAATATATGTGAAATTGGTGCACCAGGGAGGTCTGGTCTGTAGGGGGCCTAAAAAAAATTGTGTCAAACCAAAAAATATTTCAAATAAAAATTGTCAGAATGAGGAAATGTGCCGAAAAGAACTCTTGAAAATGTCTCGTCAGATTAACCGTTATTGAGAAAAACGGTCTAAAGGTAATTTCATCAATTAAAGAAAAGTAGTCTGTCTCAACAGTATTTTCTCATCATATCCAATCTGAAATAAGTGGGATATAAATTATTTTATTTATTTTACCTCGTTTGTTTCGTTTGTCTCATTTATCTCGTTTATATCGTATTTTTCTCGTTTGTCTCATTTATATCGTTTATTTCGTTTTATCTTATTTTCCTACTGATCCCATTTATCATATTTATCTCGTTTATACACTGTAGGATTGCGTATATTTCGGCCTGAAATACTGTACTGTGATCCCCAACTGCACAGCTAAGGCCTACCCTTGGGTTTTCAGTATGTATACCAGATCCTGTTCCTGTTTCAGTCCTGGACCCGTCTGTGTACCAGGTCAGTCCTCTGTTAAGAAATTTTCGTGTACCTCCCTTTATAACTCTCGATCTGATATTGTGTGTTTGTGGAAGGAATATTTGGGAGCCATGGGGTCTGATAAAATCTCAAGTATGAGGTCTGCCACAGTATCTTTAATTCTCTCATGATTTGATCCAGGGCTATGATGCATCAGCTGCCCTGAATTTTGCAGCCTGAGTAGTCCCATCATCGCCTCTCGTTGTGTGTTTGACCCTGTTGTTGGCAGCATCTTAGACCACCATGCCAGGGCTGCATATGCAATTTAGGGTAATTAAGAATACCCGTAATATACTAAGGATACTTAAGCCGTAAGACACCCCTTAATATTATTTATAATAAAAAGAAACAGTTTTCTTAACTTAGATGGCGACTTAACAAAACACATTTAGATAGAGCTAAGTTGGGCTCCATCGTTTTATTTTGGTCTCGGAAATATGTGTTTAAAAAACATCCTGAATAGAACCTATGAGCCTGAGGAAGAATAGAAATGATTCGTCGATAAATAGGCAGTAAGGCTTTGCTACCGTTCATTTTAAAAACTTTCAGAATTTCATTTCAAAAATTTTCTAAATGTGCACAGTAACGATTCTACTATGCAGTTCTGTCCATCTAGGGCCGCGCGATATCTGAATTTTTAAATGCAACTCTATTTTTAGTGCAAATAGAATTTACATAACAAATCCAAACTATTTTGGTATCGTTGAGCAAAGACCACCCAGTATATCCTTAGTTAGCTCGGCCTATGAAATAAATTTCATCGGGTGTTTATACTGAAGTTTCAATCAAGACTGGTGAGTGCTGGAGTGGCCATTGGTTTCATTGTTCGACCTCGGATCAGTATTGCACGATCGGTCCGGCATAACAAGACCGATATGCCGCTAATCAGATTACCGGTGATAAATTACACGGGCTGTTGTTAATAGATATCTTTGCAGACTCACGACGTTCACTACGCCCACATTCACTCTTAAAGCGCCTAAAGATACGCTCTGTATGCCCGTGTACTCTCCCTCGGTCGTGGCCTATCTCGATATCGCTATAAAAATATGTAAGATTTGTTTTAAGGATATATAGGCAAGGCACTCGTGTTTAAAAAACGTAACAGAACACTGCTATATATCGTTCCAGTGATCTTATGGACGTTCAATCATGTCCAGATTGTTTTTACTTCTTTCAGTTTCGTGAATATTTTTGTCACTTTCTAATACCGTATTTCTTTCACACGATTCGATGCAATTTTAACCCGTTATCTGTCAGTACGATTTTAGAGTTGATTGGCTAATGATGTTTTTTCGCTTGTTGTTACAAATCACTTAATCAGAGTCATAGTGTACTTTTATAGTAGGTAAATGATTGTTTTAGTTTAGCAACGACTTATATTTAAGTAGTCGTTAAGTGTCAATATATTATGAAATATTATATATGTAGCACTTGAGAATAAAAATTATTCAGTTTATTATAACTATTTATTCATCAGTCATCACAGACTAACAGGTCATGGGCCCAGGCATCATAGAGAGGTTAAATTTGTTCTATATATGAACATATACAGGAATTTTATGATCTTTCAAGAAAATGTGGAATAAGAAGAAATTTAACGATAACGAACTCCAAAACAGAATGACGTGGCAGAGGGAAAAAATAGAACCTTAATCAAAATGGCAAGTTTTGGAAGTAAAGCTTATAAGTTCAATTCAGACCAAAATAAAGTAAAAATTTAAACCTTCGTTCCAAGAAATATTTTTCCATTCATTATTCATAAAATAAAAAAGCTTACAAAGTGGGGTTAGTAGAAAAAGAGATGGTTTATGCTACAAAAAATCAAAAATTTTTAAAGGAATTTAGAGAAGAAGAAAACCTTGATGAAAGTCTCGAGATACCCAATGATCTTGAGTTAGAATATATCATCGAAGGAAAAGAACCAAATAATAAAGAAAATCAGGCACTGCAGTCAAGACCTGAACATACCGTGTGTAAAACGGCTAATGTGACCAAATAGTGACAAAGACCGATTGAACAAATGAGATGGACGTAATAATGTGAGTGTATTATTGTAGGTGGCTGGTGGAGCACAAACTGAGCGTGTCCTTAGGTTCGCTGGGTGTATCTTATTTCCTTATTTCATTAAGGCATTAAGGTGAGATTGATAAAACACGAACTAAATGCAGAGGAAGTACAAAAAATATCGACAATTAATTGGTTCATTGATTTATTTAGCTATAGCAACTCGACCAGACATTGTTCTTTCAGTCAATTGTTTAAGTCAATTTAATAATTGTTATGAAGAAGTACAGTGGAAAGCAACCAAAAGTATTTTATACAACTTAAAAGAAACAATCCGATAAGCTTAGTACAATGAACTTACTAACTCCGTGTATATTATGCAATATTAAAGTTTCTCTTGAGTACGTTGTTGCAGTTAAACAACAATGTCTACTCGTAAATAATATAATTCATGTACATGTATCATAAAATATAAATAAAAAATTTGGATAATGCAAGGTTATTCAGAAAATGTTCAAAGTTTAAACATCCAAATAATATTACCATTATTATAAAATAGAACAGAAACGTTAAAATTGCGAAGAAAAATTCGAGGCAAGCTTTATTAATCAACGATGTCGTCGAGTGGCTGAGCATTGTAAGAGAGAAGTATGTATTATCTGTAAAAGAGGCGGAACAAAAGGTAATAATGTTAGTATAAGGTTTTTGCAGTGTAGATTCGAAAGCGCTGGGGCTAAATCCAACAGATGAACGACTGCAGATTACATTATATTCCCGATTTATCTATTATTCCAGCGTCAGTACATTCTCAGCCTGAGGTATTGTTAGTCTTTCTCACCCACTATTGTTTCCAACTAAATCATACTTTAATTTTCTGATATGTACACCTGTCTCTTCTCCCGGCGTATTTCTATTAAGATATTTACTTTAACTTATCATCAGCCATTATTTATTAATAAACAAATTGTTTGCCTTATTTATAAATCATAAAGGCTCATATTTAAAGTTTTTTTGTATTTTTTTATAAGCATAACGGCTGAAAATAGATTGATCTATTTTGGAGAAAGGAAAGATCTGAAAGTTCAGCCTTCAACTATTATCTGATACTACTACGATATTTTATAAATGCTTAGTTTTAGTGTGGAATCTCTTATTTTTACATATGGCTGTATTTGAAAAAAAAAAACAATGTACATTTTAACATATTTTCAAGCACCTATAGATGTGGATAATGTTCTGTGCCATTACCAGAACAGTGGGGATCAGAAGAATATATTTTATTCTTTGAATTGATTTTTGTGTTCCCAAAAAATATAATCCTGTATTAATACTGATGCGTTTTTTACTTTCTTATACCTAATATAAGGAAGTATAATAATCGTGATTTTTTTCAACCTCGATATTTTGATTGATATATACGTTTTAAACCCTCCTGAATCCATTCTGACTATTTTCCGAATGATGTCTCGGTGTTTGTGTGTGTGTGGATAAGTGTTTAGGTGTGTGGATGTGTGTATGTGTGTGGATGTGTGTATGTGTGTATCCGCGATAACTCAACAAATACTAATGGGAGACTTCCCAAATTTGGCATTTAAGATTTTCAACAACATTTTATGTGACACCTTAAATTTGGTGAATGAAGAGACATAATGAATGAAAGAAAAAGGTACAATTTCGGGAAAAAAAAATAAAAATTTTTATTGCATTTCTGGACGAATCTCGACGAATTATAATGAAAAAAACATAACTTATGGAAAAGAAATCTGTCGGTATGTCTGTAGTATCGCGATAACAGCCACAATTTTTGAGAAGCTTTCAAATTTGGTACACATGTTTTAAAGGCCAAGAACAATGATAAATTCGGTGATGAGCAAAATTGGCCAGTTGAAAGGAGGTCCACGGGACCCAAACTTTTTTTGTATTTGCCTTTACAAAAAATATATTCTTGATGAAAGATTATAAATCATGTCTACTATATCAAGCCAATAAAATATATTTTCCAAGTACATACACATTTGACCTCATAAAATGGGGTTAGGATAAATTTAATAGTTTGACATTTGAAATGTCAATGTCAAGAAGAAATTATTAAAATATATGATATGAATAATTATCGACAGTATCGAATGACGCTGCTAATTATTTAAAAATTTTAATGAAACATTTCAAGGTACGAAATTAAAATTTAATTGCGGTAAGTGAAGAATTAAATAGAACGATTTTTTTTTATCAGGATGATATACATATACTGCTATAAGAAAGTTATGTGCTGACCACATCATATATTTTACTACTCTTTTTGTCAACATTTAATTAGACTGTACTTGCAAGTGTCACATTTTTACTATACGGACCAGTAAGAGAACCGTAACGGGTTTGAGGTTAATATGGAGATTTTTCTCAGGCGCAAAAGCACACGATTTTAATCAAAATAAAAGTCATTAATAAAATTGGTTAGCCTATCAAGCATAAATTAAACACACACACAGAGTACCATCCCATGTTAAAGATTTCGCTCTAAAATTTGAATTCCAAAATCTTTATATTGTTGTGAGCGGTATCTGTTTAGGATTTTGTTAGTTTAAAAACTGTAAATGTTATACAGTGTGGCTGCGGCTGGAGTTCACAATACGTGTGAATTTTTTAATTTTCAATTTTTCGAAAAAAGTGTTCTTAAAAATTTTGCTTATTTTGAAAATTCGAAAATTGCAATCAAATATTTGAGTAATTATACAGGGTGATCAAAAAACTTAAAATATATGAGATTTATTCAAGAGGAAACTACCAATATTTTTCATCTTGGAGAAAAATATCATGAACAGTTGTTGTTGTTCGTGATCATAAAACTGACTTAAATTAAGAATTAAGAAGAATTATACAGGGTGATCAAAAACTTAAAAGATGTGAAATTTGTTCAAGAGGAAACTACAAATATTTTTATTTTTAGAGAAAAATGTCAAATATTGGTGTTCCATGACATCCGATTTTTTTCAACGAAATTCTTACTTTGTCAGTTTTATAATTACGAACAACAATAATTGTTTTTGATCACCCTGTATAATTTTTCAAATATTTGATTACGGCTTTTGAATTTTTAAGATAAGCGAACCTTTTTTTATAAGGAATGAGTTGTTTCGAACAATTGAAAATTAAAAAATTTACAAATATTGTGAAATCCATCCGGAGACACACTGTTATAATAGACCATTTGCTATACACAACAGTTGCCCCGTGCGTCGCCTTCATATGCGGGGATGCTGGGTCGGCATCGGACCGGGTGTCCGGCGAGAGCAATATACAATGTTTTTTATTATAATTTAAATAAAATTGTTTTGCTGTTGTTGCTGTTGCCGTATCAAAATTCGCAATATCTTAAATAGTAGCAATATAATACAGAAAGAAGTCATGAGTATTATATATAAAATACTATTTATAACATTGAAAAAATAAATTAAGAGGATCTTATTATGAGCCTTACTCGAAAAAACAATAATGTGGATTGCTAAATTAACTCTACAACCTTTTCTAGGATTTCAATATTATATTAAGTTTGTTAACCTTTTTGTGATTGTACCGTAGACCATCGTAGTCATTAAGGGCATTAAAAACTTTACTAGACAAATTTGTTTACTCGTAAGTTTTCATGTTATATTTTGTTTGGTTGAAATTTTTGCCAAGAAGCAATGTGGTCGGTCACCTGTAGATTTGTCCAAGCGTAGTCAGCCAAATTAAGTAAGCTTGTTACTAAACTTACTGAATTTAGCTGACTATGGGTTCAGGTAATGTTGTATTGTTACCAAGTTTATCCAACTTTCCCAGGGGAAAGTTAGTCATTTGGATCTCCCGATAAGGAAATGTCAATTGTTTTGAAAGTCTGTAGAGAGTCAGGAAATCACTACTGGTTACTCTGTTTGAATGTGGTATTAATAACTTGATCATGCATGTACGTAAATATGATAACCAATATGAAATTCATATTGTGTTAACTCTGTAAGACATTAACAAGAAATACAAATACTTATGAAAATAATTCCATAGAAGAGTATTATATTCAAATTTATTCAGCAAGCAGATAAACCTATGTTTGCTAGTTTCAATTTACTGGCAGTTTTGGAGGATCAGATTTAGAATAACACTCCAAAATAGATGGTAAATTGGTGAAGCAGATTAATGTGAATGTCAATAAAATTGTTTTGTTGTATAAAAAACCCATCTAGTGTTCCAAAAATTCAATCATTGTCTAACAGAAATCCGATATTGTAAGGCATAGTTTAATTCTTAGAAGGGAAATTGTACAATACTGTCATTTCAAAGAATTAAAAATGTTCCCCAGTTATTTTAATAAATAAGTTAAAACATTTTATGTGTTTGGAATAAAAAAAATCGTTTTTTGTTTTAAGACCATGTGTTTTATGTGTTAGTGGCATGGAAATTGAATGTTTCTGGTATACAACTCGAGTCAAAAATTCAAAAATTGTGTTTCTTTGTTTACGAAATAAAACAAATATGAAATATATGTGACGCATACCAAAGTGTACATCTCGATAAATTTTGAATTAACATTCCCAGTGCTATTAAAGAAGAATTACACAAGGATTATTTATAATAATTATTTGGTATAAATTCTTCCAAATATACATATAACATGTAACATATACAGTTATGTAGACATCATTTAATAAAATGATGTCTACCTAACTGTATATTATTGTTAGTCTAGCTTAATTAAATATTTTACTAATAATAATCGAGATCGTGACAACTATTCAGCCCTTAAAAACTAGTGGATTAATTGGAAAGAAATTCAATGATAAAAAAGATACCAGACTATACTGAAGTAATCGAAAGGCACAAAAGAAAGAAAGAAGTGTTAATGGAAAGCCAGACAAACACAGATAAAGATCTCATCTTTGTTATCTCGAATAGAGTCTGAACTGAACAAAAAACAACACGTTCACTTCTCACAGTGAACGGCTCGTCCATCATGGTCAAATTTTCAAATTAACTGACACAATATCTGGGCCTCACGCTGTTTTATATTTTTAATATCACGTTTTAGGAAACACTTTATCCTGTATCGGTTTAAATCATCGTCAAGCCATGTCTGAACGGGTCTTGTTTATTTTAATGTTTACGGGGTAATAATTTGATAAACCAGTTTATAGATGGTATCTTTCTATGTAGGTGGCTTGTACTTGGAATCTCATTCCTCTAAAATTAAGTAATTTAGCATAGGTGATAACTTTAATAATACGTTTGATATATTTGAAAATTATTAATTTTTTTTATTTGTAAAGGAAAATATAATTCGAGAACTAAACCCTTTACTTTTCTGGTCTTTGCAAAATTAATAATGATGTGTATAAAGTTGATTATTATTTTTTGTGTCTTATTAATCAGCATTGGTGGAGGTTGCAATTATTGGATGAGAGCGCGGTCTCTTTTGACCTTTTGATCTCTATAGTACACGCAAATTGTACTTTTTTAGAAGAAATAATTTATAAAGTTTTCAAATTACGTACATAAAATCTCAATAGGGGTCGGAATAAATATCCAAAAAGTTCCCACCTAGCACGTGTCCGCAACATTTGTTAAAAACCACCCCCAGCACGTACATTATGCAAGTGTTCCTCATTCTTCTCGTAAACCGTTACCCCTATTGAGAATATATTACGTAATATGAAAATAAATTATTTTTCCTATTCCATAATTTACGTATACTAATAGCCGTGTTCGATGTTTACATCTGAGTTTTAACAGAGATAGCGGGGTATGGGACCTACTTATCGTCACCTACTATGTGCCACATCCTTTCACTATTGTATTAACACAATTATTCTGCAGATATAATAATTGTAGTTACTGCATCCATCCCGTATTGAAAGTTAATGGAAATAGGTTAGAGTCAATAAAATAATGCCGATTGATGTGAGTTTTTTTTCGCAGGTTTAAGTACCGTTCGGCTCTGCTCAAAAGTGGGTGAAACTGGATAGGCTCTTTGCACTGTTACTTTTCAGTTTCCTTGAACCAAATAGTAGTTCTGTTGAAACTTGTATGATAGGTTGATGTTTCTTTCCTCACACATTGGATGAGGGTGATTAGTTTTCTTTTTTTGTATTTCTCACCATTATCCACCTCATTCATATTCAATATACGTATGTGTCACGAGTTATACTCCATGATATTGCGTCCAGATGGGTGCTAGTTTTGTGCCATCAGTTTTTGGGATACCGTAGTTACAGATGTGGAAGGATTGTACTTTGGAACATCATCACTAAAGTCTCGTCTCGTAATTAAGCGTTCGGAATATTGTAATGAGCACTATGAACAATTAATAAATGACAACCGTAAGTCTATTTTTATGTTAAGACTTATTTATTTAACATTTGTACTGATTATGAAGTATTTTGTTAGAAATCTTATTAATCCCGATACCGAAATATGTTTTTCGCAGTAGATAAAGAAATAATTTTAATTCAAATTACGTATAACAAAATCGTTGCATCTGATCTATATTTGTCTGATAAGATCGACATCAAAAAAAAGTTTGAAACCTTTTAAGAAGATAATAAATAATTTATAATAAAATACCAATTTTATGACTAACCTTTCGGGAACCTTGGAACCTAGACCACGAGAGTATGAACTTTAATCTTAATCGTTATGATGGAAAAATACAAGTACTTATATAGAGTTCTTAGATCAAAGGAGATAACTTTTTCTTTACGTTATGATATAATTTTTTTTAGTATACCTTAAGACAGTGTTTATTTTTTTTATTACAGCTTGACTTTTTTTATTAATTAATTGTATCTGACACTGCGAGCTGCACTGTAAACTAAAGAAGATATCTATTATTTCAATTAATGATATTAACTTTCATTAACACATTCAACACGAGGTCTAGTAGTCATTGTAAGATGTTTTTATTTGACACGTAATATTGTAGGATCGCAAGAAAACCCAGTTTCCTATTTACTAAAATATCACTATCATATTTACGAAATACATAATTTGTGTAAAAGCGAATACACATAAACTATCAAACAAGCGAGCATCCAATGTGGACATTTTTTCTTTTATGCAACTTTGATTAATGTTCGTTTCTTCTAAAATTTTATTTAGATATCTAACAGATGTAGGAAAATAAAACCAAATGGTATTGTTTCATTCGCGACGTAATTAGTTTCCTTGTTCAGCGAAGAACCCTGGCTCAAATATATAATGCAACCTTTTCCCTATTAATTCACAACACATTGTCACTCTTGGTGTTATTTATTATATGATTCTCTTTCCCTTTTTTTTCTGTGGAACCCAGTGTTTACATAGAAGACACCATGCTGGGATTTATCGACGTGTCGCCGAAATAGATTCCTGTTGAGCAGCTCGAATCAGACTTTCAGGCGATTTGACTAAAGCTCAGTAGCTGACTGTACATCAGCAACTCGCCGGCCTCCTCGCCTAGTGTCGAGTTCATCTGCGGCTCTTTTTGCTGCCTTGAACAATCCTGCGCCCACTCCTGCAGTTTGATGATGTTTTACAAACCGCAAGAGGGTGTTTGAGATTTTGAGAATGTTACATGCCATACTCAGTACTACTTTGCCATGCTCACATTCCAGATTTAAGAGTTCCAATAAAATTGCAACAAAATAGCTATAGAGTTTTTTTTATTTATGGTAAATAGCTCTACATACTACGTTCGCACTATGCACAAGAAAATTTGTGTACTATAACAACAAAAAAAATACCTTGGGGAAACCTATAACACCACGTATTGTATTGAACGTTTTTTTTTACACATTCTTTGTTTAGCTGACATGGTTGTTTAGCTAGCATGTGTGTTAATCGGGGCCTAAAAGACGAATGATCAAATAAATATCACTGTTTCGTTTATGCATTACTAAATATTTGACTAACTAATTTGGAGAAGGTATTTTGCAGACCTTTTTGATTTCATATGGTATAGAGAATAAAATTATTTTAATTTATATCTGACCACATATTAAATAAACAAAATAATTTACATACTTAACTTTTATGGGATAAGCTTACAAAACAAAATATCTTTGCGATAACATAAATTTAAAGTATGTTATAGAACGTTTTTTTTTATTTAAAGTAAAAAATTGAATGGTACAAATCTATAGCCTTCAAAACTATTATTAAAAAAATTTAAAATAATTCTGTAACCATTCCAGATACATATTCATTTTAATGCTCGTTTTAAGGATTATGATAAATCAAAATATTTAATAAACAAATTTGTATTCGACGTTAACGTGATTCTAGAAGATACAGTTGATTTTTTAAAGAGGGAAGTTTTTTAGTTAAAATTAATATTTTAACTAAAAACTTGTTAAATAGAAATAAAAATATAGTTCTAATTAGAGCTAATAGTATTGTATCATTTTCAGCTTATTTATTATAATTTTTTTTGTATGTAGTATTTCAGCCACATTTATCATATTTTAAATTTTATTTATAATATAGGTTTAACAAATGAGTGGGCAACTGGTCCAATTAATTTAATGTAGTATCAGATCTTTAAATTGGAATAAAATTATTTTATTGGTAGGACTGTACTCACTAATATCAAATTATAACCTCCTAATTGCTCTTCAAGGTGTCATTTTTAAATAAAAAAAATGTCTAATAAAAATGTGTCGATACCTGAGAATTATTTAAAGAAGGCCTTTAGACCTAAATGTATTAAACTGTTCTATTGCTTAAATTAAAAAATATTGCTTTATAGAATATGTATTAAAGTGGTCTGAAAATTACCTTTCATATCCGTTCCTAAAATAAAAGTAATATTTATAAACAGAAATAAAAAAAAAACAGAATCCCCCATCGAAGTATACTTGGGCCCGTTTAATTTGTTTATATTTAAAAGCGAAATATATCAGAAAATTGTCAATTTGCAGATAATATGCATTTATCCCCATTATCCGTAGTAATTAAAATTAATTAATATGTACCGTAAACAGTTTACATTTAAATTAAAATATAATAAACTGAAAATAAATGAATGTAACTTTAATAGTTGTACAATATTTTTAAAGACAAATTTAAATATCAAAATTAACAATCGGGTGGCCGAGAAAATAAAAATTTTAAACGGTACTGTTTTTTTCTGAGCGTTTAACGTTAAATTTTTCTAAAATATTGCAGAGCTAATGAAAAAACCTCTGTTACTAAACCATAGTTTGTCACCTAATTTCATTTTCGTAAAGCATTGTATTTTATATTTCAGCAACATTCATTAATCCTAATTTCATATATATTTAACAAATCCCGATATAAAGTAATTATAATGTTTTTTTAGGTTTGTGATTAGAGGACATTCTCAGTGATTTCTGCATTATATGATTTATATGTATGTTCATATACCTGTTAAATATCTACTACATTTATAAGTTTCATCCATATAAAGCCGCCTTTCCACGGTGCGTAGATTGGCGTGTATGGCGTGTGACTTGCCTTTGACGCGTTGTAGGAATGAAAAACTCGGCCGTACGCGGCTCGGCTCGGAGTTCCCGTCTGTTATTGGTAAATATGGCATGAATCAACGGAGAGCGAGCGCTCCGAGGCTCGGCTCGCATACATTTTCTCACTCAAGGCACGAATTTCGAAGCCGTTCGTAGCGGTTTAACTGTCGTTCGAATGCTGTACTGTGGTTTATCTGTTTACGCAAAATAATTACGTTCACGGTATAAAAATGCAGTGGTCCATTTTAGACTTTTTGGAACTTTACGAAGAAGAGCCAGCTATAAATCTGCTAACATATCTGTGATGCATAAATCGTCTATCGGACAAAATAAATAATTAACGACTACTTACTTCATTAACGAAACCGTTTAGCCCGACTTTTACACAGCATTGTCCTCTTTTCTTGCCTTTTCAAATATTCACAGAACATTACAGAATAAGCCGCAGCACAGGTAGTTTTCAAGACACTTTTCACTTTCTACACCACTTTATGGATTTTCTCGGGATATGCAGAGTCTACACGCATCATGGAAATGTGAATTAACCTGCGCCGTTGGAACAGCCTTAGCTCGCCTACTCGTGTTCGTCAAATAGTTTGACCAGTTCATAAATTCGCCGAGCCGCACGTGCCAGCGCCGTGGAAAAGTTGTTTAAATCTACGAGTAGGTATGAGACTTAACAATCCTATATTCACTTGTTGTCTGTCCTTATTCGGTGAGGAAGTATGACATCAAATGATGTCGAGCAAACCATAATTTAACAACAATTAATAGTATTGATAATAATGGTTTCATAACCGGATGGAAAGTCAGTGACGACAGATCCTCCGTCTGGCATTTGTATACGTCAATATAAACAAAACAAACGTTTTTCCACCAAACAAATTTACTCTCAATTTTGTTATCACTGTTTTTAGTTATTTTTAGAAACAATAGTTGATAAAATGGTATTTTTATCCTAAATGTTATTTTTAACAAATTTTGTTTTTGATAACTCCTGTTTATAGATATTTCGGAGCATTCACCCTGACTAATATCGCTTGAATGCCCAAACAAATTGAAAATGACTTATTTTAAGCACAATAAATCCATAGTGAAAGGAATACCGGCAATATTTACCTTCTTAAATTAACTTTGAATAATTCAGCCACACCCACTAAACACATTTTATTGCATTCAAATTAACGATTTTAAAATGGATTGGGAAACGGCCTTATCGGCATATAAATTATTTTCAATGTAGCTTTTATTGTTTAGAAATAAATTTAATTAAGTCATAATTTGTTAACAAGCTATCATGTTTCTGTTAAGCTTTTTGAGATAGTGACGTGTATAAATTGGTTTTCGGAGTGCCAATGGGCTTGGTAGATTTCTGATTATTGATTGAAATCAGATGATTGATTGAAATTTAAACCATTTCTATAACAAAGCTGTATTTGATCACACTACGCATATTTTATATCGTAAAACTGATTAAAGTTTATATTTTAATCAGATAAGTTTTATTGGTATCTGTTACTTCTGACCTGACTTGTTAGTGGAAAAAATTTTTTTGTATCAAATGTGGGCGTTCTGGCGACAATGACAGTATCTTTATTGTTATACATTATTTCATTTGATAAATTGTTATTTATAAATAGCAGATTGTTTATATTGTCCTATTTGTCAAAAGTCAAATGATATAAAGTTTTCAACCGAGTATATTTGTTTAATGTCGAGTATTGTTTTTTTTTTATTTAAATTTATAATTCGTAGCTTCAAAAAGTATTCCTGTACTATACACAGGGAGCGGATCTTTTTAGTACACATGCAAAAATCAGAAGTGGCTTCAGGTACGTGTCTATAATCAATATAATTAGTAATGGGCAGTGGGCACTATGGAATGACTCCAACTATCGAATGAATTCATTCAATTCATTCGAATAAATTCATTCAATTAGAACTTTTCTAGAAAACAACATCTGAATGATACTGTTAACTTGCTAATTAATGCTGCTGAGTTTCACCTCTCATAAAAAAAATGGGTCTTTAGAATCAGAAAGGCCTTGTATCAATCACATGTACCATCCGTTAGTTGGCAGTTGCGGTTACACTGTTTATCGTATCAGAATAAAATGTCTCTTATCTATAAATAAAATACCGTCTCCGTCTATGAATATTCATAACCTCAATTCTTAAATCCAACAATCAAAATACAGGATGTTGCAGGATTATTGGACATACTTAAAATCTGAATTCAAGACATCAAAATAAGAAAAAAGTTTCTTATGGAAGTATCTCGGGAAACGTTTCGTTCCTGGTAAAAATAAAAGAAATATTCTTTACCAAAGAATGCTTCTCTATGTGTTTACTAGGCCTGGGCAAAAAATCGTTAAATTGATTCAAATCGGAGTATGGATTCGAATCGGAATATAGAATTGAATCGAATCGGAATATTGATTCGAATCGGAACATCGAATCAAATCAGAATATTGAATCGATTCAACCTGTCAAATCTAATCGGCGTATTGGATCGATTCAACCTATTGATTCAAATCAATACATAAAAATTAACGTTGAATGTAAATAATTAGTGTAGTAAAACTTCCTCAACGCACCTTTTACATAGGAAGATATTTTTAAAATCTGTGCTTCATGAAGATGTATAATTCCTGCCTACTATTTTTTGTTCATTTTAAATAGTAGCAGCACTAATGGAACGTATGTATTTTATGTTGAGTTTTACGAAAATTACTGCTTTAAACTACCAAAAATTCTTACTATTCTATTACATTATTAGGTAATGAGCACGGCAGTTATTCTTAGTTCGAAATCATAGGCGTGGTAACACTGATAACGTTAACCAAGTCGAAATGTAGAGGGCAATATCGCTTTTCACTATTCAGTAAAGTCCCGGCATGATGATTTATTTTTATATTTATGCCTCTCACTATTTATTTGGTTGTGTAGCTAACAACTGAACGAAACACCGAAGTGCGAATGCACCGCGTTTCAACTCCATTACGCCATCCTTTCAACAGCGATGAATGCGATTCAGAAATTAAATTATCAATATGAATATCTAACCTATCTATTTAAATTATGATGTAAATCGTAACTTCGATTCGATTTCAGTTCCATGCAAATTGATTCGATTCCATGCATCGATCCATTTCGATCCGCTTCCTTGTGAATCGTTTCGGGAATTGATTCAATTTGCGAATCGATTCACAATTCGATTCGAATTATGATAAACGATTCTATTAATCGAGTCGAATCGATGTTTTTTGCAGATCGATAATCGATTCAGTATTTGCCGAATCACACTAGCCTAGTGTTTATTAACGTACACCAAGTTTCAGTAAAGCATAAAAAGATAAAAAAGAGTATATTACGAACTTTTCGTCTCAAAATAAGCTAAGGAACTACCTCTGCATTTTCATAGATAACATGTTCGTTTATACTCACAAACAACAATTACTTTAGTTCAATATTAATTGATCGTTTACACATATCCTTTCTACAAACCGCGGACACACTGTATATTAACTAAGCTTCATAAGTAATGTCAATTAAAAATTTATTAAATTTAAACAATAAAATATCTTCACCCTTCAGTAAGTCACCGGGCAATGAAAATAATATGAAACTAAAGTTTTAATTGAAATTATTACATTTTAGTTTTCATCGTAAAAAAGAAAAGAAATGACAAGCTTAATGCATCACAGATAACTCTTTAGTCAATCTCTTCGTAAACGCTATTCAGTGTCGGAGAGTTGAAATAAATCCCTCAATATTTCCAATTGATTTATAAACTTCCAGGCCGCCGGCAGATTCCGATTTTTCAGATTGATTCCAAGGGGGTTCCGTCAGAGATGCGAATTATATGAACCCTGGCAGTCATGAGATTTCGTTACTATCATTTTTCCACACGACTAGTTGGTCTGCCACTGCCAAACTCTGATAGCCTGGTAACGTGGTCGCCTTGCGTCCTACTGATAAGGACCGCGTGCGCACCACGGGGGAAAACGACGGCAGCGTCCCGGCGCTCCTGTCAACCCTTCGCCGGCGAATGCAGAATGGCTGGTTTGGTGCGATATGTCACTCACTCGATCACACGTGACCGACTTTATTACAGACAAAAGTGTCGAACACTGAAAGACTCCAGCGACGCCTGATGGCTCCGATATCGACGCCGCACGACATCGGGGAATGGAAAGATGACAGCTCACCTCTTCATTCGTTATCCCTTAAGTCTTCCTTCAAACTTTAGATATCAACATCCAACATCCATGTGGGAAGAGCAATTTAAGTAACATGTCTAGAATTATCTGTTGCTAGTTTGCACGGTTTATTATTAAATAATGTTTAAAAGTGTTCTAAACCAAGATATCTCATACTTTCTCTATGAATATTTTGAAATTTAAAATTAAATATTTGTTATATGAAGGGTTTTTTCTTAAACAAGTTTACGTTGTGTTATTTCTAAATATGGGTAAGTAAAATGCCTAATAGTTGATCAGGTGTGAACGTTTCGTGTTGTCTGACATGAATTAAATAAAAAATATATAAAAAAACACTTTATATTAACAGTGTAGTGCACTAAAAAAATTGAAAATACATTTTCTCTTTACTTATTCTATCAATTTGGGTTTAACATTAAAGATTATGGCATCGGAAGTCGTTAGATTAAGTTACGAGCGAAGAATCGTCTCTAGTCATTGACTTAAATTGTGAATTGGAAAATGTCTCACGAACCCATATGATACACAGCTAGACATTGAAAATATCTAAAAATTTTCAGTCTGTTAAATGTAGTTTAATTTCAATAATTTTTACAAGCAAACTGTGAAATGTTGAAAGAACGGATTTATAAATGATAGGTCATGAACCGTCTAATAGTGCAGAATAAATAATTTAATTGATAATTAAATTAGGAGTGTTTTAAGACACTTGTGCACTTTGCCATCCTAATGTGCAGTGGTCGTGCAATTTAATCGCCTAGCCAAGTTTAATGCTGTACCTACATGACACTGACTAGTTTCAAGTTAAAACTGCAGAGAGAAAATCGAAGAAAGCAATAACAATCCCGTTATTCTGCAAAATGTTTTTGATTCAAAAGTTAATGAAGCGTTGATATACTGGTTAGAAGTACACTTACTTCAAAAGACATTGAAAATTTAAAGGCACTTATCGCCATTTGAAATATGTATACAGGATGAGTTTTAAATGCGTAGTTATATTTTAACCCTCAATATATATCGTCGGGTACAATTGATTGGCACTGTCAAACAATTTTTTTGAAAATTTTAATTTCTGATAATTTTTTCGTCTTCCAGCAACTGACATTTTGATAGTCACTGGATAACTTTGTAAACGCCGGTCACAGAAATGACGTAACTGAAGGCAGTGCTGCAACTGCCAGAGTTCGTCATCACAATTATCGTAACTCATGAATTGCAAAATTTGAATTAACAAAAAATTATTACCCTTTTGTCACGGACATTTTGTGAGACGATATTAGACTTATTTAATATCCGTGTAGACGCCGCACCAAAACAAATGTAATAGTTTGTAAGACATTGAGCTCTTTTTAAGAAAGCATGATATCTGTACGCACTGGCCGAAAATAAGAAATAAACCTCAAGGCGGCCAAGGCGCGAATAATTAGTCCTTTGTGGAAAGCGACACTTGTCACTTGTAGCTTGCTTTTAAAATAAAAGGTGTTAAAAGTATCTGTTTATATATTTTTCCTTTTAAAATTAGGTAATCCTGACACTTCTTTTATAAATAAACAGAACTCATCACGTAAGCACCAAATATTAAAAATATGCAATACTTTTGCTGTGCATTTTAAATTATTATTGTTTCTAATTTATGGTTAAAGTTTAATATGGTTCATTTCTAAAAATGATTCAGAGTTGAAAATAATCATTTTAAAAAGACGCATTTACTTTAAAAGAACGGAAAAACAGATTTGTTTACTTACCTAATACAACAGTTACTACATGAACACATCATATGCGCTTGACGTTTGAATACCAGTCCATAGCCGTTTTGCTTGTATAGCATTTTCATCTATTTGAAAATATGCCTTTAACAACTCCAGCATTAAAATAATAAAATTATTCGCTATGGTTAATCACTACTTTTCACAAAATGAACCACCAAAGGAACAAATTATAAATAATAAATTTCGGTAACATAGTAACTCAAAACTTCGAATTACAAATTTAATCACAAAAAACTGTAAATAACGATATTAAACATATTTTTGTAAATGCTAATGCAGACAGGTACGCGAACACTCACGAACTATCAATAACACTGATTTTTACATGGGGTGTAATGTTGTCAGATGTGTGAGATTTTCACATAGGTTATAAATTTCATTATAAATAAATCATGATGCTTTTCAAAAAATTTCTATTAACCTAACTGACGGTTAATTTAGCTAACTGAGCATTGAAAAACGGATCTTACCATCGCAACAGAAACAACAGAAAACAGCAAGAGACTATTATTTATTTGAGCTTGCACAACTAGCGTTATTTGCGCGGGGTTTCGATTTATAAAGATCTACGTACACGGCATAAAATTTAATTTAGTTTGCTCTTTTTTTAATGGAAGAACTGACCAAGGTCGGGGCTGACGACCTAAATTTGATTTTTTTAACTTGTGCTAATATTGGTGTAAAATGGTATAAATTTTTAAATAATAGTTTTATTACTTAAAAAAAGTGCAGGTACACAAGAGAAAATAATGGTATAAATACCATGAAAATGGTGTCTGGCAATACTGATTAGGTGCGTGGTTAGATGTGTGAAGATCATAGGTTACATCTCCCCGTTAAAGTATAGAATGATCGTATATTTCGCGCGTATGCCATTATTATTGCATTTAAATGCTGCTATTTAGCATTGTTTTAGTAAAGTTGATATTAACCCAGAAATATTCTAGTCTTTTAAAAGTGTAACTTTTTTATTAGCGTTAGAGTTAAATCCGCAAAAAATAGTTGCTATTATCTTGCACTGTTTTCCAATAAAAATAAAATGATTTTATTAGTACTATAAATTTTGTTTTGCAAAAAATTTTAATTTCAATTGAAAATAATAAATTTATCGATATTAAAATAACCTACTGTAACAAAACAAAAAAATTTTGTCCTTAATAATAGAAATCGTCCAAGCCATTGAGCATGTGACGTAAAACCCAATTAGCAAGCACGGGAGAAATGATTTCTGCGCGAGCTGTTATGATTCTTTTTCCAAATAAATTTCAACTATTGTTACTAAGACCTCTAATCTATGATTGTAACTAAATTAATCTTTTCGTTCCAATAGAAATAGCGCAACGCACTGTGTGACGTCAACCCAATTAACAGTCACGGGACAGTCGCTATGATTTTATCCAAAAAAATTTCAAATATTGGTAGTAGCTCAAATGTATGATTTTAACTATTATTAATTTTTTTGTGGACACACCTATTAGCAGGTAGAACAGGTATTGATTTCGATTTCAATCCCAAGGTCGATTCAACTTTTCCTGGGATCATATCGAGATCCAACTCAATCCAACTACATGAGAACGGCTATTGAATTGAATCTAAACATGCGTACTGTGAAGTTTGTTTTATAAATTACAACATTTTCAAACTTTCCATATTGTGGCTGAGTGGCTGTTAAACTTGATTTATTTAAAATAAAAATATGTAGTGATAAATTATAGTTTCCAACAAACCAAAAACACTATTCATCTGTAATTCTCTTGAGAAAGGCCTAACAAGCCGAAACATATTTTTGAAACATCTAAAAGCAGTGTTTTTCTTCAAAATAATTTTCAAGATGTTTCACAAGGAACCTACCACATATTCAATCCAGTGCATTTTGATACTGTTCATGAAAACGTTAAACGATATTAACTGAAGTCGATTTCATTACTCCATGGAAACGTAGTAAATATCTGACACGCCACGCTAATCTCGCAGTTCACATTATGGCGTGGTTGAATTTTTATCATGTAATGGCCTATCCCGAAAAAAAAGCTGTTTTCTCAAGAAAAAAATTGATCTTTTTTTATAAAAAATGACGTATACTATCCTCCTAAACGTTCAGAGTATTATGGAGGGAAAAAATGCAAGCTGTTAGGTATGTCCAGTGTAAAAAGTGACAGAAGTGTGTGAAAATACTGCAAACTATTTTTCATCACCTGATTGTTATTGTGTTGTGTTTTACTATTAGAGGCCAATTAAAATAGTAGAGAGTTGATTTATTCCTTGAACTCCTACACATTTCAAATTATTGTAATAGCAGAGGGTAAGTACCTACTTCTTAAAAATAATAATCCTTTTATAAACTTTGAAAAAAATGAGATGGGAACAGTAAATTCCTCTCGAGATTCCCCTAAAAAGTTTACTGTTCATCGGAAAATTGGGTTTTAGTTGTACATTCCATATGAAACGCTTAAAACGAAATGTTGATTGGTGCAAGAAAAAGTCAAAATGTACATTTCTCATATTGAAAGGTATTTCAAAATGTTTAAAAATTATTTCAAATGGAGCAATTAATCGTTTAAGTAGGTAATTATATCATCCAAAGTTATTATAAATTCGGGAATGAACTTATTGCTACGGCTCTGTTTTTCAATCGTGGGTTAGCTAAACTCACACTTTTAGAATTCGAACTTTTTCAATTTTACATTTGTTTTGGAAGTGGTTATAGCAACAAATATTTTATGCTAAAGTAACTTTTAGTTGAAGTGGTTTGTATAGAATCTCATCGATTTTTGTGAACATATAATGCTAGGTAACCTCCAACTTATACTATTGTAAAATCGGGCCTAGGTGAGAGAATTGCATGAAAAAATGCGGCAACAAGTCTTCAGTCCATTACATCATTGTAGCTAAGATATAGAATGTTTCCAGTAACCAGCAGTTCCAAAACAGTTTCATCGTATTTTTTTGAAAGTCGATAACTCAGTTACACGTGGGAATTAAAAGAAAATGTGTCAGAGGGTTTCTACAGATGTCAAGAATCGGTGGTTTAAATATAACTACACACTTAAGACTCGCCCTGTATAATTTATACATGAAATGATTTCATGTCCAGTATATTCTCTATTCTGAGCGTGATTATTTTGTTGATATGGTAAAAATACAATCAAATAAATACATTATTACATCAAGTTTCGAACATAACAAAGAACTAATTCAATCAGTATAGTAAGTTAAAGAAGTTTCTCTAATTAATATTCTCATTTCAAACACAAGGCTGTTTCAGTTTTTTAACAATAGAGATTCTTATCAAAATCTATTAATGGTTAGTATCTGAAAAATGACACATCAAATATCACTTTAGCATCTAAACAGACTGGTCTATTTTAAAACTGATGTCCGGATAAGTCTTCCAAGGACTGAGTGACTTCAACGGAATACCAGGTGTCATCTTAATGAATAATTATATCACTGTTGTTTATGCCTCAAGAGATAACACTGCCTGATACTGTCTAAATATCATAAAAAATAAGTCTAGATGTGATAAAATTGTTTCAACATGGTCAAGGTCCTTTTATAACAAACTGTATAATTGGATAACTTGTTTTCTTTTAAATTATAAAACCAACAAATGAGATAAATAGGCCGGATAACTAAGAATTATTTTTTTTTAATATTTTAAGAATTATGATAGGGTTAGGGTTAGTGTCTTTTTTTTTCTTAGTTGACATCTGTTATTCGGTATTTTTTTATATCTTTTGTTAATATGGCATTTTACCCAGTTAAATCTGTCACAGTACTTTCCAAAATAGGTAGAGGGCGCCCAAATATAGACAGCAAGGCTGGGTCAGAAATAAAAACTGATATCAAAAATAATTTATAGACGTCTCTGATTTATTATTATTGACTTGTAAGTTAACGATGCTAAATGCTGCGACGACATTTTTAATTTTTGTCATAACACCCTTATTATTTTTTAAAATTTCGAAGCCACAAGCGCACTGCGGAAGTCATAGGTCGTCCAGCGGGGGCAGGTGAATTATAGGTTATGCCATATCTATTAATTGGAGCATGAGACCCATGCCATTTTTAAGATATAACCATCAAGATGTTTTGAAAAAGAAAATACGATATGTTAGCGAAAAGAAATTATAAAAATGACCTGCCCACCCAGGTGTAGACAAATTGTAATATGTGTTTTACAAATAGCAATTAATATTAAAAAATAATACCCAAATAAGGTACTTCAGAATCGCAAGCCTCTACGTGAAAGTTGAGTACAAATGAGTCGATGGTAGGTAACTCCATCAACCAGTTATCAACTGCTATTTTTTTTGTATATTTTTACTAATATTGTAAACCTAATGAAGATTCACCTAGAAAGTTTCAGAATTTTTGCCCACTGTGGTGTGGTCTGATTGAGCACTGACAATTCTTTTATTTAAATAAGTTAGGGCGATTAATATATCAAGAAAACTTATTTTCTATATACTATAGGGCATATTTTATATGCCAGTGAGATAATTTTATCAAATAAATTAATCAATAATCACCATCCATTAATTTTTTATCAAATAATCATCATGCATTAATATTACTAATAATCGCCGTAATGCTGACACCAAGCGATTTGCTGTTTCAGACGAATAAATCTCGATTCCATCTAGTTAATCTGAGTTGAAAACTGGAAACCCTTTTAGTAATTCGTGTTAGTCAAAGGAAGAGTTTAAACGCGAAGAAGAGCAGTCGAGAGTAAACTAGTTTCTCAGTTTTATTAATTACATCAAAGGCAAAGCCACACCTTGCTGAACAGAACCTGGCATTACTGTGTCAAACAACTTAATCCATTGAGGCACGCCACGCCGATTGCCTCCTTTGCCACTTAACACCTTTTATAGCCAGAAAACTAATTATTAATAGCTCTTTAAACATGGTTTAGGTAATCCCTGCGCAAACACGATTTTTTTGAGGTTTCTTTGATGTCTGTTTCTGGCAATTAGCATTTATTTGTTTCATGCTAAATGATTGTTAAATATCGTTAGTATACGAAGGATAAGGGTGAAAATGTTGAGGTCGAATCATTCATGTCTAATCGCTTTTTTGTCATTAAAATATGTGTATTTGTACTACTTAACAGCAAGATGCTCTTCGGGACGGGGGGATGTTAAAACAATAAAATATTGAAAATTTGGTAACTGTGTATAGTGTGCGACAAGACTTTGGGCTAGCTTTTATGAAATCCAATGTAAATTGCTAAAAGAAAATTAATTTGAGGGGTATTAATTAGATATATTTGTGCATATTATGATGTCACTTTGAAATTTGTATCACTGGTATGGTCATGGCCGTTATTTTTTATTATCAGTAGGGCTAGTTTTTGATATTTTCTGAAAGGGAGTGTTTTTCTGATTCCAAATATGTATGATAAATGTGAGTTTGCCCAAGAGAAATTTTGAGAAAATAATTACAAATCTACTTTGAACCAAAAAAAATTAATTGAAATGAAGACTCGTTTGTCGCGAACTTAAGCTCTGCCTACAGAACCACATAAAATAAATACCCAAAAAAATCTATGGCCCACCCTGTGCCCACCAGTTAGTCAAGAACATTTACAGTTTTGCCGCCCATAGGCCAAGAAAGTTTTTTGCCATGACAATTCCTGTTCATAGTGCCACATGCGAACGAACATTTTCTAGTTTGAAGCGATTGAAAACATACCGAGTGTAACTTAAGCACGTTCAAATATTCCAGGGTGGTATTTTTTAGCTAATTTAAATATAAACAGATGCCCAAAAATTCATCGTTTTGAAATGTGTTAAAATTTCCAAAAAAAAAAAAACAAAATATATAGAATATTTCTTATAATGTCATTATTAGTACAGCTATTTAAACCAAATTTGGCTCGCAGTACACTTAGATAGGATGCCTTAAGGTGTGATTGTATCACGCCCTAGAATTAACCAGTGGCGTAGTTATTTTATTTTTTTAGAGTTGGGATTATTTTTCTTAATTATTTATAAGAATATTAATTTATGTTTTTAGAATCACTTCTTGTTTCGAAAAAAAATCAATATTGATTGTGTGGTGTTTTGATATTTTTCATAATTTTAGTGTTTTACTATCTATGGCGGTTCAGAAGAAACATTGAAATTATGAATCATTCAGATAATTTTAGTAAATACATTAATATGCAAAGATTTTTTAGATGAACGAGCAACACTCGACCGCAGCTTTGGCGATGCTGGAATCTACATTGTAGAGATGTGTCGTATTTGTATGATTCGTATAAATGATACGACTCTTTCCGATGAATCGTATGATACGAATCTTTGGCACCGGTACAATTTCATATTCGTACAAATATAGTAAGATATCCAGATAGAAATGACTCTGATTTCGTATTGTGTTATTGTATTGTACTAATCATACTATCGTATCGAAATAATACAGTACGACCGTGGTCGTGATAAATCGTATCATTCTTCGATACGATTTGTACTTTAGGCTGATTCTCCGCATAGCACGACGGACGATGCAGTGGTATATACGAAACATACGAATCTTTTGGTATGAATCTTTTGTATTACAGTCAGTACGATATGATTCCTTGAAATGAGTCATATTGCTCATCTTCACTACTTTGTGACTTTGTCTTGTATGCTTTTCCCCCAACAAGCACCCTGATGCAATCGTTAACTTTCGTTCGAACTTCATATTCAGACGGGCAACTGTAAACTGCGCATACCGCTATTCGTGTATCTAGTGGGTTCGCTGGACTTGAATGTGTATTTTGTTCTAATTATCTTATGTGATACTAGTTATTGTAATTTGTATATTCTGTAAACAAACATTATTATTATTCGTATTCTGTGCTGAAGAAAACCTAAAAATCTGACTAATAGCAGCTTACATACATATATCTAACATGTAAAGAACAATAATATTAAAAAAAAAATTATATGCATTACGTCTTGGAGAAAACACATTCATAGTATCAAATTATTTAGTTTTACTTATATCTGTCTTAAATAAAGATGACACACAGCTAATAACAGTTGTGATAAATAATTTAACATTGCCGATCAAGTAACACGAAAACGCCATTAACTTTTAATTTGATTGATAATATAAGTAGGTTTTTAATCAGTCTTCCTTCCACTCACAACAAGTGTAGTTCTGTTCTTGAAACAGCGCTTCTGTTTTATTTTAACTTTGCTCTTATCTTATTTTTATATTTTATTTTAGTTTATAATAGCCTGCTAGTGTTTATTCATTACTTACAATTATATACAGATACTATCTAGCAAATGGTAAATGTTGAAAAATATCCCAGGCCACTAGCGCTTGCAAAACGTTTGATTTTAATCAAATTTTTATGCAACGTACGTCAATGATCATAAAACATTTTTTGTGTAAGGTAAACAGCATACTGGATGTAATAAAAATAAAGTTAACGTGCCAAAAGAAGAGAAAAAATTGAACATTTTAACAATTTGTTGACGAAGTATTTTATTGAATCGATATACAGGGTGGTTCAATTTCCAAGGCCCAAACTTCAGGAATGGGTAGAGTATGTAAAAATTACTTCATGAACATAATTTGAAAAAATGCATCATAACTCGGATGCGTGCTGAAGTTTCATTAAAAAAAACTACATATTATGTCATAGTGATGTATAATTTCCGGAAAATTTCCGCATTATGTAAAATTTCCGGAAATTTTACACCTATACTAGTTCATTTTTCGGAAATTTTCCGGAAAAAAATACATCACTAAAAAAAAAGATTTTAATTTAATATCTAAGGGAAGACAGAAGAAGCCATCATTTTTAAATTTGCACACCGCCTCCAGCACCACCTGGGTAATTGTTTCGCTAGTACACTGACTTAGTCCTTTGCTAGCTAGTAACAGTGGAACTGCCGGTTTAAGAGGGTCCAGTACTCGTAATATAACATTTAAAATAGAATTTTTTTACAATCTCTTATCTCATCAACAGATAACCACAGCCGTGTATTTTTTAATTCACATTTCATCTTATTTACCATGTCTACGTGTACAGTTGGTAGATAGCTACATAACGTTGTGCGACTTGGTAACTTCACCTGGGCATTATATTTATTCCAGAACTCTCGAAATGGTTGTTTATCGAGTATGTACAGCGGAACATCACAGGCAATCAGCATTAATAGTAAATCAAACATAAACTGTGTTGTCGAAGGCACGCCATTTTTTTTTATTTTTATGGTGTGCACTATTTACGTGAAGTCCACAATCACGCTTATCCCAGCACATCAAATCTTTCTCGCACACTTTACAAATTATTTTAGCACCATCATAGAATAAATCCGGGAATTCACCTATGAATTTATTCACTTTGTCAGCAAATGACCGTTTTCTACCTCTACGTACGTGTGCCATGCTTTATTATTAAATTAATATCAACAATACAGTACAACAAATAAAATAAAAACACAAAAACAAAATGCAATACGCCCAAGTGACTTAACGTGTACACAACTTGAAAAAATAATAATAGACTGGACTGGAGAAAGAGTTTCGTGGTCAAGGTGAATGCCGCCGACAGTAAGTACATCTGTACTCTACTGCCATGATACACAAAAACGATTTGCAGCTTTACTTATAAATAATAGGAGCGTCCCTACCCACAGCGGTTATTTATTTAATTTAACAATAAACTCTGAGCTGGTTATATTTAACATTATAAATGCACTTTTTAGGCATTTAAAAAAAGTGACATAAATGCGGGATAGTTTTAATTTTGGTTTTAGCAGTTTGAAAAAAAGAAAATTGTATCGGCTCGGTTATGTGAAGGAGAGTAGCTCATCCTTTCAACCAGACGACCCGGGTTCAAACTCAAACCGCACAAAGTGGACAGATCTGCTCGCATTATCATTTTTCGAAAGGAATGTGATACGATGAAATTCCTCCCTACATGACGACAAAGTAGTGTTTAATAAAATTTACACGTTACTGATTCCAATGTTTTCCCAAGCACTATTGAGCTTATTTCTTTGCGTCTGTGATTAGCTTTGACAACGGAAATACGCCGACGTTAAATAAGTCATTAAAAATAATAAATTGAGACTAATAAGTAATACAAATTATTAAAAATAGCAACTATGTGTTCTTATAGTGAAGCAGAGAGACATGTTTCTTGAACAAGTTTCACCCTGTAGGCGATACTATGAATCATTCCACAATCTTTCCTGCAACTTTTTGGTTGTAGATCATTTTAAGAACTGGATATTATTTTATCTGTCTACTATCTCTCCCCAATATTTACTGTGTCTTCCTTGAAGATATTAGATAAGAATCGTAAAAATTTTATCAGTATGATAATACATCTCATGGTTTTTCCAGGCACCAGCAGGCAACTTAACTAAAAATAAATAATTACTATTGCTCTTGTTTACTTAAAAGTAAACAGAAATAACTGATTTCTTCGGTTTCTATCTCAGTGATTATATTTTAAAGTTTATAAAAGGAAATTCAATTTCCCCGTAGTTGAATACGAAATTAAATATCCTCTGAATAACCGCTATGATCATATAAATATAAAATACAGTAGCGGTACCAATATTGTAGAAAATAGCGTGTTTATATCTAGTTCCTAGTCAATTTCTTCGATTTAGTGGCTGAAACCCTTATGATAGAAACAACGTTGTTGTTTACAGCTTATGTATATTATGTGTACTTTTACATTTACACAAAAATTTAACTTAAAGTGATATCTGTATTTTGAATTGTAGCGAGAAAGGATAGAGGTTTATTTTTCCCATATTTTTTCAAAATTTTGTTTTTTTGTTGTGATAAACGTTCCTACGTTAAACACTACACAGAAATATACTCATTAAATTCTTATTGCACCCGTGCTTCAGTGTCAAGGAAAGACGAAAATGCAGTAACAGTACAAAGCGTGACAAAAATCTGAAAAGTCAAGTCTCGAAAATGACGTTACCAAAGGGCATTGTCACTGATTAAACGTGTTTTAGGTACAACGTGATTTTTATAAAATTTGGATATATAGTTGAAGCCAAAGCTGTCGACATGGGGGTTTTTTAAAAACATACACACAGCTATTCCCACCGACATATTGCCGGTGTCGGTGGCGGGATTCGAACGCGGAGCTACAATAGAATCATATCTAGCCACACTTGCCATCGCGCGCTCTAGCCAACTACACCACCGAGCTGGTAATTTGATTTATTTTAGTTTGTTTTTTTATAGTAATTAAAATAAAGAATAGAATCTTTATTGATTGAATAGGTAATTCCTAATATATGTCGGCGCCACCCAGTAACCAAAACAACTAAATTGTGGTATTTGCAACATTAGCAGAATAAGCATTCAGCTCAGATTGTTGTTGAACGTCACTGTTTACATTTTGAAAACATTTCCATATATGGTTATGTCTTAAATTTAGGGACTGTGGAGAGGAGCGCGCTTGGGTCCGCCCTTGCGAACGGAACAAAACCGAAGCCCGCACGTTTATTGAGATCAGATTATATTAGTTATTCAGAGCTTGTAAACTCGGATAAAGTTAGTGCTTAAAGTGGTAGTAATAGAAAGGGCTGGCGGTGGCGGACCGTTAGTTCTTTTCTGCAGAATTGTTTCTGTTCTCATTTTATAATTAATCGTTGATTTGCCATTGTGACATTTATCAAAAAAAAAAATAAATTTGTAAATTTTATCATGGAGTTTGATCCTGAAACTACCCCCGTATCTTCGCCCTTTCCGACATATACAATACATACGATGAATGGTAGTTGTGAATATAACATTTTATAATACATAATAAAAATAAAAATAAAAAAATAAGACAAAGTGTAACTAGGTAACATTGTTAAACAAAAAATGTATACTATTATGTAAATTATTTCTAATAAAGATTTATGAACCTATCAAAATAACTATATCTCTTAAATAAAACTGACCTAAGTTCTATATAATATAATGTATAACAATCTACTAAATCACCTTGACCTAATGTACTCACTAATTTTAGATTTAAATTCCTGAAGAGTTACTGAATTTTTTACAGAGATAGGAAGTTTATTATAATCATCTAAACCTTTATAAAACAACATCTTTGTAGTATTAGCAAAATTAGCTCTAGGTACATATAAGTTGTTTCTGTTTCTTGTTGAATAGTCATGTATTTGGAAATTAAAGGCAATAAATTCTTGCAAATAATTTGGAATCAAATTATTTAATACTTTGAAGATACAAGTCATGGATACACAAAATAATCTATCACGCACTGACATCCACTGTAATGTGTTTAACATAAGCGAGATATTAGTGTATCTGCTGCATTTTTAAATTATCCTCATGCAACGATTTAAAGGGAAAAAATAATCAATTTAATAATCTTGTATTTGTTTGAACAACCGTATGTCAACAATGATCAACAAATAAAATAAATTACCAAATAACCTATTTACAAGACTATAATTTTTATCCAGATTTACAAGTAATATTGTATATGCCAGTATTGTTTATTATCCTTCTAGAACATCATAGTACTTATAAATGAATTGTGAATTGTTGTTGAAGCGTTTTCAAAAATATTAAAATTTTTCTGTTAATTTATTTTCTTACGAACTCGTCAGATATTAATATCACATCATCGTTTCAGTATCATTATTTTTTTAATTATATGATTGTGTATAATAAATCATTAATATCGAATATTTAGTAGATGCGGATCTCATCCTATACATTTGAGTTTCTATAGTCGTTTTTCATATTTTTGTGAGTTCTTCTGAACATCTTGATTACATTTTTGTATAATATTATTTTTAATATGGCGTTTTAAGGAATAACGCTTTACATAGGTTTCAAAAACAATTGAACATTAACTAAAGCAAGTATGTGATCAAAAAAACAAAATTGCCGAAACTAAATTTTATTTTTACATACGCGGAAATGCAAGGCGACTAAATTCATATTACAATAATTTCTTACTTCTGGCTTGTAACCTAGAAAGTCAATGAGTTCGATCCCTTCAAAGCAGCGGGGCCAGATGGAATCTTCCCAGTTTTGCTTCAGAAGGGCCTGGGTATTCTTCTACCACATTTAAGAGTAAATTTTACTGCCAGTCTGGCACTGGGGTATGGCCTGGAGCCCTGCTATAATGGCTTCATTCCCAAAGTGGGAAAACTACACAGTTGCCAAATCATTTAGTGCGGTCAGTCTCAGGTCCTTTCTGCTAAACACACTGGAAATAATAGACAAGAATTAACACAAAGAAAGTCCACCCCTATACGCCTCGTGTATAATAGTCTAAGAGCTAGTGGCTTCGACAACATACGAATTTCGACAAGGCTGGAAATATGCAAAAATGTTAGTGTAGATCACCTCAAAGAAGGAATGGTCGGTATGGCTAAAGGACGTCGGTGGGGTGAGCACCCTTGAATTTTTAAAAATAGGGAAAAATGCAAAATTTTATTCATTTCGACAAAGCTGAAATTTGCAGTAATGATAGCTAGTACTATCTTATTAATGAAACAAAAATTGCCATACCGTTTGGTTGGTGGAAACTACCTGCCAAACCAGGTCAAAGGTTGCCGTTTTGAGGCGAAATTTACTTTTCCGGCAAGGCTGAAATTCGAACAGTACCTTCGAAAAATATGTAAAAGACGATATGCAAAGAGCCATACCGATTGGGTGGTGGAGAGGGGTGCTATACCATAATTTCGCAAAGTCACCACATTTATACCCAATTCCAATTTATTACCTATCAAGCACATATCTAAATAAGGTTATTTAAGTATTCCATTTATCTCACATACATAAATATATATATATATATATATATATATATATATATATATATATAAAACAAACAAAATAATACATGGAGGATAGTTAGCTCGGACGGCAATACCACCCATATGCGGCTGGGCCCTCCTGGAAGCCGATGTTTCGGCTTATCCAAGCGTGCTTCGCCTTTGTTGTTGGTGGTGGTTAGGACACTTTTCTTTACAAAAATACAAACATTGCGTTTAAGTAAACAAATATTGAAAAAAATTCTCTCTCGTACGCGCGGGACTGCATAAGGCCCTCTCTCTCGTACTCATCAAAATCAATTTTATGGTATGGTACCCCCTTTCAAGGGTACTCACCCCACCGACCTCCTTTAGCCATACCGACCATTCGTTCTTTGAGGCGATCTAAACTAACATTTTTGCATATTTCCAGCCTTGTCGAAATTCGTATAATGTTGAGGCCACTAACTCTTAGACTATAAGATAGAAAGGACTGTCCTTAATAAGGAGGTCGCCCTGGCAGTATTTTTTGATATTAAAACAACCTTTTATTAGGCAAGGACTATTACTAACGCCGTTCGGACTTGGGGTACCGCTTTAATACTCGTCAGTTGGGTGTAATCTGCGCTAGAAGAGAGACGAGTTAGTACTGCTTTAGAAGACTTGCCAATGGGACGATGGGGTGAAGGATGGCTGTCCATAAGGCAGCCTTATCAGCTCATCTATGGTTTCTAATTTTAATGGATGGTTTTCATGGAGCGCCTAACTTTAGGATTATATGCTCAGACATATGCGACGATGGGCTACTCCTAATGACCGACCACTTTCTAAATATCGTTTGCAACATAATGCTACCTGCCTGTAGAATAATATGAATATGTTGTGGTGATACAGGTCTCCCTGTCAATCCCACCAAGACAGAAATGATCCTTTTCACTAAGAGAATAAAAATAGATGATTTTAGGGCACCGATTATGTATGGTAGACCTCTTATGCCCGCGCAGGTGGTCAAAATCCTAGGAGTGAGTCTAGATAATAAACTGTCATGAGGCCGCAGATTAACGTCATCAAAAAGTTTAATGCAACGTTCTGGTAATTGCGCCGGTCGGTAGGTAGGAACTGGGGTCTCAACCCACGGATTCTACATTACACAGTACACTGAGATTCCAGTTCGATTTAGTTCTGGTGGCCAATCGTGTACACAGCAATCACGTCCTGAAAGCTGAAATATATCCAGACTAGCTTGTTTAGGGACCACTATCGTAATGAGGACGGCACCAACAGCTACTCTGGAGGTTTTGCTAGGCCTACCAACTCTTTCCTCGCTAACAAAGAGGGAGGCTATGGCGGACTATCTGAAAATTCGGGATTCTGGAAGCCGTCGATGCTCACGTAGAGCTGAAGGCCACCCAGCAACCACTGGACTAGCAGAGAGAGAAATCCCAATCTCTGCTATAAAGGTGAGTGACGCGAAAGACCGGCCAAGGTCAGAGAAAATGTACTCTTAATATTCCCAGTAGGGAGGAGTGGAGGAGCGGATTCTCTGGTGTGATACACAGCTTATTCTTTTGTGAAACCTCCGGGGTGGGGAAAATATCTGGGAGGCAGAAGAATGCATGAAAGATTTGCGCTAGGATCTTACACCACGGTCTTCCAAACAGAGGTCTATGCCATCCTAGCGGTGGCAGGTAAGTATGTGGTAATAGACGGTGCGGAATAGATGGTATATATCTCTTTAATAAAATGTTAAACGAAGAAATTTTCATAATGTAATAATTTTTGAAAATGGTAATTTTCCAAGCACCCTACTGCTTACAGATAAATTTGTTTGTGTTTGTATTTTAGAAAGAAAATAACGAAATACTTGCCCCTTTTGCATAGCAATTTTTACATTCTTAAATTGCCATATTTCGAAAAAATACAAAAAAAGTTTCGTTTTTAACGTTTTCTGTTTGTAAAATATGTAAGAAATCAGTTAATCTTATAGCCTTATTAAAAAACATTATCGTTAGTATAATAATTATAATTTCTAATCCTGTTTCCATTTCATAATTTAGAGATTCAGGCAAAGATACTTTTGGTAATAAATGTTAAACACGCATTTTAAAGTGAATATTTGTGTATAAATTGTACTTGAGAAGTTTCGGTTTAGGCCAAATAAATTGTTTCTGTGAACTTATCGGCGTTTCATGTTGGAAAATATATTTTTAACAAGTTGTCATTTTTTGGTCTAGGCCGACAACTATCTTAAGATCACAATTTGTGAAGGACGTCTAACAACATTTGCTGTAAGTAGTAACTATCATTTAATCAATTGTGTTAAAATTCATCGTCAAATATCTGTCGTCGGTATTTAGTATTTTTTCCACATAGATTAAAAATAAAATAACTTTGTGATATAAACCGTTTGACATCAAAATAAAAACCAGATATTTTTCGTGGGCAATTCAGTGTTCAATCATACGTCTGGTCCGACCTATACCTGGAGATAAAACCGCACGAGACTTGGTATCCGAAATCCCACTCCAAAATGCGCGAAAGGATGCAAAAGTTCCATTTCCATATTATAGATCTGAAAAATATTTAATCTTTTCAACAGCCAACAGATACCAAAGAACAGACTATGTTGGTAAACGTGTGAAGGAATAAAAAAATTAATTTTTTATCCCTTCAAATGTTTACTAAAACAGTCTGTTCTTTGATATCTTTCGAAAATTCTAGAATGGGGCTGCAATATTGTTATTATTGGTTTTAACTAGACCAGGCCAAATTCCGTAGTAATTCAGTGGTGTCAGACGTGAGCCACATATATGTAAATACCGACAATGCATCGATTACAGCGCACTTGTTTGGTTGCAGTAGTTAATATGAAAACATGACAACTGTAAATGTTACATAGTGTGTAGAAAAGTGCATACTTTCAGCTTTCCTGTACGGACGGCAAAAGGCTCAGAGAGAATACGTGAGAACATTATTTGCATGAGCAATACACTTTCTATATTTTCTTCCGAGAAATGCTTTCATTGCTGCTGATGGACAGGTTCTTATTGCTCCTGTGATTCCCAAACACATTAACCATTGCACTTTTAGCAACTTATGTTTTATCTTTCGTTTTTGCCATGATACTAGTGGTGCATAGGTGACACTGGGTCTGATAACCGTTACGTATGATAATTTTCGGTTTTAGGCTCCAAGTTTTACCTAACAGCCTGCGGCATATCTAGAGGGCCGCTGTTGCTCTTTCAGTAACCCTTGTCAGGTGTTTGCGCGAAATGAGTTTTCGGCCTAAGATTACACCTATATATTTTACCTCATCAAAGAAGTCAGTTTGTACACCATTCATTTTTGAGGCTTCCTTCTTTTTGTGGATGATAATGGCTGTTTTGCTTAACGTATAAATCTTCATTCGAGCACTAAGTTTTGATAATGTTGAGTGCAATTTGCATTAAACTTGAGATCATTCTATCTTGCTTGCCCCTTATTATAATGATTAGGTCATCAGCGTATCTATCCTTGGGTGTCGATTCCAGAGTCGTTTAGTTTAGTGAGAAGTTCATCAATTACTATCGACTACAGCAAGGGTGATAGGACTCCTCCTTGTGACCATACCTTTAAAGCTGTTACTATTTTGTCTCTACGGCAAAAACGGACATCTTAAATGGATTATTCGTGTTAGAGTGTGAAGCCTAAAGTGACTATTTCGATCTTCACGATATGGACCTTATACGTGAAATTTATAGTTTTTTGCAGAAACAAATCTTTGCATTAAAGGTAAAACTATGAAACTATACAGCTTTATAAAAAAAAGTAATGAGTAAAAGTATTGCATGTTTTTAATATTTGGTGCTACGTGAAATATTCTTTTTATTTATAAATATTTTAGCCAGAACGTATGAATAATTTGAATAATGAAAACTGTTATCATGAACCCATTTAAAGTAAACAACCGGATCCCAACTTAAAATGAAAAATGCGTATTTAAAAAATAAATTTTCCGTTGCTTTGGAGATTATGTTACATTATTGCTCCCAGTGGTACACAGAGTATGTTGACATAGACGTTTATTGGGCACTACTGGTCTGTCAAATGGAACATAGGTCTAATTATTTTTCATTATTTTATATGAAGTGGGTGTGAAACAAATGGAAATATGGGAATGCTTGCATACGCACCAATCCACTGCTTCCCGCCGACCTAGATGCACAAATGCAAAAAAAATGTGCAGTATTTTTGCTTATGAGTGTATAATATTTCTTATTTGTATAATCTAAATTGATTATACAAATATACTCATTTTTAAATAAACATTTCATAAAGCATTATAAAATTCAAGAAATAGAGCAGCGGAATACTTCTGTATTATTTATTTTACATCTGTACAAATCTTCAAAACGAATTTTTTAAAAAATAAAAAGGATATTTTGAAGCAGTTTCTGCTAAAAAAAGATGTTTTAAAGCGCTGCCACCAATATTGATTGTCAATTAGTTATGCGTGTTCCTGCGAGTTAATTTATTTAAGTATTTCATTTTTACCTCACACTCTCTTAGTAAACTACTTTTTTTGTTTCCTTTGCTCAATATCTTTAATTTGCATTTTTTCCGGAGAGGACGCCACTGGGAATTATCATCATTTTTAATCAGTAGATTCCCTGAATACAAACTCGTATGAGCTAAGGGGTGTAAATAGGGTAGGGTTAGCCTGTGATAAGCTGATAGGAATGTTATTTTGCTTTGATAACAGCAACCTTGGGATCGACTGGCCCCGGCTTTGATAAAAGTCAAATGTAAAATAACCCGCCACGTTATATTATACGGCACAACATAATATAAAAAAGGTAATTTTCATAATGAAAATTACATCATTTACATATCATTTCATTACATATTACATGGTCGTTCTTATCAATGGCATATCTTTTGAATTTAATACCATTCATATGCATTTACCTTCTCTTTGCAAAACGAAATCTGATATGAATACAGTTTTTGTATGGTATTAAAACAAAACATTTCTATACCTTATCGATTCACTTATTGCGTAATATTATTATAAAAAAAATCTCGTAAAAAATAATAGACGGTAGGATAGGGTGTATACATATTTTGACAATAACTGTGATGGATAATCGAAATAATTATGCGTAATTTATTTTATTTCATTTTTGTTAATGTAACTTTTGAAGTGAATGGAGAAATAGTTTAGTCGTAGAAATAGTTTAGTCGTATGTACGTATTTTCGGTACCTTCTTACGACCTTAAATTATAGTAAGATCGAGTATACTGAAACAGGTCCCGAAGGTCTTACATATCCTTCTTGATGTGTGAAAAATCAAACAACCAGCCAAGAAAATTAAAATATAAATAAGTTTATTAATAAAATTAGAGTAGGCGAAAAACTACAAAACAATTAATGTTACTATCGCTTCTCGACCCCTGCCACAGATCAATAGTGTAGAAAAAAGTAAAAGTTAATTTATGAGAATGTATATTTTTCAGGAATTTGTAAAATAATATTACGGAAACGGTCAAAAGCTGTAGTATCAATTTCAGATCACATGAACATATAAATATATTCTGCAATGAATGGAGATTGCATAACCCCAAGTCTCTTCAAAAATTGCTTCAATCGCAACTGGTAACCATCAACTTGATTCGTGCACAAACGTGATAGAATCACGAAAATTTCGAGAATGGCCAGATCTGAAAATCTCCTCCAACAATCTGTCTAAATTTCCAGATCCTGGCAAAACATGATTTTTAATGTGCATCAAGAGGATTTTTAATGTGCATCAAGAGGATTTTTAATGTGCATCAAGAGTGTTGGCACTGCGATTAGGGACACAAACAATGAAGCCACGCTTAGCTGTAATATCCTATAGGGTAAATTCGCTAGTGGTCGGACAGTTAACGTAATATTCAAATTTAACAATCTGTGAAAACAAGGCTTTAATACCTATCCTTTGCAAAAAAAGTAGTCGTTGAAATGCTCACAGTTTTCTTTATAAACCAAGAATTTGTTGAAATCAGTCTGTTTTTAGGTAAATTTTTCATAAATAATTATTTAAGAAAAGTGCACTTGTGCCAGTAGTTTTTTTAGCGGAAATCAGCATTTCGACAGTCCACTTATCCAATTGTGAGGATGGGATTTGGCCCCATGCGAGAAGTTGTAACTCTATCCTTAATCCGGTCCAGCACAGTGGATTTAGGAACTCCATACCTTCGGCACACTTCTCTTAACTTTTCACCGTTTTGCACAGCTTGGCAAGCAGTCATTACATTTTCTTGCGAATATTTCGCTCGCCTCTTTTATTTCTTTGTATTCATCCTGTTTTTTGACCTACTTAAAGAAAAAAAAGTCTAAATACAATGAAATGTTAAAAAATTTGTGGTCGAATACTGGAATCAGCATCTAATAAAGTAGTAGCTAATGGTCGGACATGAAATCGGGAATTTTTTCTGTGAAGTTGATACCAAAATACTGGCTACTATAAACAGAAACTGTTTATCTATCTTCAAATAGAAAGAGAGTGCACGATTTATCTTTGTAAAACCAGAAAGAGAAACATGATGGCTGTTCCAAAGAACAACCAAGGTGAACTGATCACCGAAAAGCAAATTCGCCCAAGGCGTAAATTAAGATAATTACGGTACAATATTATTATGAAAATTACCTCAAAGGTACTTTAAATCAATATAGCAACTTTTTAAATAATGATGATCATAAAATCAAATGATAATACCAGAAAACATATAAATTTTACCAGACCGCAGATTTAGAGATGGTTTCCATCTGAACGCTGCACTAGTAAGAAGAAATAAGGTCCGTTCTGTTCTCCCACCTAAACTCGGTTATAGTTTGGAAAGAGACAAACGTTTGAGAGTAGAGTATGAGCAATAAAGATAGATAGATATTTAGTACAAAAATCTGCAAAACCAACTGTTCCAGTAGAAATCAGTGACGTCATCTCGACTAGACTGGCAGAAACTTAATTCATCGTGGAACACAACAAACTGGAATGAAATGGCCTGCAATTTCGTTACAATTTAAAGATGATTTTATATAAATATCCTCACCTGAATCAATTCTTAAGTAACCGTAGAATAGAATAATATTAAAATGAACAGAAAAATGTAGTTATCTTAGGCGTACCTAAATCCGCCCATCACCGACCATTTTATCCGAAACTATTTCGAAGCAACCAAAAACCAAACGTGTTTTAACAAAAAAGTCTATACTTTGTTAATACTAAATGCTCTCTATTAATTTCTTGTGCCGGAAAATGACATTTTTGAAACTCTGTCCATTTAAAGCCAACGAGGTCAATAAAAAATAATTTGACTGACGTTGTATCCGTCAACTCAACAACGTTAAAATTACTAGAATCTGACCTTGGACATTTCAAATGAACAGTAGTACTTTCATCAAATGAAATTTGCAGTTCAATATTTGTGTATTATACTGACATTTAGGATGTAATAAATTTCTAAAATGAAAAGATTTGAAAATATCGATTTTAACGCAAAAAGTCAGGAGACAAAAATAATAAATACCATACAATTTTGATTAGAATAATCCACTAATTTTTTAAAAAATAGTAAAAATTACAAAAAGTTATATTCCTCTCAAATCCCTTAAAATAAATTAGGAGAAGGAATATATGTTAATGACATAACACCACGAAAGTGGTGCTGCAAAATCAATAATTGCAACAACCCAACACCCTAATATTTATCCAAGTCAGAAGAAGTTCTGTGTGTACAAATACAGTTCATATTCTTCGTAAGAATTTACTTTACACAAGTTTAATATTATCTGCGTAAATCAGATAATGTATAGATAAGTCTGACACAGTATCATAAATGAACATGATAAAAAGGAGTCATCCAAAGGTTGAACCTTGCTGTACCCCAGATAATTGCAGAAACTTCTCCAACCTGTAACCTGATATCAGTTTTTCAAGTACGAAGAGAAAAGCTGCACAAGATGTTTAGATAGTCCTAAAGTATCTAATTTATTCAATAAAATTTCACGGTCAAGTTGATAGAATGCTTTAGCAAAATATCTGATGTGGCCAGCACATAACTTTCTTGGAGCATTGTAGATTTTTGTTTATTAAATTTAAAATAATGCCAATTCCATCTATATATGTATGTTTGCAAATACATATCAATAAAAATTCTTTTTCTACACACGCAGTTTATCACGATTACAATACTAGATCGGCAAACCAATTAAAAACAACTAGATTTCGTATAACAAAATCGGCAAAAAAATTCACAAGACTTACTATATAATAAGTTACCTGATAGTTTTAAGACACTTGATCCTAACAAATTTAAAAATAAGGTGAAAAACATACTAAAACATTGCTTTATTCAATGAATGATTATATGAATGCCCCTGCATAAGGTAATTGTATTTATATATTTTTCATTCTTTATCCAATTTGATAAAATTGGTTTTTAATTCATATGAACATACTTACAGTTTTTATTATATCTTTTTAGATTTTTGTATTTTATCGATTTTGCGTTTTTTTCAAAAATGTATTATTTTTTACTGTAACACTTAAATGTTTATATTAGTATTATTTGTACTCTTACATGATTTAAGATTTTTAATATAAATTTACATATCAAATATTTTATGTAACGTAGTCAAATAAATGTCTATCTATACCAGTGTATATCATCCTGGTCTAAAATTATCATTCTAATTTAATTCGTCACTTACCTCAATTAAATTTTAAAAGCGTATCTTGAAATGTTTCATTAAAAATTTTAAATAATTATTTATCAGCGTCCTTCGATTCTATCAATAATAATTCATGTCATATTTTTTAATAATGTCTTCTTATTGACATTTGACATTATAACTAAATGAGACATTTCAAACGTCAAACTGCCAAATTTATCCTAACACTATTTAATGAGGTCAAATGTGTACAAAATTTCAGTAAGTACTTGGAAAATATATTTTACTGACTTGATATAATAGACCTCCTTTCAGCAAGCCTTTTGCTCAACACCGATTTTATCATTATTTTTGACCTTTAGAACGTGTACCATATTTGAGAGCTTTATCTCAAAACCGTGGCTGCTATTGTGATACTACAGACATGCAGACAGATTTTTTCCCTAAAGTTATGTTTTTTCATTATAATTCGTCGAAATTCGTCCAGAAATGCAATAAATAATTGTTAATTTTTTTTCCCGAAATTGTACCTTTTTTCTTCTTTTATTCAGTATGTCTCTTCTGGTGGTACCACATTCACAAATTTAATATGGGAAATAGGGAATTGGGACAAAATAGATCACTTAATTTTACTTGCTACTTTTTAATGTAAAAAAAACCGTTTTTGTTATCAAATTACATGTCTTTTTTCTCTATGCTATAAGCCGGAATTGTACAGTCGATTGTATAGGCTATCGTTGTCTCCGAGGTCATTTTATAGTGCATTTTTCTGTTTAAATATGCCGTTTTATTTTAAAGTAATAGAAAAAATATATCATTAATTTTTTCCAAAATATGGAAATTTCACAAACATTCGCATCATCGTCAATGGTCCCACATGCAACCTGACTAAGATTCGATCTATTTCAGTGATGCATCCGGTGTCTGAGGATTGTCTGCGAAGGACATGGCATCACGCAGCCAAAACTCAAGAGGAAAGCCAAAGACAATGAATGCCTCGCAGGCCACCCGCGAATAACGCACGTGCTATGGACATACAATGAACGTAGTATGAAGATGATATCTCGGATTAGTTACTCTATATCCGGAGTCAATGACAGTTTTAGTGGAAATATTGCGAGTACTGGATAAAGAAGATGATATTTTTAATTTATACAGAATGATTTTATAAAATAAAATATTTTCGCGAACTTACTCTTGTAAACAAACATTTAAGAATATGTGACAAAAAATGCTTAATTAGAGAACTTTTCTAAATGTTTGCTTTCCATCAAAATTAACACAAACAAATTGTTCAATATAAAAAAATATTCCGATGTTTTTCTGTTAGTCCAACTTTCAAAGTAATTTCAAAGTAATTTAATCAAAGTATGGATACATAACATATACGTATACGTTGACAGTGTATTTTGTTATATTCTGTAACCTATTTTATACATTACTATGAAGTTGAGACGAAAACACCTAAGCACAAAATGCTTGTTTTGTGAATTTCATATCAACCCGAATTGGAATATATGTATATAGTTATTTAATGTTTTGTGAAAATTACAGAATGAGAAGAGATGAATGTTTGCATTATATTATTCTATAAGGATGAACATAAATATGATCGCGTAAAAATATGACTATGTCGGAGCGTATGTCAGTTGTACAGATCGGGAGGCGTCAATAATATTCCACTCATGTACCTAATTTACATTTTAGAATCGTATTGTAAATATTTATTGAAACTTCAAATAGAGACGGTGTTCTTTCTGCCCATTTGCAAATCTTTAATTTTATAATTTAAATGAAAAATAAGAAGGAAAATGGAAGATGAAATATAAGTACCTACCTAAAATAATAAAGTCGCCTTTAGAATTTTTTTATTATTTAGAACTAAGGAGCAATAACAGCTTGTAGATAAAAATTTTACTACTAATTATCTAATAATAGTAAAATAATAATACATAGGTTTTTTCTCGTTTTGTTATCGAAAACTAACCAAAAATTGTTGGTCTTTTCATTTTTTTTGATTGTATATCTCCGGCAAAAACTGCTTCAGTAATATTCAGAGTTCAAAAATATAAAATTGTTAAAATCTTGATTACGATATTCGCGTTTTTCCACCAATTTTTTGTCATTCTTAAAAAATAGCGATTCTCAGATGCCATATATTAAATCGGATGGCAGCGATGTTAAAGAGAAGAGCATGTGTACAAGTGATCTCGATGGGCGGAAACGAGCCCATAGCATGCCAACAGCCTCGGTTTTTATTTGTTTTGGTGGCGTGGCGAGGAACGATATCGATCTTCCATTCTACCCGTTCAGTCCGTTACGAATGCATCTTGGTCTTGCCATCATCATTCGAATACCTCTATGTGAACGCTTTTAGATTTTAACAGTTTTTGTAACATACAGCTCATTCATTAACAAGCTACAGTTAACAGAATCAGATGGTTATCGAGACTCTTAATAAACCTACCCTTTGTATAAATTCGTATTAATACATTATACATCACAGGGAGTATAATAATTAATGAACAACATAGAAAATTAATTATTAGGAAAGGCAGAAGTTGGAATTTTAGAAGTATCTGTATTAACGATGAAGTATGATTTGAATCTCGTGAATAGAATTTTTCAGTGCCAGACTGGCGATATTTAAGGGGACCTCCTGGTTTTTTAACCCAGCTCAAGTGTAGTCAATATTTGTAATAATACTAGGTAATTTGCATCCATCTTTCTTTTCAAAAACAATATTAAAAAGAAAAACTTGTTCATATAAGCATATGTCTGATTCTTTACCATAAATAATTTTAAAGATTTTTCAATCGTTACTGATCATACAAATTTTCAATTTAATATTTTTAGATTGCCATGAAGTACAACCATTAAATACACCATTTTATCTAATGATACATGATATTTACATTGAATAGGAAAACAAAAATACGAATAAACAGTATCAGAGTAAATGTTCAAGTTGTGCTCCTTGTAACGGGTGATTTTGTGAGAAGTCCCACCCCCCTAATTTTGTTATTTTTTTATTATTACGAAAAAAAATACAAAAGACTTTTTTATGCAAGTTTTGGAAATCATATCAGAAAAAGAATGGAAGCTCACACAAAATGACTACAATTATTATTATTATTTTTTTAATTAGACACCCTGTATATTTTTATATGTTTGAATAGAACGCTTTCTCACGAACACAATAATATAGGGGTTGATGGGTGTATCTCTAATACCAAGGGAGATATGAGGGAAACTTTTGCGAGTCCCACCCCGTTAACTTTGTTATTTTTGACTTCAAAAATAGGACTTATATAAAAAAGTTACAAGATTTTTTACAAATATTTTGAAAATCGTATTACCAAGACAATTGAATTGTATTTTTAATAACTTCTTTATAAACTATTTTTGAATAGTCAGAAATAACAAAGATAACAGAGGGTGGGACTCACGCAAAGTTTGCCTCATATCTCCCTTAGTATTAGAGATAGACCCATCAACCCCTATAATATTGTAATCGTTCTATTCAAATATGTAAAAATAGGATCTTCAATTAAAATAAATTAAATTAATAACTGTAGCCATCTTGTGTGAGCTTCCATTGTTCTTCTGATATGATTTTCAAAATCTACATAAAAAGTCCTATAACTTTTTTATTTACCATTTTTTCGCAGTAATAAGAATAACAAAATGAAGGGAGTGGGGATTCTCACAAAATCACCTGTACACGAGTACAACAACAATTGCATAGACTGATAAGGGAACGATATATTCTTACTATTAATTCTTGAGAAATAATAGCCGAAATAGGTAACATTTGGAAATCTTGATAGCCAAGGAACAGGGCCTCTACGTTCGGTTCATCCATTAGAAAATAGGGGGTTCAACCAATTATTGGTATTTTTGCTGACATAATAGGGTGATGGTGCCTTATCATGTTGGAGCCACATCCGAAATAGTTGCGGAAGTGACTAATCATCCAAAATTGCTTCAAGATCATTTTAAAGTAAAATATTGCTTTACAGTTTTGTTGAAAATTTCAACCCAAACATTTATACTAAAGCGTTCTTACTCTAATATTGCGAGCATTATCGAGGGATCACGCGTGCATATTGTGTGTTGTATTTATACCGTCTTATGTAAAAGTCGCTTCATCCGGCCATAAAACAGAAGAAACACTTTAATTTAAAAATTGCATTGGTCTTTCATTATGTCCATCATATGGCGCGTACTGATAATGGTACGGATGTATTACTTCACTATTAATCATATGTCAAAAGAGTTTAAAACATTTTGTTGGGGGCCGCAATACGTCGAACGCTTAAGTTGGGATTGTCTGTTAGGGCATTAATAACATTTTCCTTATCGTTCACATTATAAATTCGAACACGTCCATTGGGGTTTGAAATAGTACTGCCTATATTCTCTAGCCCTTTCACTGCGGCACACTCTCTAACACATGTCAACGTCCAGTACGGGTCACTTTATGGGCACACAGTAGGTGTCCCTCACAACTAAATAATTTTTTGACATTTGCGATTTTAAGTTATTGGCTACTAGAACTCAACAGAAACTTTAGGCTTGTTTTAGTTTTCATCAGAACCAGTTCTGAACTATAATGCGCATGCGTAGTAATTAAAAATATCCCGTGTAGCACTACTGCGCAGGCGCAGTAAAGTTCAGAACTGGCCCTGATGAGAACTAAAACAAGCCTTTTACTTACGTGTGTAGACATGTCTTCACCTTCAGCCCTTCCCACTTTTCTCCCCCTTCCCGCCGAAGGTCGTTCCCACCTACATACAAAAATATTAGTTATAATTTCATTTTTATTTATTTATAAAACAAACTAACAACTATATTGAATAAAACCTAGGACCAAATACAAAACATTCACGTTTTAGAAAAAATACAAGGAAAAAAATCAAATAAATAAGTTAGAACATGCAATGGTGGAGCAAGTTACTAAATATCGGACATTCGTTAGCAACGAAGAGGCTAGTAAAGAACCTACGTAACTAGGAAGAACACAATTGGCGTCCAACGTGGGGCGCGAATCACACAAATCATTAAAGGAAATTTTCTGTTTATTGACAGTTAAGAATATAAAGGCCGTAAAGGGGCTGAATTGATGTATATTAATTATTATTAACACTAAACAAAAGTACCTGATCGTTTATTTCCACTTCATATACCTCATCGTCTGACGGTGTGACTATGATGGCACCATATGTAAATTCAGATATAATTATTATTAAAAAATAATGGCGTTGAATGCACTTTTAAAATCAGCGGCAGCTCTGGGTATAATATGGGTTTTTGATGGTACCTGCCAACGATGCAGGGGCAAATTTAATATCCGCCAGATAAGGTGGTAACACTCTTATATATTTATTTGGCGTTTTATAGCAACTACTACTTTTTATATATCAGCGAAATCACACAACAGCTGTCACACATGCCCTCGCCACCGTCTCGCTATTCTTCTTCTTTCCTTCCGGCTTCTTACCTCTGGTCATCTGTTCCACGCACTGCGCTAGTTATACAATCTGCAGAAATTCAAATTACAGCACTTCACAATACGTAAGGATAGACCCGGAATTTCTCAAAATACAAAATTTATTCTCATGTATGGGGCCCATGAAACTAAGCCTCCCCGGACCGTAAACTCCGGAGTTCCCGACGCCCCTGCTGGTCGATGGTTAACCCATTGCATTTTTAAAGAAAATGGCATGTACACCGCGACAATATTATTGCCCTGTCCTACCTATATATTATACAAAGTATAACTACTACACATAATGACACTATAGTGTAAAAATTAAACCGTGATCCACTTAAACAAGTCAAGTCGAATAATAAAATTTCCTTCAAGATTATAACTTTTAAACTATTTTATATAATTTGTCGCATATGGCTCACCAGATATACTACAAATTATATAAAACAGTTTTAAAACTTATATCTGTATATCTGCTTATATATGTATATGTGTTTTTTTAACTTTTGTATCTCTTATTTAGTGAAAAGAGATCTGGGTAGGATGAGGGTAGCACCCCTCTGTGCGATTTTAGATAAAACATTCGTATGGATGAGTGAGTGAGTGAATTGACATTGACGTGTATATTCGGAAATGTCAATTCACACTGATATTCGATATGCAAACGATCTCTACATATTTTAAATTAAACATTGATAATTTTACGACAAATAAACTTAGTTTTGTTTTTTGGAAGGCATTATTTGTTTATGTGTTTGTAAATATTTTATTTTATATATAATTTAAAACAGTATAAAAGTAAAATATATAAATATGATAGTTTCTAGAAATGTGATCACAGATCAGATTAAATTCACATGTCGTATTTGTTTTATCATTTGAAAAATAAAATATAGTACTCTTAAATTTTCAGAGTATTTGACCCAAATTAACACAAACATTTTTACCGGTGTGTTAATATTTAATTTGTTCGATCTTTATTTTCACACTTTTATGTATTGTCGTCTGTTAAATTATTTGTTTAAGTGATATCTATTAGATCTCTTTGTTTTAACTTTTATATTATGTTTATTATTAACTTATCAATAATAGTAATCAATAATTTACTACGAAAATATTATTTAAAAAATTCCATCACATAATCACATATGATAAATGATAATTTCAAAAAGTGTACAGATTTATAATTTCAATTTTTCGTCTTCGATGTGTCTTGATATTAGCTAAAAATGTTTATTTGTCGGTCAATATTTTTATATTATATAATGTTCTGAATAAAATATAACAACATTGTATGATGCAGTTTTTAAGGTTATTTGTTGAGTAAACAAAGACGGTGTATGATATAAAGTCAAATTAACTTTTACACGGAAAGAAAACTATTCCATATCAAAGTAATCGATTATTCTTGAATTTTTGTACTTGTCACTAAAAAAATATTACTTGGCATAATAAATTATTATTATTTCAATAATATACCAATTTTAAACCAAGAACCGATATATTTTTGAGTTTCATTAGTGCAAGTCTTTTAAGTCAATATAAGTTTGATTCCTTCGAAGTATAAGTATCTATTAAATATACTGTTAATAGTACACTTCTTTCGAGTACTGTTAACCGTGAGAGTAAGTATAAGGACATCTTGAAGTAAATTCTTATTTAAATGTAGGTATATCAAAAATATGCTTTAAGTATTATATTAATCAACTTTAACCGACATTTCTCTTGACATAAGAATATTACTCTTGGAATAAAACTATAAACAACTTTGCTGGAAGAATTATACATACTATGAATCCAATAACTGTTATCCTTGATTGAATACTTGCTAATCTCAATGTGAAATGTTCTAATGTTGAAACAAGTGATTCGCGCAATGGTGGGAGGTTGATAGCTATGCCTTTGCCAAACAAAGACGACATATCTTACCTACTACGCGTCGAATTGTATGTGCTGTACTTGGTTCATAGATGTTGATTATTATGAAATAATTTATATTTGTAAAGTTACACTTGAAAAAGAAGTATATTAACATTATGAACTGTGAAATAGAAGTTAATGAGTCTACGATGGAAGAGCTATTAGCAAGTTGGGAATTGGAGTCCGTAATTTCAATATTTGAAGGTAAGTTTAATAATTCTGGTTTTACTGCATGCAAGCTATTTTAATTATATACTTTACAAGATATGTATACACAACGGCACTATATTGTAGGTGAAAAGATATTCTTCTGAAGTTTAATGGTTGTGTATAGATTTCCCAAGTTATTTTCTTTTTGATAATTTTTGCTCGTGTATTATATATACAATATATAGTCAAGATCTGCATTTTTATTGTAGTGGCGTTTTATTATACAATACATATACTGGGTGACTGGTAAGTCGGCTTATTCCTTTGAGAGTAGGTTAGTAGAACTCATTTACAATTGATTTAGAGATCTAATAGTCTTCGAGATATATTATTTTTAAAAAAATAATAAAATTTTCTTTAATATTTCAGTTTCCCGCATTAGTTTACATAGTCGTGTAACAAAAATTAGGTTAAATACTTTAATAAGATAAAAAGACGAGCTAAAAACTACATTTGTGAAGAAAATTTCAACCCAATCGTACATTCATAGGAATTTATTTTTAAAACTTGATAATGCATTAAACGTGCAAATTATTTAAAAACTTCTCTACTTTATATATTATTTTTCGAATGGGTTTTATAGGATAAATAATACAAAAATACTAGGTACAGGTAGAGCGTAAATTGTTTTCAAATTAAAGAGATATAGGGTGTTTCAAAAAACATGTGCCATCGCTTAAACGAGATTCTACAGTCAAAAATAAGGCCTAATTACTATCAACATAGGTCAATTTTTGCTTCGTTTCTGAGATATTGAAGTTTTATTTTTCTTTGCGTTAACTTTGTAAAATATATATACGCCACTGATTTTTTTTAGTTTTTGATAGCCCAGTGATGTAGAAAGTTAATTGCCGAAAAAATGTCACGTTTTTTATAGATATCCGCATCGTGTAAAAGATAAATGTAATTTTTACTCTTTTTAAATCTATTAAAAAATAATAATAATGCTATTAAATACCCCACATAATAAAATTGCATTTTATCTCCTACACGAAACCTAAACCTAACAAAAATCAAGAGGTGACTTCTTTTCACCAGTTAACTGTCTATATAACTGTGCCATCTAAAACTAAAGAAGTCAGTGGTGTATATATTTTCTTTACAAAATTAATCGAAATAATAATAAAACTTCAACATTCTGCATTTCAAGTACGAAACAACAACGGGCCCATGATGATAGTAACTATTTGTCTTAGTTTTGAGTGAGAAATCTCCGCTCAAGCGATGGCACATGTTTTTTGGAACATTGAAAAAAATATATATATCTCAAAAACTGTCAGGTTTTACATTATTCATATTATAGTTAATTCAATTGAAGTGAGTTCTACTAACATCCCTTAAAAGGAATACGGCGACTTACCAGTCATGCACCCTGATGCGTATTCATATATATTATGGGTCAATGAATTTCTGAAGTCATTGATATTAATTTATTATTAGTGTAGGATTAAAGTTGTTTGTTCTTGCCAAAAATGCCAAGCTAAATTATTATGTATTTTAACTGCCTATTTACAGTTTATATATATGCATGGAAATTTTGTGAATATTCAAATGGGCTTAAAAATTTCGGTTTCCTATATACAAAACTTGTTATGCCATACCTGTTTGAAAGTTCGAGCATACTTTTCTGTTATACAGTTAGTTACAATGATTTGTTTAAATTATTTATACTTTAATAACATAAATAATTGTTTTATAGGTCAAGAAAATGAACTAACGTTGGAGAATTTACTGGAAATTTCAGAAGAACAGATTATAGAACTTATTCCTCAAATCGGAAAGACAATAAAATGCATTAAGCACTTAAAAGCATATAAAGAAATAATGTGTCTTCCTATGGTAAAGGACATGGCACCCGAACAAGAGGAATCCTGGGTTTCAGTAGATTTTTCTGAAATTTTGTATACAATATATTATGACCCAGGATGACACTTGTATACGCGGTAATTTTTTGTGAGCCTACAGGATGTACCAGAAATCTTGAATTTAAACTACGAAATTCCACCTCACCTGTTACATAGGCAGTTTACCACAAAGGAAGCGAATCGTTCGAGAGTTATTACAAAAACACGTTGGATAGTGGAATCAAGAAATGGACATTTAAAATCTGTTTTTAAAATTTTTATGGATATGGTATCAATTCAACATTGTGTACACTTGTCAGATTTTTTAAAATTGCGTGCGCTATATTAAATAGATTTGACGAGCCTATTCACATGCAAGATGCAAATGAGGAGCTTGCACAGCGTATGTTAAAAATTAGAAATGGAGATAACATTAATTTACTTCAAACAAGAGTTGAACAAAATTTCCTAGACTAAATTATGATTACCTAAGGCTGAAAACTTTAGGAACCTACCAAGTTCGATAATCTTCAAGATATGTTCAAGACACCACAAATCGCAACCCAAGCAACGAATTTATTCTTCAAACTCAGTTATTTGAACCAGGACTTATAAGAGCAAACATTTTTTCTCGTTTTACTCAGTCGGTGAGACATTTCATTTTTATTTCCTACCTTGAAAATCCTGATCAAAATGTGGATCCTATATCAGGAACATATTGCACATGCAAAATGGGAGCAAGGACATTAGGAGTATTTGCTCATGTAGCTAGTTTGTTGTGGTACTTGGGATATGCTAGACATGAAGAAAATGTGAAATGTCCATCAAATATACTTTTGGGAGTTGTTTTAGATGTGGTCAATAGAGAACAAAATCACGTTGTAATTAACTGATTTGTATTTACATATTTTAGTATCTTTGGATAGTATTATGATTTTTTAAATACTCTTAGCATTTTCAGAATGGAAAATCATTAACTTATAGCAAAACAGGTATTTATTTTTTTGTTTTTATGTTAAGTATCAAATGTGTACTTGTTAAGTCCTAAAATGATATATATTTTTCTTTTAAATTAGGTTTTATGGCACTATTGGCACTATTTGTTAATTTAGAAATAAATGTTTAATTATCGAATAATAATGATGAATTTTAATGATTACCGGAACAGTTCTACGCTTAACTTTACTCTTGAATTTTTTTATTGCAATCTGCTTGAAAATATTTCAATAAAAACGTTTTATTATTATTATTTTTTTTTTTCGATTTCCCGATGCCGGTCAGTCCTCCCGTGGCCTCCGACGCCTCACGGAAGTCGCGCCGGCACATCAACTACAGCCACTCTCCACATCCCGCAGGGTTAGTGACTGTAGATACCAGAATCGTGTGCCCTAAGCAGACGGAGAGAACCCAGAATGACCGCCTTCTGCATTTGGCCTGCCAGCCACTCAGCTGATTTTTGGCAGGCCGGTATGATCTTCAGTTCCGAGAGTAGCGTAGGCTTTATCCCTCCGAGTACACCGATTATAAGGACGACCATTTTTACCGAGTAGCCTGAGTACAACACTTGGAGCTCATACCGGAGATCGCGATATTTGGTCCGTTTCTCCTTCTCCTTCAAGGTGATGTTTTTCTCTGCAGGTGCCGAGAACTCGATGACATACATCACCTTGAGTTGATGGTCGAGGAGGACTATGTCAGGCTTATTGGCTTGGATTAGCCTGACAGTCGGGAATGAGTAGTTCCAGTAAATCCGGCATTTCTCGTTCTCGACAACGGACTCAATATCTCCGGGGACATAAGGCAGCACTGGTGTCTGGTCTACCCTGTACGAGTGCCTTAGATGATAGTATAGCACTCGTAACGCCGCGTTATTATTATTATTACTATTATTATTATTATTTGTATTATTAACAATTGTATTATTATTGTTATCATCATTATTTTTATTCTTTCAATATTTTTATCAATAGTTTGCATCTAAAATATACTTTTTAGGACTTTAAAAGTTAATATTTATCATTAACAATCATAGCACCTCGTATATTTTGATTATAGGATACTTCGTTAAATCTTTATACTAATCGATTTTTTAAAGAATATCCATCTCCAAAGAGAAAAATAATATTTTTAAACTTTGCAAAAGAAGGAATCTTCGGACTTGTTTTCTGGTACACCCTGTAGGCTCACAAAAATTTCCCGCGTATACAAGTGTCATCCTGGGTCATAATATATTGTACAAAAAATTTCAGAAAAATCTACTGAAACCCAAGATCTCTCTTGTTCGGGTGCAATGTCCTTTGAAGTCTCATATACAGTATGTTCACGAATGACTTATACTTGTAAAATATTTTGTTTTTGGTTTCTTAATAAAACGTCATTCTTCATAAAAACTTCTTCTAATCCTGAAAAGTCCTTAGCCAATCCCAGAAATTCAAATTCGATTCAAATAATTTATCAGTTTTATTTAAATATTGTCTGAACGTTATTTGTGGCATTCTTTAAATATTTCCTTTTCTTTTTTGGGACTTACTACCACATGAATAATTCTTGGTTATCTAAAAATATAGTTAGTTACCCAGCATGTTACTGGAAAAATAAACCTCTGCGCTCCTGACTTTTCGTCAAAACATTAGTCAGAGGGTGTTTTTTGACAACTAATATGAGACACAAAAATAATATAATTCCTTAACGTTTCAAAAAACACCCTGTGACTAATGTAAAGTCACAAGCGCATAGATTTATTTTTCCAGTAACATACTGAGTAACTAACTATATTTTTTTTGATAACGAAGAATTATTCATGTGGTAGTAAGTTCCAAAAAAAGAAAAGGAAAAAAGTTTTATTTAAATAATACAATTGTTGAAAAAAATGAAATTTATCCTTAAATTAAGTGGTAAATGTAATAGATCGCAATATTAAATCAAGAAAGAAAAGATTTCAGTCAACATCAAATATTTATCGATTCAAGTAATTCATCAGTTTTGTTTAAATAATACAGTTATTGAATGAAATGACACTGTAACAGATCGCAATAATCTCTACTTTTGAACTAAATAAATGAAAGCTTAGATTAAGTATAAGTTAGTATTGATTATTGTTTGAAACTTCCTCTTAGCCGAAGTAGAACCACTATTCTAAAGTTAATAATTAGTTATCATTAAAAGAAGGAGACTAAGATAATGACTTTTAATAATAACGTTTTCCTTGATGGAAAAATATCTATTCTTGCGGATATATGAGTACAATAACGTCTTAATTTAAGAATAGTAGTCTTAAAAATAGTTTAGATATTTTTCCGTGTATAAATCAGATTAATAGTTGAGCTGTGACAAAAAATGTTAGTCACATAAGTTTTCACAGTCCCTTTATCTTTTATCATAATGCTGATGAGTAACTGATGATTGAGAACATGAGTAATAATGACATGGATAACAGATTCTTCTAAAAAAAATAATAATATTGACGATACTAACACATTCATAGGGTACCGAGTTTCATAGATAACACACCGTTTCGAAAATTATATCGCAATAAATGTGTACTATCTTTCATAAATAAATATACCCGTCTATAAATAATAATTGAAAATAATATCACAGTAAATATCTAACGGGATTTATAGGTATAATCTCTGCAGGGATCTGTCTTAGCGTCTACTCCGTTTCTTCTTCATATTAAAGATTTTCTCTGTGTAATATCTAATTTTGTTCACATTTCTCGGTAAATGTGGATCTCTAATGCTATTATTGGTACTACACGAAGTCGAAACTCACCCTTTTTGCCGTAAAATTCCATACCTAACTAAAGTAATGTACAATACATTACTTTGCAGAACGCATGGCGGGATTGCCGCCCCAGCGTTCACAATTTATTGTACTTATGCAATGTTGATGTATTTTTCGTATATTTACTTATATAATAATGTATTTAATAGTAGTTCCTAATTAGCTTTATAAAATAATAGGTAATAAATGTTTTAAATTGGAAAAAATACATTACTTTCCAAGACATCATTCCTACCACAATCAGCAAAGTTATGGAATTCATTGACCAGTAACATCTTCCATGATACCTTTAAGGCTAGGTTTAATTGGTATCTTTTCTAATCATTCCATACTAAAAGCACCCCCTATGATGCAAAAGGTTCACCCTTTTAACTCCGTCTCTGGCATGTCGTAAGTTTTCCCTATGTCTAGTAATTACTTTGCTTCTTATATTTGTTATACCAAATAGAAAAAATTATCTGAAGAGCGCAACAGAAATTACAGCTGAACAAAATTGTGTTTATAGATTAGTTTTTAACCCCTTAGTAGATAAATCACTCATAATTCATAAAGATACAACTATAAGAAAAATATCTAACCCGTATAAAGGTAGTAGATGGATATATTTAAAATGTTCCGTTAATACCATTCTTATCACATACCTGCTTATCAAAGAGACTATCTGCCGCTGTAAACAATCTGATAACTAGTTTATATAAAGGTAAGGAAATCGTTTTCTAGATTAGTAGAGATGAAATGGCTGACGCATAATAGTGTGTATGTGTTAGCGATGAGACGTTTTTTTGATGTATGCAAAAATTTTCTAGTGTTTTACCCACTGTCACCTTGACTCTTGCTTTTATAGTGTAATTTGAAGTGAAACTTGAGTGTAGAATGCTACTTGACGTTACCTCCAATAGTAATAGCGGATATAACCCGACGAAGTTTTTTAAAAATAGATACTTTAGTGAAGATGAACCTGAGCTTAGTGGATTGTCCCCAAAGAAAGGTAACTGATAAAAACCTATGCTGTTAGCAGAGCTCTTTAATATTTTACTAACAGTTTTTGTTCGTTTGACCGAAACCATATTATTATTATCGCAAACGCATTGTGCGTCTTAATATGGTGTTTTATAGAATCATTATCATTAAGCTTGTTATCAGTTAATTTGGTTTTTGACTTAATGTGAATATGTTTAGAGATACCTATTGTCACATGGCCTTGTAAATTATTTGGATCAACTGATATTATTTGGCTAGACGACTAGTAATATTATTTATTATCTTTTGGAAAATAAAAACCTTTTTACCTTATGTGTTTATTATTAATATAATTTGCACTGGTGTGTTTGCTTAACAAACTCAGATAATATAAAAAGCACATGATCTAAAGGCATCGCAATTAGTTTTTCCTCCGATTCGCCATATTAACTACTAATCTATTACAAATGTATGCCAGAGTGTCGTCGTGGTCAAGCGGTAAAGACACTTGCCTCTCATCCGGAGTCCCGAGTTCGATCCTTAGTCGAGGAGCTGAGATTTTTTCTAAAGCTAGGATTAATTTTTATTAATCCTAGCATACTTGGATACTGGGTTGTCTCCATCGTCCTTAAATGCTTCCTCCCGTACAAAATTCCTCGAAGTACATTTAGTGATACAGGGGAATTGTATCACCTGTGTTGTTTAATTTAATTTAATAAGATATGAAGGGATAAGATGCAAAAGGACATAAGTTCAAAAATTTAAGTATAGAGAAAACTAAAGTTTTCACATTTTCCAGAAATCTGGAAGAATAAATATTATGAGTTGATAGTAAAAGCGGTATAAATTTAAGGCATAATAGTAAAATTTTAAAAGTCAATCTAAATTTTTTTTAAATTCACTTGTACCAATTTGCCTCCAAAATGAAAATTAAACAAACCTACGTGTAACGTTTACTGATGTATAGTTTTTATAAAAAATGAAAAATAAGTAACTAAAAGCTGTGAAACAAGTCTGTATCTTAAAAAAAATATTCGTCGTAATCAAATTGCAACATTTTTCTTTACTCTTCGAAACCCCTGTTTTCTTGCTCATTCACTTGTGTTTCCAGTTCTAATAGTTTCATGAGACAAATTTTTATAAGAAGATATAAAGTCTAACGTTACATCAGATTATCACACTTCTTGTAAGGTATTTTTAAATTAGTGGCATATAATTTTTTATTTAAGTTATCCACTTTAAGATTCCGCTTGCTTCTTTTTCAGAATTGAGAAAAGGAAAATTTTGGTGTCTCGAAAGTTTAAACGAAAATAATAAAAGTTTATTTCTTCTGTAAGCGAACCACACGATGCCACGCTACCGTAAGGAGATATTATCATCATTCCATCACTATCTGAGAGAGAATCTATTAGCCGCAAATTGCAAGAAACTAAATGGCGTAATATGAAAAATAGACGTCATTTGCACATTAGTTCCCTATATCACAAAAATCATAGTAACTAAGAATCCTCAATATCTATATATAAAAGTTACATTTCGCACGGATGTACATAACTTAAATGTTAGATTTATAGGTACTTTAACCTCTCCAACTCATAAAACTGTCATTTTTGAAAGGTCGTTTTCGTATAATACAGGGTAGGGCAATAGTGCGTCGGACTTCGATATCTCGATTTCTACGATAGCTAGAAATTAAAAGAAAAATACAAGTAAACTAGATAAAAAAGTCTATAACCGAAAATTATTGCTGAATATACAGGGCGAGCCAAGACGAAATTACAGGATCAAGTGCCTTTTTTTTAAATGAATTCTATGATATCAGTACATTTTTGAGGCCTCTTTCTAGACACCAGATATTTGAAAAAAATTCAATTCAAAAAGTTCTTAATTGAAAAATAATTTTTGGCCACCCTGTATATTTTAGGAAGTAAAATTGATTCAAAAACATTAGTCAGATGTCTCGTAACAAGTATTCACATAAATTTTTCTTAAAACTCATAATTGTGACTTTGGGGATTTTTTCAAAATGCATCTGCAAATGGCATTATTTCAACAAAAAAATTCATTACGTCCAAGTGGTTGGGAGATAGTCAATAATAATATAGGAATGATTAGAGTCTAGAGAGAGGTTTCAAAAAATGTACTGATATACATAGCATTTCATATAAAAAGAAAGGCACTTGATCCTATAATTTTGTCTTGGCTCGTCCTATATATTCGAAAATAATTTCCGTTTATAGACTTTTTTTTAACTAGTTTACTTGTATTTTTTTTTAATTTCTGGCTATGGTAGAACTCGAGATATCGAAATCCGGCGCACTATTGTCCCATCCTGTATATCTAAAATTTACAATTCTCTCGCTTCGTCTCCCAAATTTCGCTCCGTGTCTTTTTTTTCAAAATTATACAAGCGTAACTTTCCAATAGTCTAGTTATCCAATATTGGCATACTATAATTTATTATTTACTGACTTATTTTTTTTTTGGATATAATTATGAAAATAAAATCGTCTAAAAAAAAAAAATTTTGTTGCTCCACTATTTTAGATTTTGCTTAAACTTTGTGAGAATCTTCTTTAGGGTTCCAAAGAAGGAAATCCACCGTCATTTAATTTTCGCATGCGTCAGTTTCCGCCTGCCCGAATTAAAGCATTTAAAAAACGTCATTTTTACGCTTTAATATTTTTAGCTGTAAACATTTTTCTATTAAAGATATCTACACGTTCAAGATGACATTTCAAAGCTGAAAGATAGTAGTTTTTGTGCAAAGAATATAAATTCACACAGTCAATACCCCGAAAAATAACACGGTGCTGAAAATACCTGTATTTTACTGATTTTTCGTGATTTTTAACTGACTCCAGTGTCTCGATTGTTGAATGCAAACAGCTAATATTTCTCAGAGATCAAGTGCATATATCGTGGAAGAAAGTTTGGCCTACTCTTTATAAAAAAAATCTCTGATGTAATTTTGAAATTTTAAAAAATCGCATTATTTAGGCTATAATATGAATGTGTTGGTTACGAGATAAAAATATGAAATTGAATTTCAAAAGCCTGTACTGCTCGTATTGTTATTTTCATCCTTTGTGTGTGTACAGGTGGTTTAAAAGAAGCAAAAATATCAGTCATTTATTTATTTTTAAAATAAACTTAAACTATGTACTTTTTGAAAAGTAACGATGTTAATAAATATTACTACTAGCAGCAAAGCGCCCATACTCTACGATTTTTGTAACAATGACAATAGCGTTAGAACAGGAGCGTTCTTGTAATTTAACACCGTCAGATGATCTATTAATGAGAAAATAAAAAGTATTTTAAATGTCTAACTATACTACTTACTTAGATAATTTGAATGTTGTCACTCATAATTTCATGAAAAAAAATTATACAATTTCACATTCAAAATTATTCTTGTTCTTAATTTTATTGTAACCAACTCATAAAAACATAAGAAAGAAAACAGTAAGGATAAGAATACGTTAAATTACAATGAAAAGGTAATATGTAGTTTCTGTAGGTTCTGTAAGGATTTTCATGTTATAAATAATCAATTATAAATAATATTATTGAACTAGAAAATAAACAAATGACTGATATTTTTGCTTCTTTTAAGCCACCTGTACACGTACAAAGGAGGAAAATAACAAAACGAGCATTACAGGCTTTTGACGTTCAAAGTAAGTACCTAAATATCCTGTAAGAGTCATATTTTTATCTCGTAGCCAACACATTCATATTATAGCCTAAATAATGCACTTTTTTAAAATTTCGAGATTTCAAGGAGATTTTTTTAAAGAGTAGTTCGAACGAGTCAATTGTTGGTTTCATTTCTTCCACGATATGTGCACTTGATCTCTGAGAAATATTAGCTGTTTGCATTCAACAGTCGAGACACTGAAGTCAGTTAAAAATCACGAAAAATCAGTAAAATATACCGTGTTATTTTTCGAGGGTATTGATTGTGTGAATTTATATTCTTTGCACAGAAACTACTATTTTTCAGCTTTGAAGTGTCATCTTGAACGTGTAGATATCTTTAATAGAAAAATTTTTACAGCTAAAAATATTAAAGCATAAAAATAACGTTTTTTAAATGTTTTAATTCGGACAGGCGGAAACTGACGCATGCGAAAATTAATTGACGGTGGATTTCCTTCTTTGGAACCCTAAAGAAGATTCTCACAAAGTTTGAGCAACATCTAAAATAAGCTGGCTTTACCGATTAGACGATTTAATATGGAATGACTCTGTATGTACTTTATCTTTAGATGATATTCTATTCATTTGTGCTTATTTTTAGATTTTCTACCATTTTTGATTTTGATCTGGTTAAGTGTAAGACCAGTTGTAGGTTTCTATAACTGAACTTCGCCTTTTCATTAATTACCATTACCTGCTATTTTAGTATGATATACTTAAATGAATAAAGTTTATTATTATCTATTTTTGAATATTTTATAATTTCATGTAAATATTGGAATGAAACAAAGTCGCTCATCATTTCTTTAACTTCAAAGCTCTTAGTTGTCCTAATAATGTCAACCCAGGTGATTAGGTATAAAAATTTGCGGATTCCTTTGTTTATATATATGAGTGTCCCGATTCAAATATTTTAGGGTCTATGTTTTTCAGGTTAGAACACTGAACCAAAGACATAAACAATTTGACAATATATGAAAACATTAAAAACTGTATTACATTTTTTTTAACACCAGTAGGCACAAGAAAGTCAATCCTGAGACACCTTGTGCGAATATATACGTAACACATATACAGAAACCACGATTTTCACGGTTATTTTTGTAAATATTTAAACAACTAACACCTCAGATGCTTTATCTAAGATATTTTCATTAAAATTTTTTTATAACTATGGTAAATACATGATATCTACCCTCCACATTTTGTGTTTGTTTAAGTAATACAAATTGGAGATTACTTTCTAAAAATATTTTTAAATATTTACATACACACGAATTGATAAAATATAAGATTATTTACCGAGTTTTAATGTTGAAAATTTCATAATCTGTAGCTATGCTTGTTAACTTGTTACATATTTTCATGATTGTATAAATTTTACGATCATTAACACTGAGTTGTAATTACCTGGACAAATTATGTAAATAGTTTTAAAAGAAAAACATACGAAAACGTTAAAATGTCAAATAATATACTTTGTAACCAGGGTCCAGATTTGTAATCCTTATAAAACAAATCTAAAAATTAATAAACATGCCACATAAAAATTCATCTAGTGTGTTTATTTATATACCTGTAACATATGCAACTAGTGGAACCAGGATAGAGGCAAGAGATGCGCTGCTGTGCGGAAATGAAGGACTTTCCCGTATACATATACATATATTATATTGAGCTTAGCAGTTTGCCAGCTAGTGATGTTAGTGTTTCTAGTAGTAGTTTAGTAATCATAGCAATCTGAAAATGTACGGGTGCATGCGTGAAGGTCTTTGTCACATAAAACGCTCTTAGCAATGATGCCGTCATTACCATTTGTGCATAAACTAAGAAAACGATTGAAAACCACAATGACAACAGAGATTTCTAGAAAAAATAATAAAATAATTATTGCCTATTACATAAGCATCCATTCAAACCTAATATGTATTGGAAGTGTTTGATTTATTATTATCTAAAACTTTACACTAGCGCATTCAGATAATAATGACAGTATAAAATTTAAAAAAAAATATAGATATTTATAATTATTATCATATTGAAAGGATGCCTATGTAATACCCAATAATTATTTTATTATTTTTTCTAAACATTCATAAATACGAAGCAAATAAAATGTGATATTTTTTAAAACAGAGATGGTTCACATATTCTGTGTGCTCCATGCAATTGACTACACGTATTTGATATATGCTGTGATTGTGACATATCCATCGACAAAATATTGCCGGTACAGTTACAAAAGAAGAATTTTTTTTATTTATGTGTCATGTTCTGTGTATGTAGTTTTCCTGTATCTAGTAGTCATACATTCTACATATCTACCAAGTGTATATAAAAATGTTTTGGATTATAGAGGACATACGGAATATTTTTTTGTGGGTGACAGTGGATGAAACAACTGACTTTCGGTGTAATAAGGTTGTTAATATTCTGTACAATAAACAGTAAACTAAAAAATGTTTTACATAGAAATCTGACATACAAAACGATACGCGAAAAATTCGTGAAAATTATCTGCGCGGTTTGTCAGTGCCTGCCCATGTGAACTATTTAGAATTTGTACCATTAACCTCGGTAGATGTGGAACGTTAAATTTCCTTTAACAAACATATGTACTGACCAGTTCGCTCAAATTTAACAGCCACTAATGCAGAACGAATATTAGTTGTGATGTGACCATATATTCTAATGCGATGGCGGACTTCAGTCATTCTGAATAATACTTTGTACCAAGCGGTATGCATTTCATTATTCATTTTGTACTTTTCCTTTTATTTGTCTACGTATATCCTTCTGTCAACCGTATGAGGCAGTAGTATCTACCGGTCCTGGACTCTGACGTAGTATACTAACCCTGTTTATAACAATTCGTTCTTTGCTGGAATATAAAATTAAACCGTCATTTGTAATTCAGATTTTTTTTGTAATTATTTAATTTCAAGAATATGAAATTTCAGTATTAAAACTTAGTTTAAGTTCGATTTTCTCAGGATTTTTTTAATACCTACATCTACATAATATGTAATAATAGCATATTATGCTATTTCCTATAAATACAGGGTGGGTTACCAAAAACGAAACAGGCGTGTTTTTTTTTGCATTTAAACGCATTTTTCCGAAAAACGCCCGTCGATATTATTTTCAAGAGAGACACTTTCATTGGGTATTTTCGATCGCGCCACCTCAACCCTTCAGCTGTGGTGAAATCCACCCCTAAAAGTTCATTGTTTTAAAGTTCGTTAAGTTCTCTTTACAACGGTACTTACTATTTAAATTTGGCCTAAGTTTACAATAAGTTGCGTTCTAATACTAAAGAATTTAATGAATTACTTCCCAGTAATGCGCCTTAACGTTTTGATGTTTTTGCTTTGTTTTCTTTTGTTCACACTGAAGGTAAAAAACGGGAAAATAGGTAGCTGGTATTATTAGCAAGGTTAGTCAGTGCCTAGTCTAAGACTTTACAACAAGTAATAATTCATAGACTAAAATAGTGCAGTCGTTTTAACATTTAACCGTCCTTTTATGTCTAAAGGTTAATGATTTTCCAATAGTGAGGAACAGGCTGGTAGGGCGGGGAATCTGGAAAAATCCCGATAGGTCCTTGTAAAGCCGATATATTAACCCGAGTCCCCAGTCAAGACTAAAAATGATACCATCTTATTTCCCATTCAAAATCCTAAGATTTTCTCTTAAACAATTTTTTCATATAACGCTTACATTTTGAGATATTTGATCGTGTATAATTATAATTCAATGGTTGAGGTACAGCAAGCAAAAATAATAAATTTAAAGGAGTCGAGTACTATTCATCGTAACTGTTTTATTTGTTACTTTAAAATATTACATAATGGAACATTTAAAATATTAAATTTGGTAAATAAATACCAGCATTGTTTTGTGAGATAACAAAGGCAAACGTTTCTGTATATCTGTCTTTAATATTCATTCACTGTCTATCCGCTAATTCAATTTTTCCGGCGGGCGCTTATTCAGGTAGGTGAGGAATTAAAAGTAGTCCTCCATCCTGTATATAAATGATGTTTTCAGTAAGTTTAATTTAGACCATATGTTGAGCTTTGCAACTACATATCCCGATATTCTAAAAATCCCCTATTAATATTCAAAAAGGTTGTTTCTTCTATCACAATAAATCCACAATTTACTTTTTTAGTTTCATTTTCAGTGGTAACAAGAATAAATACAAGATTATCAGTTATTAGAAATTTTATTTGTAATTTGCCTCGGATTAAGATGGACGAGGGAACCTTCGATACCCTAGGTGTGGTTCGGACTCCACAATAAATTATATGGCCTCATCTATCTTTACTTAACACAAAATCCTAGGATTTTCTGGGAGTTTCTTCAGTGACTTGAGAGGCGGTTAAGAAAAAAAAACAAAACGTTACGTAATAAAATCATATAATCACAAAATAAGAGATAAACAAAAACAAAATTTACATCATAACAACGTATGGATAAAGGTTATGGTATTAATGATGGTACTACGAGAAGAAAATTAAGTAAAAACTGGTACTATTTACCTGAGTTATTCAATTGCTGACAGTTTAGAGCATAATTTTATCTCACCACAACTATTATTGTTTATGTTATTCTTATCTCTTGTAAAAATTCTATAAATAGGAACAAAATATAATCCTTATCCTTAAAAAACAAAATGGAAGTTATTTTAGTCAATCTCGTTTTTCCATCCTCGTTAAACAGTCCCTTGCTATAATTGGTGGAATCTCCCAACATAATGTTTGTTACATTACCAGCATGCAGCTGGTATTTAGGTAGCTACTTTTTTGTTGTTCGAATTTCATTCCATATGTTTTGAATGGAATGAGTTATTTGAGCGATAGGGAACAAGTTATCTTAATAAACGCTGTCAAAAGTGAACAAAAATGATACGATGTTCTACAAGGCACAGTACTCGGGCCAATATTGTTTAATATTTATTTGATTAATTTGTTTTGTTAAGGGTCCTGAGGCTAGATAATAACCTTCGCGGATGACACGACAATTTTATATACCTATTGATAATTCCTGGAAATCACTATATAAAAAAGCAGAATTAGATTTAAAAAAACTGAAAAAGTAATTTGATTTTCGCCTTTTAATAATCAACTTTGATAAAACAAAATATATGATCTTTTCAATAAACAAAATAAATAACTTACCTAATCTTATTTCAAAAAAACCACAATAACACCCCCCCAGTTGGGCGGTAAATAAAAAAACCCCCCCAATAAAAAAAATTTTTTTTTTTATTTTTTCCCCCAATAAAAAAAATTTTTTTTTTTATATTTTTTTTTTCCCCCCGGGGAAAAAAAAAAAAAAAAAAAAAAAATTAAAAAAAAAAAACAATTGGGGAAAAATAAAAAAAAAACCCCAAATTTTTTACAAAAAAAAAAAAAAAAAAATTTCCCCCCCTTTGTTAAACTCAGTTACGAAATAATATCTTAGGATGAAGCTTATGAGAATAAGGTAAAATCATTAATAATTTTATATTGTTATATGAGTTATATTTGTGATATTTGAGTAAAGCATGCGCGCGCGCGGGTGTGTGTGTGTGTGTGCGTGTGTGCGTGCGTGCGTGCGTGCGTGTGCGTCGTGCGCGCGCGCGCGCTTTCGTTTGGAGCAGACGTGTATGTAAATATTGTTTGAACTTTATTTATGGTATTCTCTAAATTTTTATTTTGCTGTCTTAGAACTTACTACCACATGAATAATTCCTCGTTATCTAAAAAATATAGTTACCCAGTATGCTGCTAGAAAAATAAACCTCTGCGCTTGTGACTTTACGTCAAAAGATTAGTCAGATGGTGTTTTTTTTTGGACTAATATGAGACACAAAAATAATAATATATTTCCCTAACGTTTCGGAAACGATTCTGTGTTAATTACATAATATATTTACAAAAAAAAAAAGTAAGGTAAATATACAAAATTAACACTTTTCTGGAGACAAAGTTACTTTTGCAGAATTCTTTTGTATGTTTATTTGCTCATTTCTTGTTTTCTTTATAATAATAATAAACCTTTTTTTTTTTTTTCCCCCCCCCCCCCCCCCCCCCCCCTCCCCCTCCCCCTTTTTTTTTTTTTATATTTGTGGATTCGTTAATTATATTACTATATTATAAATCTATTCATTGTTACAATTGTGAATGATTTAATTTTAGGTAAATAAATTGTTGTTATTGTATTGTTATATTTTGTGTGTTTTTATAAAGTGTAAAATAATTAGAAAACACTCCATATAACATTAAACATTACCTTTGAATGTTATTTATCTACTTTAATTATAAATGTCATATCGCCAATAATTTTAAGTCTACAAAAATAAACGTAATACCTAAAATAGCAGAAAATACAAATTGTCTGTTAATCGCATCCGAAATAATAATTAAAGCAGTCATTAGTAAAATTGTGGGTATATTACACCGGAGCTATATTCTAATATTCTAATGGTGTACATAATCCTAATCAAAATAGGTAAATTACGAAAGATACGAGAGCATCACGAATTTCAAAGATTTATAGAGTTATGAGGTATTTGTGGCAGAATATATAAATCAGTCGGTAAAGAAGCGAGTGTAAGAACCGGCAGAGCGTGATTCACATTACCGACCGAGTTGGCGTGATATAGGAAGGAACGTCTCTCGTAATCATTTTTGCTATGCCATTGTGATATGATATATATACCCGCTCTATCTGATTGTGCTTATCATTGTCTGCGGGGTGTTATTATGGTATCTCACACACTGTGTTACAAACTGAGATGACTGGAGCAAGTGTACGAGAGAGAGGATGATACCGAACTCTTGATGATTATTATACGTACCGCTACTGTTACTCTGGTTTTTTTGTCGCACGCTCCTTTTCAGGATATAAATTTGTTAAATGCAATTTATCCTTGTCGGGTGTCTACTAAAAAGGACTTCATTTGTACTTCAGATTATTTAGATGGCTTCGTTTTATATCTAGATCCACAAAAAAAAGGATTATTGGACCATTGTAGAATATAAGAATTATTTTATCTAATAAAGAATTAATTATGTAGTATATTTTTAAAACGTAACGTGATACTGTATGATGTATGTATAGGGGTTCTCATTATGTATATATGTACAGCTTCGTCGTTTTTAAATGACTGGAGGGCTGATATCCATGTGCTACTTGTGGCGATGTAAGACTAAGCTTATTATTGAAACAGTATAGCTCAATGTTATTATAATGATATATCACTTTAATACTCTTTGGGCTAACCTGTTTCAATAATAAGCTTGCTCCATCATCGAAAGCAGATATGGATATTACCGCCCTTCGTTCATTTAAAAGCGGCGAAGCCTTATATCTATCTATGTCTATGTTGTATACATACAGATTGTAAAGCTCCAACGATTACGTTGTCTCGATTGTGCATGCTTGCTGTTTATCCGTGAACGTTGTAATCGCGCCCATACAACCAATAGGTACCTATTAAACGTACCACAAGCAAATATTATCCTAACTAGTATACGTAGATATGTAAGAGATCTATAAACTATTTATAATGTGACCCTGGTAGCTTTACAGTATGTATAGATGTATGCGCGTATTTCGAGGTATGATTGATTAATCTGGCCATAAGTCATTCACCAATATCTCGTCGTGTGGTAGTGGCAGGTGGAGTAGGCGTATATTAGGGTATATATAGATAGCGCAAATAACTGAATTTCTGAACGCACCCACTAATTCTCATTATGACTGTAGGAAGCCTCGAAGGTCATTGTACTACATGTTCGAATTTCGTAAAGTTAGTGTTGGTAGTGACAATTTTATAAAACTTTGTGATTTGATAAGTTTAAAACATAAAATGTACTTTCTTAATGAATATCCATTAAATATTTCTGTATTCTATTGATATTTTGCTATCAGTTCCACAACTGTTGTATTACGTGTGTATATATGATGCATATAACCTATATGCATCTATATATGTTTCATAATTTCTAAATGTTTAAAGGGGGAGCTAAATTGAGTGCATACTGTTACCCTAACATAGAGAAAAGTTACACATGATAAACATATAACCATTGCAAACATTTTTTCACATTTGTCTAAGTAACCTTCTGTTTTATTAAAAAATGTTTCGTACAAACAACGTATGATATTTCCTGAACATTTCTTCTAAAAAAGCTTAGCAAAGCCACCCCATAACTTCCTGTATGTTTGCCAGAATCACTACAAACAATACCTGGTCAAGAGAATGTCGAAGATGATGCTGAGCACCTGAAGGTTCGATTTGGAAGAGCATGAAGAATTACAGGAAAAAGTTGCTATAGCAGATGGCACTGCCTTCTTCACAACTACCACAAACCTAACTCAGTGAAAAGATGCTGTGTGGGCTCCAGCAAATGGATTGGTGAAAAAAAAAAACAGCAACTAGGGTGAGGTTCATGTGCTTTTTGACGCTTGCAAGGAGAATACGTTGAAAAAAGAAATGATAATGATTCTGCAAAAATGCTTAGATACAATCCAGTGCAAAATCGGACCAAAAACAACAATTGGAAGTACACTAATGAACAGCAATGGAAATCCTCCTGGACTTACCTCTTCTTCATATATATTTTGAGAGAGAAGCTAGGTGGGCAACATATAGACTACAACAAGCGGCCATTAGTATGCTGCAGACCAGTATCATGGAGCGGAACAGGCTGCAGGATGACATAGAAAGTCACAACGTCCCGGGAATGCCCTCGGATACTATACCTACCATGATCAACTACGAACTGTCCTTCAACGTCCTTCTTCCGGAGAGATGAGTAGATCGAAATAAAGCCGACCTACTGAGGGCAGACAGTTGTTGGTTTACATGCGGCTCCAGACCTCCCGAATACATAGCTACAGACTACGGGTGCGAATATCCTCAAACCTAGGAATAATGCAACTATATTTCAGGTCAGTTCATACCATTGAACTGTATGTGCGAAGGCTGCATCCTGTCCGCAGATCAGTAAACATTTTCTCAGATAGCCAAGCAGCTGTAAAAGCTTTTGGCTCCTATCGGTGTAACTTCAAAACGGTATGGAACCGTCAGAAGGCTGCAAAAACAATAAAGTGACTCTGATCTGGATCCCTGTCCACTATGGTCTGGAAAGTAACGAAATAGCCGATCCCTTGGACAAAAAAGGAACAGGAGCACGAATCATTGGACCCGAACCAATATTTGGCATATCCTCAAGTACTTCCAAGATGGGCATTTTAACCTGGGCTGAAAGGAAGACTTTGCAGCACTGGCAAGAGTTGCCAGGATTAGTTCATTTAGCGTTTATAGAATATCCCTTGAAATCAATTCATGGTAACGCTGAAAACTATAACAGGCCTATATACTTAGCACTGCCGACTGAACTGTCATCTGCATGAGCTCGACATTCATATAGGAGGTTACGTCGGTGACATAGAGTAACATATATCCTTTACTGTTCTCCAAGTCGGCGTTTCATATTTTTCTTAGAACATCCTTCATATATTTTTCACCATGTTGTATACTTATTGTCCCTCCAAGGAAAGACCAGTCGGCAAAAGAATTCGAAAAGAATGAGATGCTTACATGTTGCTTATGTATTGAAGCGAACAGGCGATGCTTCCTCTCCCTTTCGTCGCGTATGGTTTCTGCCTGGGAGAACAATACGTACGATACAGTATGTACGGATCTACTATTTACTCGCGGTATTTATTAATAATTGATATACGGTGATCCTAGAAATAGTGTTATACATATCGGCTGAACCTTCGTGAATCTGTTGTTTAAATATACATCTTTAGGTATTGTTTCCACTGTTAAAAAATGACTGAGTGAGATTACTGTTCAGAGAACAATTTTTAATTTTTGGTATCGCTAATCTCATTTGGAAAAATTTTAAAGTTGTAAAATAACATTTTTTCAGTTTGTCGTTTCACCTGGTGTTTATACACAATTTACTGTGAAAATTAACGCCACAAAATATTGTACAAATTTATACCGACTAGCTAGCTGTAGAATTCATGAGATAAATTCACGTATCATTAGAATGTCGTCGAGCTGTTCTAGTTTCTATCGGCATATTCGCAGAATTATGCAGAAGATATTTCATTGTTAATAAGAGTGTCATCATAGGGAAGATGATAGTGAATGATTAAGGAGAGGCGACAGCTTGTAACGATGTCATCTCTTAGTTTTTTTTCTTTGTACCTCAGGGCAAAATTCAATATCACTTCATATTCTTCCGTAACTCCTTCATATGTTACTTTGCCAAACTCCTTTTTTGCTTTGAATAACAAAGTTATGAAATTCATTAACACTTAATGCTCCATTCAAAAGCATTATAAATTCTACTCAGGTACATATTCAGTCAACAATTCAAAATGAAAATATCCACAGACCCTTGAGGTATCAGAAAACAATCATTCTTTTTCTATATCAATTCATCCGTCTGTGAATTCGATGAAAATAAAAATTAAATAAAATGTTATCTCTCTTCCTTATTTTCACTCACTCCATGCTGAAACTTAACCAGATTTAAACGGGAAGATTAACCTCATACACATTTCGCGATATAGATCCTGATTATTTAAGATCCGGCCGTTTCCCATAAATCCAAAGATTTCTTAGTTATGCATAGATGTTTTACAATACATTGTGTGTATACGCAAGTTGTGCTTATCTTACACAGAATCACCAAACTAAGAAACAGTGCTTGGGTGGTTTCTTATCTTCGTACAACTTATACCATATAACCTGGCTGTCAAAACGCAATATTTATAACCGAATCATACCCATAAATAATCCTGCATAGCAGGAAAAAAATCGCTAGTTTATTAGTTTGGTTATTGATAATTCGTGTATAAATATTAACAATTTGATGGCTTATCATATTTTATATCGTTGTTGGTGCATTAAGATAGCCAGTATACATAAGGCATACGTTGACTTTAGATTATCCTTTATTTATTTTATACATTGTATTTGAAATGCGTAAAAAGGCATCGAATGTAAATTTACTAACAAATTGTAAATCAACTCTGCAGTAAACGTCCACTTAAACCTTTTATGGATAATGGAAAACAAAAATATTATTACACATTGATTTATAATACACGTTTATTTCTTGCGGTAAGTTACTTTCAAATAGTATCTGTAATAATAACGAAAGAGGATTTAGAGAAATTTGGCAGTTGAGAATGTTTGTACATGTCACGTTCTCTGGTTGCTTGATTATCTGTTAAAGAAAACAGTTGATTTTTTCTCTCCATATTAAGAAAATATATTTGCTTCAGTCTGTTATTTTAAGTTAAATTCTGAAGTATTGCAATTAATAAAAAAAATAGGCTGCAAATGGTTTGACGGCTCTTTAAGTTTTTAATATAAACGTGTATTTACGTTTGGTTTGGAACATTTGCTTTGTGTACTGTATAATCTTATTGTTAAAGAGGAGAAACAAACTAATCCAAGTGACATTCAAGGACCAAATCCCATGTTATTAATACTCTCAAAAGATTATTCAATTATAAACTGAAGACCAAGACAATATCAGAGGTAAATTTATAATCAAATAAAATGAATAATAGTAAAAATTTACTATTTGGGGTCCTGTGTCCTCCGAGAGTAAAACTACTATTATAGAATATGTTGCAGTCAAATGATTTCTAAATCATTATTAAAAATGCAGAAAAATAATTACTGTTATAGGTTAACACCGAAGGATTGGTCCCAGTATTATTGTATTTCAATATTTTGAGTTTTTATAAAGTTTGCAGGGTTATTAACCTCGTCATTGACTGACCGCTCCGAATAAATCATTTTATACATCCTCAAATATTTCACTGAAATGTAAGATTTTTAAAATCTTGCGTAATTTCTTGTCTACTTAGTTGATAAGATTTTGATATATCGATTGCATGACAACGTGATTAATAGTGGTTTGTTTGTTGTTGATCAATATGATATATAATATTAAATTATCTCTCATCTGATATGTCTCCAGCCAGGATAAGAAAGTATCTATATATTGGTATATACACACCTATATATCAGATGAAACATTAATTTATCATATCCAATAAAAGTTATGTTTACATACCAATCACGCCATTACCTTGCAAAATCGTAGTGCTGTTACTTTCCAGATTGTTATGCATATTTATTTAGCTACATTCACATCCATGAATTGATTCATACATTTATTTATTTCCTCAAACTCCCTTTATTACTCTTTTTGTAGTTTTCATTAGTCATTATGCAGCCAAAATTTTGCGGGCATATTCGTGTCTAATTCTTCGATCATTCATCTGATACCTGCCAATTTTATTATATGTTAAGGCGCATTTAGACGGTTCACTCTAGATGATCATCCTGGATGAATCATCCAAAGTGAAAAACAAGTGAAGTAACCAAACAATAAATTATCAAAAATGATCACCTAAGATGAAGGATAAACAAAGTAGAACCATGGCCTACTTTTGTTCACTCTGGATGAATCATCGTAGATGAATCATACGAAGTGAACCTTCTAAACATGTACAGTGCGACATGTAACTGAGATAGCCCGATCTCGCAACAAATCATGTAACTTGTGCTTGCAGTGTTGCCAGATTATTTTACGATTTTCCAAATGGGCAATAAATATTGTCGTAAAAGTAACATTTATTGGAAGAATACCGTTCCTTTGTAATAAAATATGTCAAAATTGTAATTACTTCGCATTATAATTATTCGTAAACTTTCGGACTTCCTATAAATATTTGGAAAATGAAGATACGTTTAAATAAAAAAATATTTCAACGACGCATCCATCTTGGATGATTTATCCAGGATGATCATCTAAAGTAAATCGTCTAAATACGCCTATAGCAGTTTTCTTATTTTATTTAACGCCTTATTATACAACTTTTTTTTGTTTTGGAAGTACAATCAGCCTCTGAGTTTGTACCGTGTATTGTACATCCTGTATAGAGGTTGTTCTTATTAAAACAATTCAAGCGTTTGATGCCTAATAAAAAACATACCTCAGATAATTGAAAGTTAATGATTATTAGAATGCAACATAACTTTTACGGATATGTGAAATACATGAGGTATTCAAAATATTTTTTGCATGTGAAACTTATGCATATTCTACGATGAATAGTAAAAATTGCATTGCAAAATTCTCGTGACTATCCTTAGGCCTGCTTTTCATTTAAATATACACAATATACACAAGAAGATAATATTACGGTTAGTAGTGAATTTTACTGTTTTGTGATTTGGCACCATACATTTTTAAAGTGCATTAGTTAAAGCCTAATATTCAGGATATAGGTATATGTATCAAGAATGAAGTATTTTCAGGTATAATAAAAAATACATTTATTAATTCTGGAGTCGAATATGTGGAATAACGGAAAAGCTGGAGTTTTTGAACGTTCGACCGGAGTTTGGAAGCACTAATGGCAGATCATTAGGGCCCAGGTAATCTGCTCCACTTTTTTTCTAAACGAAAGATAAAAATAATAAATCATTGTGGTCTCCATGAGCATTTTCTCTTCATGCAATTCTGATTACGGTATACTGCCGATAGATAACGAAGCCAGTCTATATGTACCCTAAATGTGGCGAAATCTCATAATATATGATACGCCATTTTCTCATTATTCAGCGTTTTCATTTGATATTTTTGTTATTTGTCACCCTTTGCCTTATATACAACTAGTCAAATATCTACATACTATAATCAACCGCGGTAACAATGGCGTGCCATGATTTATACTATTGTACGGTCATATTTTGATAATTTATTATTCATTTTTATTCTAGTAGAATTAATATGTACCCTAAATTAGAAAACAAGAAAAGGTATTTTCCGTTTATGTCTTAGTAAAATGTTATCATTATCAGTTACGGACTTTTCTGATAAATCCATCCTTCGACAACGAAGCTATGTATAATATAGAGAAATACGTATTGATTACCAATAACAAAATAATGTGGCACTTACAAATAGTTCAGTATCGTACTTATCGAACTAGTATATAAAGAATGTACAGTTTTTTTCAATTTTCCTGTTGTAAGATTTGATACCATTATCTCTTAAAATAACGAAGATATTTCATACTAAGATTTCAAAAGTTTTTGCGAAACTGAACGCAAAGTAAAATAAGTAAGCTACTTTTACTGTCAATAATTCACTTGTTTTTCTATTGTTTCACAACTGATTTAATTTTTGACACATTGGGTGTTTGCTGTAATAAATTTCTTTATTGTGATTTTTTTTTAAGTCTAAATGAATCAGTTAACTCAAAAATAACAAATTGAAGTGATAATATCAGATGATATCAAGCTATGCTGATTGAAAGATAACCCAGTTGGAGGTACGTATTATTTTTAATAAAATGTATCCCAATCGCCCTCCAATAGAGCAGTCAACAGTTTGTAAAATGTTGAAAAAATTCAACCAAACAGGGAATGTTAATAATTCTAAAAAGTCAAGGCGTCCTAAAACAGCCGCAAGCATCGATAAAGTCTTAAAGTCCTATTAACGGTATAATATGATCCACATTCCTCAACAAGGCAGACTGATCGTGATCTGGAAGTTTCTCAAAGTTCCGTAATAAGGACTCTGAAAAAGAAAAAACTTCATCCCTACAAAAATAAAATTGATGTAAAAATTGTCAGATGATGATTTTGATACGCGTCTAGAGCTTTTGAATGATGTAATGACAACCCGAATTTCGTTAATAAAATTCTGTTCACGGATTAGGCTACTTTTTGTTTGAGTGGCGAAGTCAATAGGTACAGTTATTGTCGATATTGGTCTCAAGAAAATCCCCCTTGGCTTCGGAAAGCCCATACCAAATTTCCTTGGAAAATTAGTGTTTAGGCGGACATAATAGGCAATATCATTGGTCCTTTTTTTCTCGAAGAAAATTGACCTAATGACAGATATCTGAAGTCGAACATGCTCCTCTGACTACCTTTTAAGTTCTTGCTTTTTTTTTTTCACTTTTTTTATTTTTTTTGTTTTCCTCTTTCTTTTTTTTTATTTCAAAAAAACCAATATTTGTTGATATGTAATACCAGACAAGAACTGCAAAACAAAGTCATGTGTTTTTTTATTGTTTTTCAATAAAAGCCTTAAAGAGTAGAAAAGAAATAGAAGTGTTTGTGTATTTTTTTTTTTATTTATTTGTTTTTTTGTTAAGTATTTTGTAGGTCTGTCCCTTTTTGTGTTTGTTAATGTTTTTGTACATATATATAATTCACAATAAATATTTTTCTATTCTATTCTATTCTATATTGGGCCCAACTACAAGTGTTTTTTTGTAGTGAAAAATCAAGAACTATTTTTCTCTCTAAAATCTAATTCTTTGTTAAATTTTCTTCCTAAAATGTTTTTACCGCATCAAAAAAGCTCCATTATTAAGAAAACAGTGCTAGTTGTATAAGTAATAATAATTGTAAAAAAATCAATTTTGAAAAATAGCGTGAGAAAGGGAAGAGATATCGAAATGAGACCTTCACCATTGGAATTTTCTCAAGAAACAATGTAAAGAATATGCAATTCATTTCCTCCATCTGTTTCAGAAATAGGCAAAGCTGTCTGATTATAAGCAATTTAGGACACTCTACTCTTTGGTTTAAGACATTTGAACGATTTAATAATTCACTCAAAAAATTAAAATCTCATATATCGAAGATGGATATATTTAAAGACACTATAATAAAAATAATTCGCGTTTTACCGTACCGTAAGCAGTAATTTTCGGTTCATTGATTTAGCGCTGACTTTCCGTTGTAAAACATGGGAATGTCACGCTGTTTCCCGCGGTTGCTAGTAAAAAAAATCAGTAATCTTGAGTAAGTAGCGTTATATTTTACGGCAATTAGTCGTGGGACCCCATCAACGCCAAGTGATAACGATAGCGGCGAACATAGCCTGTCTATCGCCCTCCCCCACTCGCCCCCAGTAGATACGCAGCCACCGTACTCGGCTAATGCGATCCGTAGATAACAATATACTCAACTCTTGGAACTTTTAAAAACTTGACAGGCGATAAGTCAATGTATATACATGGAAAAATCAGTTATGTTACCCTAAATACATAGATTCAGTAGCGGCGAGAATAAGAATAGTTTCATTAAATAATTTAAAACATATTTTATGATAAATTAACTTTATCATTATATTCTGATAAATAGGTGTATACTATGTTTGTTTCTAAGACATGAGAAATATTTTTTATTCGTGAAATTTCGTATCTTGTCTTTTGACTTTCTTTTAAAATGGGACAGATAGATGGAATAGAAATGTGAAGACTATATTATTATTGAAAAAAAAAATTTTCCTCACATATGTAAGAACCAAATCATAAATTTATCTAATGTGCATAACTGGGCATAGGATGCGAGTCTTTGTAGTGCACGCCCTGAGTAAAACAGTATGTCGTCTCCTTGAAATAACAGAAAAAACGCACCTCTTTATTCATTATAAAAGGGTCGAAATTGCCAAGATCATAATAAAATAAGACTGATAAACTACATTAGTATCAACAAAAGTGCATTAATTTCTTAACAAAAATGGAACTACCAACAAAAAATGTTTACATTTCATGTGTCAAATAAGAAATTACTAGAAATGCGAGAAAAATGTAATATTAAGGTAATTTTCACCCCTGACATTTTGAAAACGATACAGTCACAAACGGTCTTCTTCAAATTATCAGAAAACGTCACCCAGTTGTCTTATTTGAGATGGGAGACTTTTATTTGTCTACAATTAGTCTAGAGAATGGGTGGTAGAGATAAATGATGTCAATTTCAGGTTTGACACGATGTTTCACCGCGTAAATATGCTCATGCATGTATGACACAATATCTTACCTTGTGGGTATTCTGAAGAGTAAAAATATACTACTAATATTAATGCACCCACTACAACATTTGTCACCTTCCAGCCGCAAGAATTGGTGGTTTCATCTATGTTAATCCAAACGTATTTGTCATTCAGTTCAGAACATATTTTTTTGTTTATTACTGTCACATCTCTGGGATAAATATTTTTTTCTTAGTTTCATTTCCGATGGCATCTGAACATTGCTATACTGCCCACTTTTGTAAAAATTGTCAAAATAGTGGATTTATCTGTAATATGAGGAAATGTGTGTCTCTTAATTTTTGCTTTGACGTTCCACGAAAGCATTTTTTTCACAGCGTGTGCGATATAATTTTGTGCCATCTGAAGGAATTGAACAGGACATTTTAAAAAGTTAACCTCCGTTGTTTTTAATTTTGCACTGTTTACGTATCTACGTGTTATTCATATAAACGATTTATAAATACTACATATTTAAAGTATATTCATTTTCAACAAGGAGCAATGGGCGTAAACGTGATAACCAAGCGACGCAATCCACCTATCTATTTATGCATTTGTATTGCTAGTGGATATTCGACAATAGCGAGCACTTCCCTGTCAAGATGACGTCAGTAAGTAATTGTTTTTTATAGCTGCAGGCCGTCCAATTACCTAGTAAAAGCCTTTAATTCTTTGTTCCATTTTGATAAAGAAAACAAATTTATTGCATAATACATAAGAATATTTTATCATTTCATATTGTTTGGGAATGTTTCATTTAGTTGTTTACAATATAATATTATATCTACGTAAGTCGTCCCTCTGGAATTTATCGCTATCTCCAGATCTCTAACAATAGGCTATTTGACTCTTATTTTTAAATTATCTTAAAATGTTCATATCGTATTAGTCCACACGAATTTTTATTTCCCTTAAATGAAATCGCTTTATAGGATAAAATACCTTTCAAAATTTCAAATATATAAATTGTCGCGAAAACATGTCTTATGGTACTCTAACGTCATTCTTGTACTAAACAAGCAAGCGCAAGTAACGTTCGGTATCGTTTTTTTTTATTTATCATATAAAATATTGAGTTTCCATCATTATACGTGGTGTTTGGTGCCGACTGCAAGAGTACAAGTCTAAAGACACCACAAAAGTTGTTTATAAAACTGCCAGATGATATTAAAATCAGAAAGACTTGGTTAAACGTATCAGGAGAGACCCAAAATTATTATCGAATAAAAGTATACTGTATTTTTGTGAGGATCACTTTTATGTAAGTACTATTTTGTCTTATACTTTTATTAGCTTTGAACTTTACAACTAATGTAAACAGGTGAAGATTTTCACATATCTGTCATGTTTGTTATTTTGAGGATATGTTGAAGATTGTCTAATAAATAATATTCTAATTACTTACATTATACACACTTTTATCGATATAAGTACCGATAGTGGTAGTTAGCTTTAAAATTAGAAGCAATTAAATATTATATACTTAGGTACACAGATGTTCTAATGTTCCTAAATTCGGCAGAACAAAAATCGGGATGTCGCAAAGAATTTAACCACCATTTTGTGTCAATTCTTGGCAAATTCGTACTGTCGGCTTTTAAAAAACCGCCCTTCATGATTAATTATATTAAACTTGAAAAAACAATACGAAATATTTATAAAGCAGTAACGATAAGATAAAAGTAGATTTTTCTTACTACAAGAGTGACGTCACATTTAAAACCATCATGGCGAGTAGCGTTTTGTGACATGACGTTCACAGACTAAAAATATCTGATGTGGCCAGCACATTACTTTCTTATACCAGTATACTTATATCATCCTGATCAAAAAAATGATTCTATTTAATTCTTCACTTACCTCAATTAAATTTTAATAGCGTACCTTGAAATGTTTCATCAAAATTTTTAAATAATTAATTTTCAGCGTCATTCAATACTGTCAATAATAATTCATGTCATATATTTCAATAATTTCTTATTATTGACATTGACATTTTTGTAACTGAATTAGCCATTTCAAATGTCAAACTGCTGAATTTATCCTAACCCCATTTTATTAGGTCAAATGTGTAAAAAATTTTAGTTTACATCAGCTTTATTTAAGTACTTAGTAAATATATTTCATTGGCTTGATATAGTAAACCTGATTTATGATCTTTCATCAAAAATATATTTTTTTTGTAGTCAAATACAAAAATGTTTGGGTCCCGTGGATCTCCTTTCAGCTGGCCAAATTTGCTCAACACCGAATTTATCATTGTCTTTGGCCTTTAGAATATGTGTACCAAATTTGAAAGCTTTATCTCAAACTGTGGCTGCTATCGCGATACTACAGACATGCAAACAGACTTTTTTCGATAAAGTTATATTTTTTCATTATAATTCGTCGAGATTCGTCCAGAAATGCAATAAAAATTCTTAATTTTTTTTCCTGAAATTGTACCTTTCATCCTTTTTTCAATCATCGTGTCTCGTCTGGTGGTACCACATTCACCAAGTTTAATGTGTCACCTAAAATGTTGTTGACAATCTTGACTGCCAAATTTGGGAAGGCTCCCATTAGTATTTTTTGAGTTATCGCGGATACATACATACACACACAAAACCCCCCCGCACGCACGCACGCACTGACCAACAGACATCATTCGGAAAATAGTCAGAACGGATTCAGGGAGGTTCAAAACGTATAAATCAATCAATATCTCGAGGTCGAAAAAAATAACGATTACTATACTTCCTTATATTAGGTATAAGAAAGTAAAAATTGCTATTTTAAAATTGAAATAGTAAATCAACCTCGTGTTTTTGCAAATTTCTGATTTCTTATTCGATAAATATTATCGTATTCACATAATTTAATAATTTATATTTCATAGTGTCAAACACCCTATTACACACCCATTAATGCGGTAAGGACGTTGGTAACATATAAAACTGTGTATTATTGTTATTATTTATGTATATTGAATCTGTTCACGTTCTAAATTTATTTTACAGTGGACCCCTTTGCCTGTACATGTTATCTATTCGCTTGACTCTTGAGAACTTCGTCGCAATAGTGTCAGATCTTTCATCGATAATGACAAGTTGGCAGACTTCCTTTTTGTGACCGAGCAAGAATTTGATATTGAATATTTATTAAATAAGTTTGAAATATAAAAGTTTACAATATACTTACTGTTTTGGTCTACTACTACAAGATTATAACTAGAGTTGGCAAATCGGTCCGCAAGTCATGGGCGGTGCCAGGTAGAGAAATATACCCAAAGACGTAAGCGAGACTTGTCTACTATTTTAGCAAAGACTAACATTTGATTTTAGTCTATTGTTATGCCGCGTGGTGTGTTCAACGCAATTTAATCGTCTCCATTGTATTGTTGATAATTTTATTTGGTGTATTTTATTCTTGATATTAATTTAATAATAAAGTATGTCAGATCTGCCCAAGGGTAAAACACGGCCTTATGCTAAGAAAGTGAATAAATTTATCAGTGAATTCCCAATTCCAATTTAATCAGCTTTATTTCCTAATTTATATACATCTCTAAATATTAAGGCTACTTTTTATTTTATTTATTTCATATATAAATATATAAAAGCAAACAAACAATATAATATGAGGGACAAAGTTGACAAAAAAATGGTATCCAGCCAGGACGACAATACCGTCCAGGTACGGCTGGGCCCTCCTGGTTACCGGTGTTGTGGCAGCTCATGTCATTTTTCACATTTTATCATTCTACATGGAGGCATTTCTCTGCACAGAAACAAAAAATGCATTATAATTCATAAAACAAAAAAAAAATAATAGTAAAAAAAGTTAGTTTACAGAAAGCATGTAGGTGATTATATGTACACAGGAAAAATTCCAACAAACCTGCTCAAAATAATGATTATTTTTATTTTGAAAATAAAAATTGACTTTACGTCCGCGGTAGAATTTGGAGTAGGGAAGGCGTATTTACGCAATTGTAAGGCGTGAAATTTTGGATTTATTCTACAATGGTGCTATAATAATTTGTAAGGTGTGCGAGACAGACCTGATGTGCTGGGACAAACGTGATTCTAAACGTCACCTAAATTCTGTGTAACATAACACTAAAAAAAGGAGGTGCCTTCGACAACACAGTTTATGTTCGAATTACTCTTAATGCTGATTGCATATGATGTCCCGCTGCACATACTCGATAAACAACCATTTCAGGAGTTTTGGAATAAATACAATCCCAAGGCATGACGTTACCAAGTCGCACAACGTTGCGTAACTAAGTACCCACTCTAAGTACTGTCAGTATATATAATCACGAAATCACGATTGCACTGTTTCTGTAGACGCGGGTTTTCTCGCTATTATTAACGTCCACTAACTGCATTTTTTTTTTAAAAGAAATTACGTAATAAAAGAAATAAAAAAACGTCTTTATACTCGCCGTATATCCAACAGTTCTTAACTGTAATCGTCTGCAGACTGAACAGAGCGATCAGGATAAACAGTACATGGTTGAGGCAGTCGCTGTCGCCAGGGATATGCGTTATATATAATTCTCAGCAATCGACAACCCCTCATCGGTGCGGGTTTTGCATACAAAAAGTTGAATGTGTAGTAAATAAAAACCGTCGGAAATTATCATTTATTTATTATTATATTGTATGTTCTTCGGAATATAGGTTCTAAACCCGTGTATCTGGGATGTCGCCCAGAATTCCTACTTCTACATTATTATCTCGGCGGAGAAGTGAATTGGAGCTCTTTTTTAAATTTTAATTTATTGTAAAAATGAAACTTTGTTAAAAATTCGACATAAAAATAGGGTTATTTACAGACAATTTTATATTTTTTCTTTTGTATAATTGAAAAAATTAACGTTCTCCGTTAGGAAGCTAAAACCAACAAATATTTATTCAACGAATTTGCAATTATTGCAATTCGTAAAATAACGGAACTTATAAAAAAAATTGTAGTAACTACCAAATTATATTATTTATATTAATGGGACAAATACTTAAATAACTATAGATAAATAAGAAGTTTTAATTAAATTGAAAAATTGGAAAAATTTGCCCCCAGGTTATTTTTTAAAGATTTGTAAAATATTTTTTTTTTCAAATAGTGGAAAATATAAGTTCACATTTCAAATTTATGAAAAATATTGGTTTTTATAAAGTTAACCGTTTTGAAGTTTGAAAGTGAAAAATGAATTAAAATAAAATTTAAAATTAATTTATAGAAAATATATTTTTGATGAAATTTGAAATGTGAACTTATATTTTCCACTATTTGAAAAAATGTTTAAAATATTTTATAAATGTTTAAAAAATAATCTGGGGGCCCTAATTTTTCCAACTTTTTTTCGCAAATTTCAAGCGCAATTTTTTTTCTCAAAACTTCTTCATTTAGTCCTGATAGTTAGCTTTTTTTCCAAGTATCGCTTGGGTCCCATGCTCCATACTGAGATATGACATAGCCTAAATTTCACCAGCCGCCACTGCTAATTACCCTACTAAATTACTTTTTTATTTTCAGGTACGTATCCAAAAGAGAGAGGTTTACTGCTGCTACCGTTGCCGATTAAAGTTGAAGAGTAAGAAACATTATATACATTTATTTAAACAAATAAAGCGTTTTTATTTGGAAAGTTCTCAATTAAGATATCTTTAATTAACAGCTGAAATTGCTACTCCTCACACATTCTATATTAATTTATTTGACGAAATTATCCTTACAAATTGTGAACCATCGTCTGGTCCACCATGTGTTTATATGTCCTAATTTAAACCGTTTCACACCATTACCCTTCGCTTAAGGTGCGTTTTGGTCGAACATTTATTACATGCCCCATTAAGTTTTTCCAATACGTATGTATTTAGTAAATAAATGGCATTAACTTTAAGTGGAGCGTAAATGATAATTTGTTTATTATATATTAGTTTTTCTTAGATTAATTGATCCTGTTATTAATGCCTTATAAACTTTCTAAACAATATTCGATCCCTTAAAGAATGCATTAATCCATAGGACAAAAGGAAGCATGTTATATAAAAATTTATTCATTTCCGCGATGAGTCAAATACCGGCGTCAGGATTATCATTATATTTCAAAATTTGGTTCTTCTACTAACATGGTCAATTATAGCTAGCTAAAAGCCGTAAAGTCCTGCTTGGAAATATGAACACACATGTAATGGATACCTGAAAACTCTATTTAAAATTTATACAATTCTTGATATTTATATTGTCTGAACGTTATTTGTGGCATTCTCTAAATTTTTCTTTTTCTTTCTTGAAGCTTACTGCCACAGTACCACATGAATAATTCTTGATTATCTAAAAAATACTGTTAGTCATCCAGTATTGGAGAAATAATCCTCTGCTTTTGTGACCTCACGTCAAAAAATCAGAAGGCGTTTTTTTTGACAACTAATATGAGACAAAAAAATAATAATATATTTCCCTAACGTTTCTAAAAAGGAACATGTTTCCTTTTTTTAAAGTTTTGTATTTTTTCTTTTTGTAAAATGTGTCAATCGTGAAACTTGACACATATATATGTGTCAACAACATCATTTTGTATTGTATAAACACCGAATTTTTTTAAATATTTTAGATAAAAAAAATTTTATATTATATATTATACTTATAATTATAAACTATTATTTAAATAAAATAAAAAATAAAAAAAAAATACAAAATACAACCAATTAACTATTTTATTTAAATTCATATATAAATAATAAATACAATAAAAAAAGAAATATACTAAAAAAAAAATTATACGAAATAGTATCAAATACCTAAGATAAACCTTATTCATTAAATAGAATAAGTATATATAGTACAACTAAAATTCAAAATATTTTATTACAAATTTTTTAAAATATGGCGTTCCTCTTAGTAAAAATATAAAATTTATTACAAAATATAATTATATATTATATTATATAAAAGATATATATTTTTTTGTAAAGAGGAAATAATTTTTGTTTTAATGGTCAAAGTTTGGTGGTTTCCGACTAATATTTAATGTAACTTGGGGGGTACTATATGTTTAAATATCTTTGTAGAAACTAGTTAGATATTTTAATTCTATAAAATAATCACTTCGTTACAATACCTATCTATTTTGTGTCCTTAATATTTAATTTCTTGATGGAAAATTGGCCGGAATAGGACAGAAGATACTAAACCAGTTCAATCGCATCGGAAACGTTTCTATTTTTATTGAATCTTCTTCAGAACTCTGAACCTTATAGTTAAAACAAGTCGTACATTTGGAGCATATGGGGTGTGCAGTGATAAAATAATTTAAGAAAGACAACACAGTTTTATCAATTAATTATTATTATTATTATTATTATTGACATTCAATTGTTTAGCAACGCGATAATACCTTGATTCGCAGATTCTAAGTAATCAATGTGTTATTGCGTTGTTAAAGAATTAAAACTCAGTGATAATAATAATACAGGCCTACCAAAGATTTGTGATTAAACTATTTAAGTTTTGTTAGCTTAGTTGGGACGTATATTTGACTAAATAAACTGTTTTTTTTTTCGTATCACGTAGAGTTTTTTTTGCAAACCACTATTTTAATATTTGCAAATTCCAAATTTCAAATTAAATATTTACTCCTTGCCCAAAATTTTTAGAACCACTGCAATAATTCGTTTTAAATCACCAATACGTTGGGGGATTTACCGGTAGTGATGCGAATACAATCGGGGATTCCCCGTAATCGAAGTTATTACGGTAAACAAATCGTTGAGGGCAACATAATGTTAAATGCTTGGACCGTCCTACAGGATTTGTGATTGAACTATTTAACTTTTTTTTGCTTAGGACGTATATTTGGCTAAATAAGCTGGGTTTTTTTATCACGTACAGTTTTTTTGTAAACCACTATTGTAATATGTACAAATTCCAAATTTCAAATTAAATTAAATATTTACTTCGTGCCAAAAATTTTGAGAACCACTGCAATAATTCATTTTAAACCACCAATACTTTGGGGGACTTACCGGTAGTAATGCGAATACAATCGGGGATTTCCTACAATCGAAGTTATTACTGTAAATATATCGTTGAGGGCAACATAGTGCTGGATGCTCAAGAGGGACCATCCTACAGCTGAATACAGAAGAAAAATAACGAAAAGAAGCTTTTCCATCATAAGAAAATGGTTTTCCAAAATGATGAAAGAATAATGTATGTTGTGTTCTATTTGTTTTAAGATATTACTAATGATTTTGCTGCCTTTTTACTTTTCATTCTTATCTTAAATACACATAAATATACTTATTTTAAGTACTGTTTAACTATTTTGTTTTAAAACCTTACGTGATAGAAAAAACTAAAAGCAGATTTGAAGTCAGCGCCACTGAAATACCTAAATCCTGTAAAAAACTTAATTCGCATTCTACATCGTATTAAAACGCAAGCCTGTGTAATTGATAATTGTGTTATTTTTTCAAATTATGCCCCAATGTGACTGTTCTAAATGTAAGGTTCAGAACTCTGAAGAAAATTTAATAAAAATCTTTTGTCCTGTTCCTGCGACCTTTCCATCAATAAATTAACTATTTTAAATTAAATTAGTTTATGTATTCATACAATCAACTAGAATTAAATTTTTGGGGTGCTTCGTACAAAACATAATTGAAAATATATCAAGTCCAGATAACATGTGTTTCCAAGGTTTAAATTCGGTGGTCTCGTCCAGGAAATAAACGAATAACATAATCAGAACCTAGTATGCATCTTCTAACTGATCTGAGTTCGCCAATGCCGGCTGCATAGCAAAGAGGCTCGTCGTCGAATAGTCTGAGAAGGGAAGTGCATCGAGCTACAGTAGCGAGTTACGAGCATAGCGATCGCTCGACTGTAGACACGACCCGAATCTATAATGATGTATTCGGGGTATTGTTCTTTATGTGTCGGAACTAAGTGATTCTATACACGTTTACACACACACGGCCACCGATAAACTCCCTATCGGTTCTTATATGTAATGCTTCCACTTGGATCTTCTTCACCGAATAAGTAGATACTCGGTTGAAGCGCTATCGCAATGTTATTTTATGAATTATGAATACAGCGATTTTTCTATATTTTGAGATAACGACCGCAGTAAGTGGCTATAGGAGTAAAAACGGCATGGCACGGCTTTTTATACTTTTCTGATACTAGTTTAGATAAGCATGTACTTCAGAGAACTGCCTTTATAAGAATTATAACAGCATGTAATAGTTTTTTAGTTTCTGTAACATTATTAACAAGTAGTTTCAACTAGTAGAGTAGGTACTTAGTTATAATGATCCGTTTTTAAAGATTTGCCTAAATACCTACATACAATATTACAAAATGGTTTTGAATAAAGTACATTTATTTATACTATGGGTAATCTTCTTCCGATATTTTCATGGAGATCCTCTGCTAAAGACTGAATCGCTAGAGTACACGCGATGTACACATTTGATGCCATAAAGTAAAACAGTTTATATTTTCAGCGTTATACTCAATAAATGTCACAGTCTCGTTACCAATATGTTTTTACTACAAGCAAAATTTTTGTGTAATATAAATAAAACTGTGTTTACAGGAGAAATTGTTGATAGTTAAAATGAGGGCCAGAGTGAAAGTAAAATGTTGAACTTAAGGAATATCAACAAAAATATAAAAATTAAGAAAGTCTATATTCAGAACTTGAAATTGTTAACAATTAATGTTAAGTCTGAATGAGGTCGACAGAAACTGTAAAACTATTTTTGGATCAAACAATTTGTCTGTTGATAAATTGAGCGAGCGTAAACAATAAACCAAGTACTTCAGTCGATATATATACATATCGTTATGTGTTTGTAGATAAAGCAAAAATTGATACTCCAACAGTTTTAGAGGCATAATAGGATACTGTAAATATCGACTATTAATTAAAAATAAAGTGAATTCAGAATCATGACCAAATATAAATTAAATTAAAGAAACAAATAATAGAAAAATAATATATATTTAAAAAATAGACATAATGAAGTGAAAGCTGCAAAATGCATAAGAAGCAATTATAAGGTTATGGGCATGGCCCCAAACGAATTACAACCATGAGATAAAATAATATTGGCAGTTTAAAAAATTGAAAGTTGCTTGATGGCAGTTTAGCTTCTCCTTCTACAGTTTTTGAAAAAAACTGTTATATTTTATTCTGCCAGTGGGAGAGTTAATTTCTTCTTTAAAATAACGTGTTAGACAGTGTTTCTTCTCCACCTCGTCAAGCAAGTTCCAAAGATTCTATAAAAAAGATTTTTGTATGCAGACTTTCCGGAGTATCTTCGTCGAAACCATGGAAAATATATGCAAATTCTTCTTTAGTAATAGCTACTACACTTTCAGTTATTTTTTCCGAACACGCCTATTATTTTCTTCCCTTGGCATCTCTAGCTTCCCTCGCAAATATAAAAAAACATCACTATTTTCCACTTATTAATAAAAATAATTCTTGCACTAACTTTGCGATAATATTTGAAATATGCTATACCACTCCTTCGTTATAGCCAGTTCCATTTGGCTTATTCATATTACATGCCCAAGACTTTATTATTGCATTAATTTCGGCAAGGAATGTAGGTTCGGTCAATTTTATTTATTTTCTGATAAAAAGTTTGTGAATTACCACCAAACATAGTCTTAAGTTTTAAGTTTTGTTTTGAAATATTTTTCTGAATTTCTGCATCGATCTCCCTTTCCGATTTGTCACCAAACTTTTTTTAAATTACTTTCCATATCAGAAAGCTATTTATTTGGTTATAATTCTTCAAAAAAATGTTGCAAATACTTTGACACGACCAAAATTTTACAAAATTTTCTAAATTAAAAGTCTGCGTATGTCAAAATATCAAAGCATCTACTACATACTTTAGTAAATGAGAAAGGTAGAAATTTAACAAGTAATCACAATTACCCGTGCTGCCTCACATCTGGTTTTCAAAATTAAGCGCTATACATTATAGGTACTTTGACTAGGTACTGATATGGATATCCACAAATTTTGGACAATTTTCTATGGTCATGGATTAAAAAAAGATTTAGAGCCCCACAAGACTAGTAACCTTTTGACATAAGTCGAGCAAGTTAGCGGTAACAGTAGTTTTAATTAGAGTTTCTTAAAAATTGTAGCCGGATATTTTGAATTGAAAATGAGAAGATAATAATCTCTTTAAATTAAAACCTGAAGTATAAAGGATAACTATTACACTCCAATAAACAAATCGCTTCATCTTGATACGCTATCAGATTAACAAATAATTAAATTATTCTTAGAAACGTTATATGATAAATGATGTATTGGACCTGTAAATAATTTTAATAAAAGTTTATCAGCCAAAGTAAATCTCTATAAATAATAATTGACATAAAGACAAGAGGCTATCATCAAAAAAAATATATGTATTTTATTAATATGATAATGATTTTTTCCCACGCAATAACGAAAGAAGATAAAATTAAACTAAAAATATTTCGATATAAAGTCAAGTCGGATGTCATAACACTCATAACTAAGCCAAAAAAAAAAAAATCGTTTTAATACCTGTTATATTACCTTTGGAACATTATCATTGTTTTAGACTTCCTTAAAACTGCTAAGAATAGTATAATTTAACAGTATAATGAAAAACTATTGTTTTGAAGTATAAAATATTTATTTCTGAAGAAGATAATGAACTTCAACTTGAAGTAGTTTTTTTGTTTAGACTTTCTCCAGAACTTTTCTTTTCAGTCACGTAAATATAATAGATTTATCAATTTTTTTCTCTCATCTTCTCTTAAGGGAGTAAAACATCAACATAATGTTCAAAATTTACAGAAGTATAGCCTCTATCATCGCACAGAATGAGAACTTTTTTGTTGGATTTTGTCTTTCGCAAAAAAATTGCGAGAGCTCAGTTTGTCGTTTACTCCAAGTATGCATCAATCTGTTTAATAATTTTGTTTTACTAATCATTTACTCGTATATTTAGAGTTGTAAATGATTTACTAACATTATTTTTTTTGTTGGTTCGGTTAAAACTATAATAAATAAAATACAGTACCAATAGAAAACAGAAACAATTGCTAATACTGATGCAGTGAATATCTAGGATATTGGGACAATTATAAGAACTTTAGGAATTATTTAAAAACAACTATAAGAAATGAGAAAAGAATTTCAGCTTCGTGATAAGAAGGCTGGTACATTTGGAAAGTCTTAGTGAGCTAAATATTTATGTTAATGCCATGTTTTCCACCTGAATTAAGTGATGGTAACACTCTAAATGATTATTATATTGACTCCAACGGGCCACTTAGTAAATGATTTGAGTTTTGCACTTATAGCTGAGATCGTAGTTTTTCAAAATCTTTTGTCTATCTATAGAGTATAAATCAATCGAATCTGACAAAATTAGCTTAACTATTCTTCTCTATTGTTGCCCGTACACCTTTCCCTTCTTAACATATAACACATGCATTGAATTTAACTAGTTCCCATCGTATTGAAAATTGTCGGAAATCATTCCTATACCAAAAGTTAATAATCCTAGTGAGTTGAAGGATTTAAGACTTATAAACATTCTACCCGCCCTGTCCAAATGGATGAAAAAAATTGTGTCCTGTCAAATTAAGTCACATGTCTCCTGATTTGAGGTACTTCCCCAAATTAAAGCATAGGGCCTGGAAACGGTATAAAAAGCATAAGGATGAAAATACACTGACTGAATTCAAAAAATTTGGAGAACGTTCATCAAAGAAAACATTGATATATCATATAAAAAATATTGCAGCAATATCTAAAGCAATATTAACAGTAATCCAAACAAATTTTCACAATTTTTAAATAATAAAAAAATACATTTCCATACCTGATCCCATGATTGATAATACTGAAGATATACTGGGCTATGAGAATATTGTTAATAAATTTGCCAAATACTTCCAGGATTTGTAGACACTACTTGACAAAAATTATGAAAACGAAATAACTGATTTAACTTTTGATAACTTTCATATAACCGGTTTTTCGGAAACTGATGTGTATGCAAGTTTAAAAAAATTAAAACCGAAATTTACCACTGGATTACAATTAGACAATATTCCTGCCTTTTTCATTAGAGACTGTGCCTGTGTATTTGCATGTGCTCTAACAATCCACTTTAATTTATCTATTAAAACTGCTGTTTTTACAAAAACTTGGAAAACCTCTAGAGTTGTCCCTGTTTTCAAAAAGCGAGATCGTGCCATAATACAAAATTACCGGCCTGTTACTATAGTTAATAACTTCTCTAAATTTTATGAAATTCTGGTGTATACATTTATTTTCTTTTACGTGAAACATCGCATTACGCCTTATCAGCATGGATTTATGAAAGGGAGATCAACTGTTATCAATCTGTTTTGTATCACGCAGTATTTAGCAAATTCTTTAGATGCCGGGTTTCAGACAGATGCCATTTATACAGATTTCTCAAAAGCATTCGACAGACTAGATCACAGTATCTTATTAATAAAATCGCAAAGTTGTGAATTCTCTCAAAATATATTAAACTTTATTACATCGTACTTATCTGACAGAAAACAATTTATGCAATGATGTGGAGTCCAGTCTGTTGAAATGCATGCCACTTCTGAAGTTTCTCAAGGCTCAAATTTAGGACCCTCTTTTAAATTATAAATGACATTATATCTAATTTAAATTGTAAATACTTATTACATGCGGATGATTTAAAGATTTATTCTATTATTGCAGAAAGATTTGGGAAACCTTAATATTTGGTGCATTAAAAATAAATTACCTTTAACATGTCGAAGTGCAATGTTATGACATTTTCTAATAAAGGACCTATTTTATTGTTGATCAAAAATTATTTTGAAACTTTTAAAACATTTTTTTTTTTTTTTTAAAACACTAAATTTTGACTATACTTTTAATAATATCGTAATTGCAAGGCCTACTGTCTTTCGAGATCTAGGTATAATATTTGATGGCAAACTCTCGTTCATAAATCATGTTAATAGCATAACATCAGAGAGCTCTAAAATGTTAGGCAGTGTGTCAGACTAAAAGTTGGTATATCTGAGTATTGTGATGTAGAACATGGTATTCCCCAAGGATCCATTTTAGGGCCATTATTGTTCCCCTATATACTGAAACGTTTAAAGATTCCTTGGCATATTGTAATTTTCATTACTACGCTGACGACACTCAGCTATATTACTCTTTTTGTCCTGACGATGTTTCAGTACCTGGTAACAGCAGCAATGAAGATGTTCATTCAGTAATTTCTAGATCTGAGACATTTTGCTTATCTGTTAATTCAACTAAATCTTCGGCACTGGTCTTTGGGGGAAAACTAACTCAAGCTAGAGTTGATATTTACATTCAACAATACCGTTTTCAGATTAGAATACTGCAAAGAAGTTCGGGATATTTGTACATAGGATTCGAAGTTGAAGTTTTCTACTGACGTTAGTAATAAAGTAAGGAAACCTTACTGTCCGCTGCATATCGCATTATACTTTGTGAGTCGCTAGTTCTGCTCACTTGATTTATGCTGACGCTGTTTATGGTCGATTTTTATGTAATCAAGAGAACCAAATACGTGACAACATTATATTTAAAATATTTTTATGTAAGACTTATGGACTTCGTAATTTCGAACATACTTCGCCTAGGTATGAAGACCTTAAATGGTTGAATGTTAAGCAAAGGATATACATGTGTTGATTTCTATATAAGCATTAGAAAACAAGTAGTAACAAGTAGTTTAGGTTTACCTGAATGTACTGTCACTTTGTAGAAATATATTACTTAATTCTATAATACACCTGCAACTAATTAGTACCTATATACTTTTTAACACGGAAAACTCAGTTTTAATGATCCTGAAGATGATACAATAAACGGATCAAAACGTCGGTTTTTTAAAAAAAGTTGTTTTCTTTCATAAAAAAAGACCTTAATCCCATAACCGCTGAAAACTATATACATACAGGTCATAACTAAAATAAAGAAGTGTACTTCTAATGTATTTTTATACCGCCGCACCGGTCACACACTGTATGGTATTTAGTGCCGTATCACAAGAATAGGGTTTACACAGAATGGACACTCCTGAATTAGCGGGAAATAAATTTCATGACCTTGAGCGCGTAGTACTACATGCTACCATTGAGGGTATAATGAATTAGAAGCAATGTATATGCCTGAAAATCGAACGATAAAATAGCAATAAACCCTCCTATAGATGGCGGTGCAGTCTTGCTCTTCTTACTAATATCTGTTACAATTATGTGATTTAATTATTAGTTGAAATTACTCTATTACCCAAAATATAATTGTTCAGTATAATTTTATGAAACATATAAATTGATAAAGAAAAATTGAACATTTTTTCTAACATCGCGGAACGTTTCAGTTGCAGCTTCAATACCTATACTGAACTTACCCTTCGATCATAAAATCTCAATGCGGCGAACCGACAGAGAGCTCATTGACACATGAATAATTCTTGAGGCATTGAATTGATTAAATATTTGAGATTTGCAAACGATTCCTGATTTATTTTATCTTGTTATTGAGAAGATTGAATTTTTCAGTTTTTTAATACTTTTACGTTTATCATATTTTTTACTGTTTACCATCCAGAAATATATATTTTTTGCACGTTTTGGTAGGTCTTTTGTTTTTTACATGTGTATCTATATATTTAAGGTACTTTTTGTTTTTGCATGTATATTTTTTAAGTAATTTGGAATAATTTATTTTGCTTTTTAAAAATGGGTAAAGGTCAAAGTAAGAAGTGTTCCGTTGGAAAGCCCATTCAAATAATCTTGTCTAGCAATAATTCCCTAATCTCAAACAGAAGTCACGTACGTTGCAGTGAAAGTTAGCTTGTGTTAGAGATGATATAATGAATTTGGACCCCTCAAATTTTTATAAAAATTATCATGCTTGTAATTTCTATTTTGAGAGTGACTTGATAAGAAATTGTAAACTAAGTTATACCACGTTAAATCTATTTCAAAAAACAAGAGTCCAAGAAGAACATAGTTATAGAAATAAAGAAACCTTGGACACAGCACATTATGTGGAAATAGAAATGGTTGAAGAATTTATAAGTATTGAAACGAAAATTGATGTTAATCAACATTTATACAATCAGCATTCTGGCATGTTGGGACACGAACCAATACTTTTCGATCTTCAGCTTGCCAGACGTAAACTTCTAATTTATTATTTACTAGGTCACCAAGGAAAAAGAAATTATGAAAAAAAATCATATGAAGGGAAGTGTGTGAAGGTACCTAACGAAAGAAAAAGATATTTTGAATAGATCGGTTAATTGATTACATAAATGTTCACGTTATATGTCAAATCAAATATAAATTAATAATAGATAATTTGATATACATGAAACCTAAATATTGTTATATCTTTATAATTTGTTAGAATTTTGCAGGTCATATTTTTTAGTTGTCTATACCTACGATAAATAGGTAGGTATTTGGAAAAATTAGTCGATGGTCTTTATTATTTAATTTTTCAACTGTATACGTTTTACTTTACTAATAAAACATGTTAATATAAATTATCTTTCTTTATTTTAAACCTTAAGAAGGTTATCCTTAAGCGCATTGCCACGATCGAAAAGGAATTATAGAATAAAATAGTGCCTATATTTTTTTTAATTTTTCATCTTTGTATTGTCTTCATTATTTGAAAATTGTGAATTATTTTTACTATTTTGTTAGTATATAGTTTATAAATATCCTTTCTTCAATTAAAAAAAAATGTTTCATTAAAACATATGAAATAATTAATCGGAATAAATGTGACAGTAACGTCATTAACCTAATTTTTTGTAAACTAAGTAGTAAATAAAGTTTTACGAGTTAAAATTATTCTATGTGTATTCTCCAAATTGCGTCATGTCGTTGATCTATTATCCTAAAATAAAAACCACTTATTTGCTAAATTTTTTTGGATGCATTATTTTATTCATTCTCGACTGCTTTAGGTTCTAACTTTACGACTACCATAAAATGGAACTTTTGATACCAATAATATATTTTTTCTAATTAATGTAATATCTGAATATATAATAATTTTGAGTGACAATAGTAGATAGACTTACATAAATTTATTTTTGTTATTATAAACCAAACATTAATAGATGCATAATATTGAGTAACATGGACTTATGTACATAAATTGCATTTTATTAATATAAGCCAAATATCAATAGATACAAAATTTTAGTATGCAATACTTTGCACAATTTATGTATATCGTATTTCATAATTATTTATAAATGTAAACATATATTACAAACTTAGCTCACGGTTTATAAACAATACGATTGTCGCATTTAATAAAATTATGGCGGGGGAAACATCAATGACGTCACAAAAGGGCATTTTCGCTTTTCGTTCGAAATGTTTATTTTTGCATTTGTGTTATTTTAAGATTTTAACCCTATTTCTAAAGTATTCGTAAAGTATTCAGAAATCGAAAAAAAAAAACAATATTAAAAACTTAAAATAACACAAATACAAAAATAAACACTTCGAACGAAAAGCGAAAAAGACCTTTGTGACGTCATTGACGTGTCCCCCCACCATAATTTTATTAAGTGCGACAACCGTTTTGTTTATGAACCGTGAACTTAGGTTACGTTGAAATGATAAAATAAAAACAAAACAGAAATCTAGGGTAAAACGTGGTGGATCTAAAATTCCTACTCAGAATTAATCGTAATTGGCCACCTCCATCACGCCTCTCTCATTCATAAATACGAAGATTTTGGGGTTAGCCCAATAAGGAATCAACAGCGAGGTCAAATAAATTTTTTTAGTTGTTTCATTCATATACGAAGTGTCCATTCTGTGTAACCCCTATTCATGTGGCCCTATAATATCGAAGTGCAACGAAGCTACGATGAAAAGGGAAATGCAGAAGATGTGTTGTTGGAGTGGGGACGACTAGTAAGTGACGCAAACGAATCTTATGAAATTTGCATCGCATTGCATTTATTTGCATTGTATATGTTTATATGTATATATTTATTCTTAGTCATAAAATTATAAATCCATTTTGTTCAGAAAACATAAAGTGAACTTTTCTTGAGAG
>JANEYF010001986.1:245000-353729 GCA_029963845.1 Rhamnusium bicolor
ATCAATGCCGTTCTTATCAGTTATGAGCAGAAATGTTTATTAGAATGACACGCTGGGCATGAGGAGGACACCGATTTACGATGGTGTACGAACCACAAAGGTGTTGATGGAGAACGACGATAGGGCACATTTGTAGGATTTGTTGATTAAATTGGAAAGTAAGTACACGAATTTTGTAATTAATGATATTTTTCGTCGATCTTTTATTTTTGATTTCGTTCGAAAAACTTTTTAATTGTTTTTGTTTTTTTTATGGTATGTGTTGTGTGCTGAACACATTATTTGTCAAATTTTAAAAGTAACTACAGACGAAAATAACACTCAAAGATGTGCGATAATTTTTTGTATGAAATATGAGCATTTCATACAAAAAAATTGAATGGTTAATCAAAAAACCGAGTACGACACAAGAGAACAAACTCACTATCACTGTTTCGATCTTGTGTATTTCTTCTAAGGACAGATAAAAATAATCTTACAAATTGTATACTCTGATGAAAGAGTAAGGACAAAAGAAATTCCATTGTTTTATTCTAAATCTAGAAGAAATAAATTATGAAAATTAAATACAGAATTGCCTGAATTGTAGAAGTTAAGTTTAGAATATTGTGGATTCTAAGACGAACAGAAGAACATCGGCCGTTAAACTAATTCAATTCAATTCAATTCAATTCCTTTATTAACACTTAGGCTATTACAATGAATAGATGTGGTCGTCAACAGTAAGTAAATAACAAACATACATAGAAATAACAAACATAATTAGAGTGGAAATATAAACATAAAAAAAACAAAAAAAAATAAATAAATATATGGATCACTAAAAATTAAACTACAATACATATAGAGTATAACAATTCACGTCATTAGTTACAGACAAACAAAAACAGGTAGGAGCTGCTTAATAAGAAAGAAACTCATTGACGCTATAAAAACAGTTTTCTATTAAAAAGCTTTTTAGCTTATTCTTAAATATAGGAAAACTGGTACAACTCTTGATATCCATGGAAAGTTTATTAAATAATTTAGTACCTGAATAAAGCGGTGATTTTTCGTAAAGAGCAGTGCAATGGTTATCCGTTCTAAGCAAGTGACCATGTCTTGTGGCATAATTATGACAGTCAGAATTCATGGGGACTTGACTAAGGTTACGTTTAATGTACAGTAAAGTTGTATATATGTAAATTGAGGGTAATGACAATATTTTGTTGCGTATAAAGTAAGGCTTACATGAATCCCTGGTGTTTATATTATACATTAATCTTAGAAGTCTTTTTTTGAAATACAAACACTCTATTAATATATACAGATCGACCCCATAGCATAATATTGTAAGAAAGATGGGAATAAGCAAGAGCATAATAGACATTTAATAAGCTTTTACCATCTAAGGTATTTCTCAGTTGGCTGATGGCAAAGTAGGCTTTTCTAATCTTTTTACAAAGTTCATCAATGTGAGTATCCCAACTTAGCCTGTTGTCCAAGTGGGTACCCAGGAATTTAGTGCTACCAGAGAATGATACATCATTGTCAAGCAAAATATTCGGGGGGTATAGATTTTCTGGCCGAAAAATATAAACATTTAGTCTTGTCAGTGTTTAGCATAAGCATATTTTTATGGCACCAAGTTTGAAAGTCACTTATAATTATAGCAAGAGTCTCATTCAACATAATGGGGTCAGTTGCTGATAGTGACATAGATGTATCATCAGCAAACATAACAATTTTGCATTGATTAACAAATTGAGGACGGTCATTAATAAATAAAAGAAACAACAAGGGACCCAAAACTGATCCCTGGGGTACACCCACATTAATGGCATGTTCGTCAGATATAACATTGCCGTTCTTGACACGAAGTTTACGATTAGATAAGTAGGATTCAATCCAGGTACTAAGTGGCTCTCTAATACCCAAATTGAACATTTTTTTAACAATAAATGATATATTAATAGTGTCAAACGCCCTTGTTAAGTCAAAAAATATGCCAACTACATGTTTATTTTTGTCAAGTTCTTCATAAATACATTGTAAAAACTGAACTGATGCAGACTGAACTGACCTATTTTTCCGGAATCCGTGTTGACAATCCGAGATTATATTAAATTTGGAAAAGAATGAGATTAAGCGATTATATATAACTTTTTCAATTATTTTACTAAAAACACATAAGATGGAAATAGGTCTATAGTTGTCACAATCATTAGGATTACCTTTTTTAAAAATTGGCATAATTATAGCAATTTGGAGAGCTGTTGGGAAGATTCCAGTTTGCAAAGATTTATTGATAATAAACCTAAGTGGTTCACGGATGTAATCAAAGCCTAACTTGACAAATTTAGAAGATATTCCATCGGTACCGTACGAATTAGAATTTTTTAAATTTTTTATTATATCATCAAGTTCCAGGTCGGAAACTGGTTCTAAATAAATTGAATGTTCAGTCGGAATGCTGGTAGTAGGATTATCTGATTTGTTATCGTCAAAATAGTCCTTTAACTTAATGTTGGCAATGTTCGCGAAATAATCGGCAAGGTAATCGGCAACGTATTTGGAATCATCCCATAACCTATCGTCAATTTCTATACTGATTTTATTATAGCTAGAGACACGACCAAGCTGCGCGTTAACAAGTTTCCATATTTCTTTGGTGGCATTAGCTGAATTCCTGATTTTAGTGGTATAATACATTTTTTTAGCTTTGTAAATGTTGTGTTTATGTTCTCGCTTCAAAACCTTATAGGCGTCCAGCAGTTGGGGATCAGTACTTCTGGTTGCAAGCCAAAAGAGATTCTTTAACTCTTTACATTCTCGATGTAATGTGGGAGTTAACCAGTTTTTGCAGGACGTTAGATTAATATTATTCTTATTATTACATACCAATGGACAAGAGAGATCAAGACAATTAGTAAACAGCTCAAGAAATTTATCAAAAGAATTATTGACACAGTCAACATAGACTTGGTCCCAGTTTGTTATACTTAATAGATATTTGAATTTTTCAATATTATAGTCAGAGCAGCTCCTATACCAGTAAGTCGAATCATCATTAATTTTATCTTCAATTTTTTTAGTGTTGTCAATTTTATAGCATAATATTTGGGCAAAGTGATCTGCAATGCAAGGGTTACATATATACGAGTAATATGAGGAAAATGAGGAATGAGGAAATGAGGAAAAAAGCAGAAATTTTAAATATTAGTAAGCATAATTCTGCAACAAAACGATTTCCTTGAAAGCAGCACTCACGACAGATAAGCATAAAAAAAATCTGTATTTTAACTTTGGGTTTACATCCTTGTAGACAGGAAGATTAAGTACAGCTCAAATATGTGAAATAATTCTGTTGGAAAAGTACAGAAATGATGTAGGACAATAGAACAAAACTGGAAAAGGCAATGTATCCGGGATCAAATTCTTTTGAAAAAAAATGACAGAAGTGACCAAGGACAATATAGTTCAGGAAATAGGTTTTCAAAACAGTGGTTTTGGAGAAAGTTTTGCGGGAGTTTCGTAAATTGGTGGGATTAATAGGTGTTCAGGTGCTGTTTCCAAGGTCACATTTTGCGACTAAAAGTTTTTGCCGGAACCTAAAAAAAGTGCAAAAAAAATTTCTGTTTACAAATATCTACGTACCATTGTACTTAACAAAAAAAATATTTCTATGTTAGCTTAAGCAGGATAAATTCTTTACAATTTAGCTCTCATAAGCTTTTTTTGTTGGATGAATGGTTTTGCCGCTAGAAGTCCGTTTTGCAAACAATATTGAGACTGCAATGGAATACATTTTCTCGTATCTTCATTTGCATTCTGATGAATGTCAGTTTTCTTTAGATGAATAATTAATAGATAAAATCAAAGGAGATTACTGTCCGCATAAGCAAACCGTATCGTAACAACCTCAAGAAATACGGTATTCTAATTATATTCATTGGCAAGAAATGTCCAGTAGATACTTTCGAAACACGATATAAAATGTCAGGTGTCTGGTACAACTAAAAGAAAAGTAATTAGCAGGAAGAGCGTTGACGTATTGTAGACACAGCTACGACAATCGTCCTTGAGGATAATCGGTCAAAAGCCTATGAAACGACTCAATATCCCATCAAATAATTTCTTTCGAGATATTGAGTCCGACATACCTGAGACTCTGCAGCAACTTTCAAAATTAGTCTCTGGAAATAGAAACATTTCTAAAAGATAACCACGGTGAAGAAAAATAAAGGGGAAGCAAGCTTTGTATATAGAAAGAATAATACAAACAAATACTTTCATCAAAGGATACCAATTAAAAAAATTTAAATATGTAATGAAAACTACTCACCTCACGAATGGAAATTATATTTCAAAATCGTACAATCATTGTAAAAATACTCTTAACCTGGGAAAAATTGCAACACAAATGATTATTTTTGCATTATACACTAAAAAAGGGTATTTTATAACACTCAAAATCCCCATTAATCTTGACCAGGAAAATCAGTCAAAATCCAAGATGGCGGCTGATTATTTTCTATTTTGATCTAATATGTAGTACAAAATATCTTTATAATATGTTGGAAGCTACTTTTGATAACTGTTTAGTTCGAATGTATTTTATAAAATTTTAAAAATACCTGTTTTCACTGACCCAAGAAATGCATAGAAATACAATGGCGTCTGATATTATGATCCATTTGTAATTATACAAATTTGAACGATTTCACTAAATTAAGTTCTATTTACACATATTTAAAATTATTATAAAGCAAAGAAACTTTTTTTATTATGAAATGAATTTAAAAAAAATGGTGCGACTTTATGTTAAAGATGTGTAAGTCACAGTTCTTCATCTGCAAGGTTTTCATTTTCGATCTCTTCGTCTAGCATCAGTTGTGGAGTGTTTTCACAATTTGTATCCGGACAATGACCACAAGAAGTAGTCCAATCCAATCCAAGCCGTTTTTCCTGTAACCGCATTTCATTGAGGCGCAGCCAGTTTTGCAACTACACCGTATTATGCGTAACGAACTTTGAGGCACTTTCTAGCAAGTCAACTGTTTTCGGTACATACATATTATCAGGTAAATTCCATCCCCAGTCAGTAGTTGAACCCTTCTTGTGTTCATTTCCATAGACGAATATGCAGATAGATACGGAGACTTTGATATTTTACAGCTGATTCCGTTAGAAGAAGGTGCTGTGGCCGTACCATTATCTTATATCTTCGGCCTAATCGGGATTAAGGTTATTTGAGTTAAATTTTCCACAATATGGATGAAGGATGGTTGCTTTCCAATATGAAATATTCTAGATGTTGTATCGCATCTCTATATGAATGTATAAAGAACAGACTGTTTGTAAGTAATTTCCATGTGCACGTCTAATGACATTAATATCGTAAACTCTATTCTTTTTAGAATGTTTCTTATCACTCCTAAGAGGATTTTGCCTGATTTCCCTGGTCGAAATAAATGGGGATTTAGAGTATGTTATAAATGACATAATTTTGAACATAATTAAATACTGATTTTAGGTATAATAATATCAAAACTTTCTTTTCCACAACATTAAATGCATAAAATTACGGATAAAACTACAAATTCAGCCGCTATCTTGGATTTTGACTGATTTCCCGTGTCGGGATTAATGGGGATTTTGAGTATATTAGAAAATACACTTTTTCGAGTATAACACAAAAAGAAACATTTGTGTTGCAATTTTGCTAAATTAAAAAAAAATGTTTTGTCAGTTTGACAAAAAATGTTTATTTGAGACAGTCATAGAAACTTGAGGTACCTACTCTATTTTCAATTTTTCATTATCAATCTCCTTTCATATAATAGCAATCCATACTTATTTGAAAAAACACTGGTGCCGTTGAGATACAATTTTTGCCAAGTTGAATACAGGAACTTCTTTCAATTTTGTTTGATTGCATTTTATTTCTTTTTGGATGATTTGAATTTATAAGATTCCATGTGATTGTGGAAAGTTTTATATAGGTGAGACATCTGGACCACTATAAGTGAGGATAACCGACCATGCAGTGGCGTGCCGTATCTTTTGGGGCGATGGGGGCGCAAATCGTAATGAAAATATATCCACATTAAAAGTGATTTTAATTTTTTTATTTACTGCAAATTTGTACATATATCATTGACCCCATTTATATATTTTTTGTAGTAGGTATTTACTTCAACCTACGCCTTTTACCAGTTTTTGTTATTTAATTTATTACTGATTAGTGATTATGTACAAAAAAAATTTTTTATTAACCCTGCGGTTGCTAATAAATATAGCGAAACATCGACTAAATGTGAAAGTAGTTTTTCTGTTTTAATTGACCTATTTATTTTCTATAATTATTTATCGAATTTTCACAAAGTATTTTGTTTGGGGTGGTAGCACTCCTTCTAGTCTCTACCTGGGCACGCCACTGCGAACATGAGAAAAATGTAAGTAATTACTAGATTGAAAGATCCGCATTGACCCCACATGTTTGGCATAATGGGCGTAGGATGAAATGGGCTCAAAAGTCGAATACATATTTGCAGTTTGCAACAACATATTGCAACTTTTTTAAATTAGCTGATAATTTTTTTCTCATATAAAAATAATGTTCGAACATATTTATTCTGAGATATGCAGCAGAAAATTGGTAAAAAGACAAGACTAATGTGGTTCCCCTGTCATTATTTCGTTGTTGCTGTTATTAGGTGTAGGAACATAAGTAGAAGCGGGCTAGAAAAGGCAAACAGCACGAGAAACGATGTAAGATATGCATGTCTTTAGTCGGACCGTAGAATAGTTCGAGATATGTAGATAAGTCTCAATGAGAATACTGTCCGTGTATATTCAACGAGTCGCGATAAGATTATGGCAACGTATACCGCGCAAGAGTCCTTCTCTGCAAACTTGCTCACTACCTAGATAATGTCTATATGAAAACTTGAAGTTATACATAAAGTACCTAGTTGGGCTGATAAAAATGCCAACTTTTATCTTGAGCCACTGTTTACCGTCGAAAGTTTTAAATAAAAACACTGACCGGATGACGTATCTTGTGTGGCGTATTCATCTTTTTAAAACTGTTATGAAGTCTCTGCAGAACACCACCATATCTAGATAAATTATACGGCCAAGATTTGGGTCAAAGATTAGTAAAGATCACAACCGCTTGCTGAGTGTTTGCGTAACTGGAGTTGCAGTGCTCCTCTCTCAACTCTCGCAATGTGTGTCTGATGAATGCTGGATTTATCAAAATGAAAAGCTGCGCTCTTTCTCTGCTTTTTTTAAGGATCACACAAGACGGCGTCTGGTTAGTAATAAAAATAAAGGCTAGATTAAAAGATCGCTTTGTTTCGCGGCCACTGAAGGGAACTGTTAATGAATGAATGCAGTATCTCTTTTATTTAAAATTTTTTATTGAATTAATCAGTGGTGGTCTAGTTAAATTGTTTTGTGGTGGCGATGTATCGATAACTTCTTTTTTTATATATAAAAAAGTTCTTTAACATATTTAACAACTATTTTGGCAAAGACTAACATTTGATTTTAGTCTATTGTTATGCCTCGTGGTGTGTACAACGTAAATTATTCCTCTCCATTGTATTGTTGATAATTTTATTGTATTTTATTCCTAATATTAATTTAATAATAAAGTATGTCAGACCTGCCTAAGTGTAAAAAACGGCCATGCGCTGAAAAAGTGAATAAATTTATCAGTGAATTCCCGGATTTATTCTACAATGGTGCTATAATAATTTGTAAGGTGTGCAAGACAGACCTGATGTGCTGGGACAAACGTGATTGTAAACGTCACGTAAATTCTATGCAACGTAAAACTTTAAAAAAATGGCGTGCCTTCGACAACACAGTTTATGTTCGATATACTTTGTTTCGCTGCACATACTCGATAAACACCCATTTCAGGAGTTCTGGAATAAATACAATCCCAAGGTGACGTTACCAAGTCGCACAACTTTGCGTTACTATGTACCAACTGTAAGCGAAGACATTGTAAATAAGATCAAATGTGTACTAAAAAATACACGGCTGTGGTTATGTGTTGACGAGACGACAGATTGTAAAAAAAATTCTATTTTAAATGTTATAGTACGTGTACTGGACCCTCTTAGACCGACATTTCCACTGTTACTAGCCAGCCAGACTAACTGAGTGTACTGGCCAAACTATTACGCGGATGGTGCTGGAGACGTTAGAAATACTTGACCTCTCAAAAAGTCAAGTGTTGATGTTTGTGACCCATGATGCCGCGACAATGTGTTTGGTAGGTCGACTGCTACACTCTAGAGGTGACGCAAAAAAATGAACCCGTTGGAGAAAAGTTCGCAAGTGTATTAAAGCAAGACACCGGTTTTACCAGATTAAGACAAATTTGTGATGGTACTGATGGTGCATCTGCAAATCCGTTAAGTGAGTTCAAAGACTATTTTAAGTATGCTTGTCATCAATAGATGTCGATCGATCGTTTTCAAAATATAAGCATATTTTTTCACCACAACGAACATTACTCTCGGAGACAACCATAAAAACATACATGATGCTGCAAAGTTTTTACAGATCTTTTCCAGTTTGTGATAACCAAGCTAGTTAAGAGGGTAAGTCGTGCATACATTGTTATAAATTGTAACAGTTTATTGCTTTTATTGATTGTTAATTTCTTTTATTACACTTATTATGATGCGTACGCCTATTTCCTGCGGCGCATTTTTACCAAGTCTAGAAATAAACTTCTATTAATGAAAAAAGAATCTTTTAGAGTATAAATATCTGTATGTATAATAAGGTCAAATAAACTACACTACTCAAAACAATTAAAGAATTATAAGTTAAAACTTTAATAGGTTTTTCTAAAATTACGGTGTTTTGGTCAAAATCGGTATACACTGGGCCTTCTTAAAACTCGAACTCATCCATCATTCATTAACCCATAATTTAAAACTCGATTAATCTGAAACTATAACATGGCTCCAGTTCTGTAACTGCCAAAGATGATGTTTTCGAGCAAACAATAATATCACCTGCTTATGGTGTCTGATCAATCTAGGTGTTCTCAAGTGATAGTCTAAACCACAAATTGACTTCGCTGGGTCTATTACACACTGTTTGGACCGAAACATAATTTCTTCTAGCTCTAGAGAGGTCATTTTTTAGAGCGTGTTCAGTTAGAAAACGGTTTCGAAGGGCCTGTAGTCTAAGAAATCTATCATCGAGAGCGGTTGTGACCCTGTGGCAGCCTTGACCCGGTCTTCGTGTAACAAGTCCTGACCCTTGATGCTGTCTCCAGATTCTAGAGACCACAGATGGAGACACATTTAGCACTTGGCTTACATATCGCAGAGAGCACCCCTCTTGCAAAAACGTAACTGTTCTTGTCACTTTATTGAAGTTGGGGTGTCTTCTGGCTTCTAGCGTTCATTTTTGAATAATAGAGAATAACAAATTAGAAAAATATATGTAACGTATGTTTAATAACGAATTTTGACTAAATCACACTGATTTGTCTACTTTCACACACACAGTGCCACTTGTAATAACAACAAATAAATCATGGGAAAATAAGCTAGAATGACAGTAACCAACTTGGTTAATAAAATTAAATATTAGATGTGAATCAATTTTCGCCGAAAAGATATGACTTAATGAAAACGTGATCCATTAAATGTGTTGGGTAGTTTATATAATACAGTGCTAGGTGAAATCAATTAGTAGTTATGGGAATACAATAATTTAGCCAATGAGCGGAAAATGCTGAGTACAGTATCGAAATATCGAACGGTGCTGAAATGAAGAGTAGAATGTTGAAATTTGATGTTTCATTAATGGCAATAGTACCAACTTGATTTCCAAAATATTGATAGGTGTAGGTCGATATGTTGTAAACATAAAATTATGCACATTATGAAACACGTTTTAAATTTACATAATACCAGCTACAATTTTTTGTAAGTATGGAAATTGTCAAGTAAATACAAGGAATGATAATTTTATTTATCAGCTCGGTGATGTAGTTGGCTAGAGCGCGCGATAGCAGGCGTGACTAGAAATCTTTCTATCGCAGTTGCGGGTTCAAATTCCGCCACCAGTACAAGCAATATCGGTGGAAATGGTTGTACGTCCACGTTTTTCTAAGTGTGACTTTCTTCTGGACAGCTTGGGGGATATTTAGTGTGAATCGAAAGTCTATTTAGTATTTCCCAAATCGCACAGGTCTAGATAAAATATGTGAATGCAGATCCCTGTCTAGTGTTCCTAGAAAGGAACATGAATGCACCAAGTATATTCACAGGGTACTGGAATCGGTTACGTTCCTGTATACGTTCAGAGATTTTAAAGTCCTAATTTCCAACAGAATAATGCCAAACCTCATATCCCATACTATCATACCCAGGAAGTTCCGACCAGATACTGGTGTGAAAGTTCTTCCATTGCCCACGAGAACATCTGATCTTTCGCCAATCGACATGATAGACAGACGAATACTGGTGCCACCAATGGCTCTTCAGCGCTTACGACAAAAGGTTCAGATAGTTTATTTAATTGTTCCTCAAACTTCAGGTTTCCAAATATTGTATTGACAATTATTTTAGAGATTCACTACTAAATATATACTAGTTTGAATAAAAAAGATACCAAGAATTCGTTGAGAACTTTTCGTTGAAAATATTGTTTTGCAATTAAAATTTGAAGAAAAAAGTTCAACTCTTCTGGGCTTTTTTGTAACTTTTTTGCTTTAAAGTACTGATATCAGCGCCTTATTGGAAAATAACAAATTTGGATCAGTTTAATGTTATCGTTTGAGTTTTAAACATCTTCAGAAATGCCTAGAATTCGTAAAAGGGCCAATTTTCATCAATTAAATGCCTTTGGAAAGCGAGCTTTCTTTAAGGGATATTACCAATCGTGAATCGTAATGTATTAAGATATTGGTAAAGTGGTATGAGGACAATTAACATGAGTGACAACGCGTATCCGGAAGCCATAGAACAACCAAGCATTGGAAAGAACGCCACCTACGAACTTTGGCTCTACGAAAGTTTTTCCACGACGTGAGCTCTGAGAAATCAGTCGATAGAAGTTTTTGGTTGAAGGATGTCAGTAGTACAGTATATCATCAAATTTAAAGTTGTGGACTTTATTCCTACTGACCATGTCTACCCCTTACTGCACGTTATCACGCCCTCAGGTTGACATGGTGTAATAGACAGTTAATTGGAAAAGGGAATGGCATCAAACAGTGTTCAGTGATGAGTCTTGATTTTGTTTGTTGGCCCATGATGGATGTTGGAAGGGGAGATACCGATGTGGAGAACGCCAAAATTTGGAATTTGCTGTTGAACATCAGACACCCCGTACCCAAAGTGTGATGGTTTGGAGAAGGATATGCTAGATCACCATTAGTCTTCATTCGGGGTAATTTGATTGTTGCCAATTACATAACATTACATAATCCATAATGGCCATCCTCATACGGTAAGGATTACAACAAACTTCTTACAAGAAGTTGTGGTGGTGCTCTCATGGCCGGTACGACCACCCAATCTGTGTCCGATCGAACATGTCTGGAGTATTATTGATAGGAAACTGGATCATTTATGCCATACCCCAAATAATTTGAACGATCTTCAACCTTGTATCAAAGATACCCATTCATTACTGACTAACATTTTTTTCCTCGTCTCACAATGATGCAATTTCAATCACTTAATGTCTTACTGACGGACACCTTTAGTGAAAACTTCAATAAAATTGCTGTGAAATCGTGGTGTTGCAGTTTTTATTCAAACGAGTATATATATTTATACAAATTTTTTTCAGAAGAAGGCTTGGTACCAGCAGTTTTAATTTAATCTTTTCTCAGATGGCACGAACTATAGTTTCGTAATTATACAACTTTGTCAAGCTGTGTCTCTCACATCTTTCTAGTTAGTTAAACCCCGTTGTTGCATATCTAGATTACAAGTACTTCTAATTGTTATAATTAATTTTGGCGGAAGTACATGCAATGCCACGGTAACTAAATATATCTCTATACCTCGCTTGACGTCATGGAATGCACCGCATAGATTACGATGTGCTCTGTTGATAATGCAGTATTATGCCTTGCATTCGGTAAACGTCTTGGAGCGAATGTCTTCGTCGGTGCGACGCCATCCCCTAATGCTGATAACAGACCAGCTAATGTCACATGTCCCACTTGTGTCGTTTTACCTGATGTGACAACTGTATACATATATACGTAAATATCTTCAGTAGATAACAGTATTCTATTATAATATTATGTTCCAGGATGACTTTCATTTATTGAAGTCGTAATGATTTTGAGCAACGTGCAAAGGAGAATTATTGCAAATATATTCTTCATTGCGAGAGGCTATTTCATTTATCAATTATAAAAGTTTAATCTGTGAGTAGCTCACCTTATTTATTTTAACCAAATAATCAAATACGGAATTACGAAAATTATGTTTAAGTCATATCTAAAACACAGAAAATCTGTATTCAAGTCAGCTTCTTCATTGAGAGCTTGGAAACTACTGTCTGGGCCAAACTCTGTAGTAATTCAGTGGCGTCAGACTTGAGCTATCGTATACAGATTGTATACTGAATCATTATTAGACATAGTACATTAAAGGAAGACAGAAAATGTTCAACGTATCGCGGGCAGTGTGCACTGTTGATCGTACGACAACTAGATGGAAAATGAGTAGCATTGCTATCCTAATAATGCTGTACTTAAATCACTGACAATGCATTTATTTTTCGATTACAGTGCACTTATTTGGTCGCATTGGTTAATGTGACAACTGTAAATGTTATAGAGTGTTTAGAAATGTACTAACCTTTCAACTGTCCTATGTAAACGACAAAGACTCGGAGAGAACACGTGAGAACATTTGCAAGAGCAACACAGTTTCCATTTTTCGTCCGAGAAATCTTCCTTCGTTGTATAAACACATTTGTGTACACGAAAATGATCGTTTAACATTGACGGAGGTGATATTTAAAAACTTAAAAAAATTTTGTAAATTAATTATCAGCCGAAACATGTTCCGATTAATATCACTTATTCCATTACAATTTTGCATACCCTGGATTTTTTTTGTAAAATGTCACTATAACTCTATTCACTTAAATACTTGCAGTGTTGGGTTGGACTGAAGTGAATGAAACGTCCAACTATGACCGATGCTTATGAAATAAAATAAACATGAAAATGACCCTCTATACGACCTTTGCACTTGTGTACATCTGGCTGCCGTCTGCACCAAGAATCAGCGCGTATTTTGTTCTCTATCCTGGCTAACGCTGCAAAGTTTAAGTGAACAGAGTATAAATCTCTTACTAACCCGTATACCGAGCACATTTGTCAAAGTTTGTAATACAGTTTGTACACATCAAGCAGTTCAAGAGAGTATGCTAGGACAAGGGAGAACTTTCTAATTTGTTGATACTGTCCTACACTACATTCTAATTGTTATAAATAACGTGTATACAGGGTGATTTACCTTAACATGCGAATAATTATACAGTAAGTTGTCCCCACCAAAAGTAGTTAAAAAAATGTAAAATTAAAAAAATGTCAAAAAGTTTACATTTTTTTTATTTTGCAGCAGTGCGCCATGGATTTAACCAATCTTACGTATCGCCAAACATGGCTATTTTTTTAATTAAAGATCCCGTTCCTTGTAAATGAAGCCTCGTCTGTCCATAAAATATTTCTTGTGAACTGAGGATCTGTCGAGTGCACTCAAGAAGCCATTCACAAAACTCCCGACGACGTGGAAAATCTCCTGGCACTAGGACATGTTCCATTTTTCAGTGATACGGGTGCAGACGATTCTCGCGTATAATACACCACACCATATTCCGTGTTAACCCCAACCGATGACTAATAACACGAGTACTTATTGAGGATTTTCTTCCAGTAGTTGCAGAACTTCATCATCAGCTCTAACAGGACGGTTTACTGCTCGTTCTCTGTGGCCTGGTAAACAATATCCGGTGTCATGGAGACGTCGCGCTACGACTAAAATTGTCCTTTCGTTTGGCTGACGCCATTATTCATACGACGTAAACGCTGGCATTATTGAACCGTATCGATCAAGGAAAATAAATCTAATTTGATACACACTCAACTAATGTCGCAAAGAGACTGACTGAGAACGGAAGGGAGCGGCCAAGAGTGGAGAGGAGGATCACCTCAGGCAACCCACTGCCTAGAGCGATGCACTTACATGTTTACATTATTTACATACTTGTCTGCTGTTTTAAATTCGCGACTCAGTGGCATATCATTGCAGGTTTTACCACAAAACAATATAATAAATTATCTCGGATTGCTCTAAAATTTTGCAGGAGCTTTCCCACTTGGTAGAATAGTACACCGTTTTATTTTCTGCGTGTTAAGGTAAATCACCCTGTATATCATCCTCAATATCTTGATTATTACATAATTGCTGAGCATCAGAGATGGCTTGCGAGTCACCAGAATGTAACTGAGCACAAAAACTTTTACATCATTAAAATACTTGTGATAATAGAGAACTGCCTCCAACCATGTCACCCAACGTGTTAAAATAGGTTGTGGTGGCAGTGGGATGTCGGGACAGACCATACTTAACACGATTAGTGGCTTTCATAAAAATCTGTTTTATATTTGCAATTAGCGCGTCACTATGTAATTTTTAATTTTCTCTGCTACCAAATATAGGGCGGAAACCATACATATTACATGTATTAAATATGGAAAGACAGCTTTTAGCAACTCGCCAGGTTTAAGCATATACCGTGCTAGATCAGTCATTAGCATTAACACTTATGAACCAGTAGTACCCATTGTACAACTAGATTCTGTACAGTTTCCGCATTTACGACATTAACTCTTTTACTAGTAAGTAAATATGCAGACGACGCACAGTGATGCCAAAACGTCTAATAGCGGCAAAAAGTCATTGTTTCTAGTTATAATCTCACTCGTATATGTTCTAGTAGTCCATATTTTCAGTCATGAAATTTTTTCAACAAATATTGCTCCCTCGATAAGTACTAATAAGAAAGATCGATTTCGCAAAAGTAATAGTAGATGTACCAGTTTTACAGTAAAATTTTGTTTAATTAAAGTTATTGCGTCTGACGTAAACAAGAAACCATCTAAAAACTTATATTATCCTGGTAAAGTACAATGTATTTATTTGTTATTTTTCATAGTAATTGTGGTTTTAGTCCTATTGTAAGCACAAATATCCTAATAAAAACTTTGATGCAATTAAGAGTAGCTTAATCTAAAACCTAATTGCAGGCAAGCTTGTACTAACTGCTCCAAATTGCTCCAAAAAAAGTATTTTACGTTATAATTGTTACTCCTTATTCTTAATATTTTGCCAAGTTTCATAACCAAATCTTTCCAACAAAATAGAAATAAATAATTATTTCAACGAACTGCCTGGAAATTAAATGTGTTATACATACAAAAAGACAAAGAATACTTTTAGTGGGAAAATGTCTCGGTAAATTTTCATAATTTTTTGATATGATGTAATCATTGCGATGAAAAGTCTCCACAGGCCCAACTCAATCCTGTGACTAGTTTTCGAGATACAGGGTCCTCAAAAGTACCAATAAAATAGTATGCCTTGTCCTTTCAATTCTGCTAATACTGTTTTAACTGGAAATGAATAATGTAGAAAATGTAAATATTCTGCGAAAGTACCCTTCATTTTTCTTGAAAACCATGCTATTAATTCTTCTGGAAGTACAAATGCCTTTGACTTTTTTTTTATTTTTTTATTATTAGCTTGCATATTTATCATTATTATTTTTAAAGCTCGCCAACCGGAATTTAAACCAGATTTTTTGCAGACAACCCTATATCATTCTGTTCGCAATGTAATTACCTTTATTTTAATATAAGATTTATTCATTAAACAGATGAATGTAAATTACTAGTATTGAATTACCTGTTTATACTTGCCAACCCAATAGTTACGCCAGGAAAAAAATAGACAACCTGACGTTTGCATATTCTATAGGCTTCATAGTTTCGATTGGAATAAAATTTGTTCATTGCAATGTTTAAAAAAAAGTTATTTTTGAATTTTTAATTAATCATAATTTTGCCTGGAATTTTTTAGCCAACCCACTCGCGATATATTTTATAACATATTAAAATTACTATAAAATATTTTTCATCCATTAAACGGATGGGTGAAGGTCGTTTTTAATTCGGATCCTCTGCTAATAAACACGTAATATGGGACCCCAAATTTTTCATCATTGTGTGCAATGCCTATTAAGGATTTTATAGTTAGCTTCAAAACTGTTTTTTTTTTTTGGCTTTGCATACCAGGTCCTTTAGCCACCGCTTCAAAACTGTAAATACATTTGATGGACCATTTCTACGCATATACTATTTCAAAATTAACAATAGCAACGCCTGTTTACAATAGGCGTTGCTCGTGTCGATATAAAAATTTAGATGTCTCAATTTTTAAACTATAAATATTTACATAAGGATAAACTATCTATGTATATTTAATTCAATAATATTAGCAATTAGAATAACAATAAAACAAAAATATACCATTTTTAGACAAGCAATTTACAATATGTATTCCACCTTTTATGTATAAAGTGGCTAAATATATTATTGTGTTGGTAGTATCAGTTAATCATCTACTTAACATTCTATCAACATTTTTTTTATTTATCAAGTATTTAATCAAGATAAAATCGGTATTACAACGATTATAATTTACAGCGCATGTTCCTGTTTATGACAGTGTATTTTATTCACGTGTCTAAACATTTAAATAATAAATTGTTATTAAAGGCAAGGCAGAAGTTAACAATTACAATTGTATTTCAGAGGAAAATGCTGGTATTTTTTGGGCAATAAAGTGAAGTAGTTAATAATTTGAATCTTTAGAAAATTTGTTCCATTTTACTTTTCCTTTTTTTCAATAACAACGAAAATATTCCTATCTAGTTAAGATGTAAAACACTGATAGACGTACAAATTAAAATACGATTAATTTAATACATTCAACAATAAGGAAATGTCACCTCACTCTATACGTCCGTACAGTTGAGGAAAGCCAGTATTTTAATTGGAACAAAGGGTCAAATATTGCAAATGTAAAGATTGTAAAATTGGGAGAAATTTTGTGTCAATTTTTACGGACTAACATGCTTCCAAACATAATGTAAGTGACTGCATGTAGAAATATATAAGAAAATACACAAATTCTTAGAAGTTTGCAAACATCCTTACTTTGGATAACATTTACAATTGAGATTGTGAGCTAGCATGTGTGTGTAATCATTAGTCAGTACAATCATAATAGAATGCAAAATGCTATCAAATGACATACAAATGACACCATTTGAAGATATAAAGTTGGTTTTTATAGATGAATTTCGCATCCAATTCTTGCGAATAATATAATCACGGAAGTAAGTAATATTTTCCCAAAATATAAAGACAACAACTTTAGAAGAATATTTCGAGTATAACAACCAAAAACCGGTTGCACATAATTATTTATGTGGTTTCAATCACATTAAAAGAAACGACAGCAATGGGGAATTGACTAGACATGAATTATACAAAATAGTACAAATCTATTATATTTAAAAATTAACCAGAATCAATCAATAACATACGTAGTCCGACCTTTAACCCAGAAACTTCAATAATCGATAAAATAATTGGACTTTGCGATACAGAGTGTCTCGGAAATGCGGGGACACTGATTGACCACAGATTTCTGAGGTCAAAATAACATGATTCAGATAAACTTACATATTACAAAAATGCACCCTTACGGAGTAATAACGCCCTGTAGATGGACACACCACCGCCTTGTTTTTTTTTTAAATAACTCAGAAGGATTTGACCTACAGACCCTCACCTTGGAGGTGTGTAGGCGTTGACACAATTATTTAATGAGATAATGGGACTACAAAACATTTATACAGTGTTAATATTTCGAAATCCTAAGCCCCTATTTTACGCGGAACTTTTTTTATCCATACGCCAATGACTTCAGTAAAAAGTTCAAAAGAATAGTTTATTTATGAACTTTTTTATTTCGTATGGTTCACTCATAATTCGATACAATATACCACCTACGCTTTTCAAATAATAATTATTCAAACTCACTGATCTGGTACTGATTAAGATAGACAGATGAGTTATGTAAGGGACGGGTTAACAAATTTTCAAATTTAATTAAAGATACATTTTTTGAATGCACAATCTTAATTTGACCAATAATTTGTTTTGCCCGTACACCAAGGCCGTTTTATTAACACTTCAAAAGATCAATTTGTTTAGTAACTTTTTTATATTAATATTTTACAAGGTACAAAAGTTATTAACCATGCGAAATATGTACTTTTTACATCACATGTTTTAGATATCTATTGGCTGTAAGCCATTTTATTGTGCTGGCAACTGAAACTGGTTTTCTGGATAATCGGTTAATCGGTTTTGGATTATTCGCGGTTTTGTACAAAACCGAAAACCGGTTACTGGGATAATTGGATAATCGGTTTTCCGAATAATCGAATAACCGGTTATTTGGATAAACCTGTTTTTCGACTATCCGGTTAATCGAATAACCGAATAATCGAATAATCAATTAATACGCGTTCCTTTTCTTTCAAATGTTGTTGCAATCTGAAACTATAAGCGAGCAGGTAGCCACCGACGCCTGTTTAGTTTAGAATTTACATAAAACCTGATAATATATTTTGTATTTTGTCATTTTTATTGTAGTTTGTGAATAATAATTAGACAACACAATAATACATAACCACAACACTAAAAAAGTTTAGCTAGATTTTTTTCATTATGTGATTCATGCATGGCGTGTGAGTGCTCTAAATACAACATATTGTTTAGTGTTTAATTTAATGTTTACCTATGCTAAATAAAAAAAGTTCTATGAAACTGTTGTTTCGAGTTTTTTAAACTAGATGATACTGACCTACTGAAATGAAAATATTTTATTTATTTGTCTTCTAAATTTGAATTCTAAACTCAATCTTATCTGTTTTCTTATTAATCGGTTTTTATATATCCTATTAACCGGTGGTCGGATAACCGAATAGCTGGTTTTTTGGATACCCGAATAGTCGGTTATTCGGATAACCGATATCCGAGCAACCGATTATTCGAATATTCAGTTACACAAGTAACTGGATTTGACCATTATTTGGATACCGGGTTTTATCTGAAACCGGTTTTTGAAGAAACCGATTAACGGGTTTCACTTTTCCGTTTTTTGCAGCAATGCTGAAAACTGAACAGGTAAATACATTAGCGTATTTTATTTTTGCTAAAAAATAACGCGAAAAATTTGGACACGCCCTTTCATTTCAGATAAACGAGACACCAAGAGTGAGCTTCAATTTTGGAGTACAATCTGTTTCGTGCAGAACTTTTCAAGAAAAACTCATCTTAACTTTACAGCAAATTCCTTAATGTAATTTTGATTGTTATGTATAGTAAAGCGATTAGTAATCATTAGCCAGCCACACACGGAAACTTAGGAACGCAGGATTGATGTGTGTGTCGTTCAAAAGTCGCGCGCAAATGTTGATTAGTGGAGTATCACGACCACACGATTTGGAGCGGTTAATAGTCGGCACGAGAACACACGTGCTTTGCATGTTTTTACCCACAGATCGACTTATTTTTCGATAATGGGTGAAATAAGTATAAGAAATAATTTTGTAATATACTGAGTAGCCATTTTATTACGTTCCATGACTAGATTCTGAGATTTGCTCAATTGTATTTTTACTATTTCTTGTAAGACTGGTATTTCCTGAGTTTTCAGATTTCTAAAATGTCATACGCCATTCCAAACTTGCCCGATATGGGACACTTCTAGCACACCAATAAACACTTTTCAACGTGAAACTACAAACTGCCGGCTAAACTCAGCGGAAGTCTTGGCCGTTTGTGGGGAGAGGCGCTCTTAACGTGTCACGTTCCAGTTCAGAACTTCCGAACGCCCCGTGCTTTACGCGCGCTCCAAAGTCTCAGTGTGTGGCCTGGCTATTGCGAATGTATGTACTAATGTTTCTTACTTCAAAGTTTTAAATTATAATTTCTTGTGTATTAATATTTCTTATAGGAAGTAGCCGAAAAAGCGTTTTTTTTAACAAACATGATTTTTACTTATCTTTAATAAGAACTGTAGTGTCATGGATGTTTCTTCAAATTAAAAAATTCTGCTAAGCGATACTGTTAACAAATAAAACTTTGCTTATTGTTATAAATGGAAAGAATTTATCGAAAAGCGGCTGAATAAGGCTTCTAAACTGAATTACTGACGCACGCTGTGCTTCCTTAACTTTTTAAGCATAATTTGTCCACTTGGCTTACTTTGCCTTAAACGATTCTATAAGGTGTAACACGTAGTTGCACCAGTGCAGGTCATATCGCCGTTATCTTAACTCCAGCAGCCATATTACTTTCCTTATCTCCCTGTCTCGTTTCCTACTTCCAGCGCGTATCTTTCTCGCTATCGGCCGGCACACAGACCCGTATACGGGGTAGTATCGGGCCCTTTTTGCGCCACCTAACACCCTACCTTTATCAGCTGCAGTATAGTATCACATACGTAACGTGTGTTTATTTGTTAAGATAATAAGCTGATTAATAACACCGTTTCGGTGAAAACATTCAAGATTATGCTGGGGCTCGAATTTATGTGAGATATTTGACAGTATAAACAAATCTCCAAACGAAAATACAAGTATGGCAATTAAACAGGTGCAAAACGTGTGACAACCTAAATTGGGAAGAAACTGACAAATGCAAAAATCTAAAGGTTCCTTATTTCCTATCTCTCATTTCATGTGAATTGTACAGGGTTTTCCAACGAAAAAGCCCACCCCTATATTTTGTTTATTTTTCGAGTTAGAAAAACATGTTTCAAGTAAAACTTGTAGTGAATCAAATGCGCTTTTTTAGAATCTCTACAAAGAATATACAGTTGGTCCCATAAAAGCGGAACAAACCAAACTTACATTTTTTTAAATGGAACACCCTATATTTTTTTTACATTTTTGAAATCTCTATTTTTGTGATTTCAGATATATAGGGTGCCTCAACAGGAACTTCATCGATCGATATAGGGAAAAGTACGCACCATTTGAAAATTTAGGAGCTCTAACGGCAATCCAACTAAAATAATTACAAGCATCTGGCACTTCCAGTAATACCGGAAGTCGATACCAACTTGCTTATTTTAAATGGAAGGGCCTATATATTTTAGGGTTTTCGAAAAGAGCATAAAATTCTGAGTCAAAAACATGCCTAAACCCAACCGTTTCAGAGATACTTGACATTTTAAAAAAATTTTGTAATGGTGTAATGGTTTACAATAATAACCTTTATAACTTTCTTCGTGTAAAAGATACTCATTTGCTTTTTGGCACGCAGAAAGACCATAAGGTGTGCTACGCTCTACAGTTTAAAGAAATTGAATAATAGTATACCAAGTGTTCCATTTTTGTCGTTACATTTTGTAAACTTCAAACCGCGAAAACTTGCTTAAGTCAAATGGAACACCCTGTATTTTTTTTACATCAGGTTATGTAAAATTAAATCAATTTTTTTTTATATAAGCATTGTGGGGGTTTAAGTTACAACTTTTTGAAATATTTGCGATTTTCTTAGAAATTCAAGAATTTTTAGTAAAAATTTTATCAAATTAGCCATGATTAGAAACAATCAGTAATTGTCATTCTCTTATGTCAAAAAATGCCACCTCGTTTAAATTACACCCACGAAGACTTTTTGAGTTTGTTTATTATTTATGGAGAATGTGATAAAACCTAATATCAAGAACTTGTAGTACATCTGTTACTAGTTATCCACAAAAACGGAAAATAACACTAAACACTGTAACATGCCTATTAATTGGATTCAAGATACTTTGCATAAACTAAAATAGCTGAGATAAAATCAACTAAAAACATGATTCCATTTTAATTTAATAATTGTTCAAAATTCCGCCCGCGAACCTGCACACACTTTTCGCACCTTCGGATTAGTTCTTCATGGGTAGCTCTTCTAATTGAATCCTGTGATAAGTTTTGAAATGCATTTCCTACTCTCTTCATACAATCTTCAATAGTTGTTAATGAGCTCTCATAAACTTTATTTTTAATTTGGGGAACCTCAAATAAAATAATCTAAAATTGATAAATCGGGCGAGCGCGAGCGAGCAGGAAATAGGAAAGGTTCCATTATTGGCGATCCATTGATCGTAAAAAGTTTCTTGTAAAAAATTATTTACCAAATACGCGTTATGTGGGGGAGCAGCGTCCGTCGTGCCGATAAAAAATGTTTCTATGTTCGGCGAGAGCTATATTTTCTAAATAGTTATTATTAAAATTTTGTAAAATATTTAGATATCTTTCACCTAAAAAAAAAAACAAAAAAATTAACTATACATATTAGCAGAAGAAGAAATCTTTATAACTTACTGTTTAAATTTTCCTGATAAAATTCTAATACCACTCTATCGTTTCTTATGGCACAGTAAACATTATACTGCCAACTTTCTTGAAAATTTCGCTCCCTGAACACATGATGATTCGAGGCACTCCAATAATGCGAATTGTGTCGATTAAAGAGTCCATTTTTGGTAAATTGAGCTTCATCTGACCATATATTTCCCAAATAAGAATCGGCGCCTACAAACCTTATTAGAATAAATTCACAAAAATTTTCTCTTAGAAAATCTGTTTCTTTTAATCGTTGAACCATTTGGAATGAAAACGGGTGAAATTTATGTTTAACTAAGAATCTGTGAACTAAATCCTTGCATAGTTCCGATTTCAGAGCAGCTTGTCTTAATGACATTATTGGAAATGCATGAAAATATCCCAGAATTGATATTTCTACGTTTTCGTCATCAACAATAGGCTTCCGCTTTTGAATTCTTGCCTTGACAGAGCCATAGTTTTTAAAATTATCCAGTATGCGTTTTACAGTTTGGTGACGGTTTCCGTTTTTGTGGATATCGAGTAGCAAATGTACTACAAGTTCTTGATATTAATTTATCACATTCTCCATAAATAATAAACAAATTTAAGAAGTCCTCGTGGGTGTAATTTAAACGCGGTGGCATTTTTTGACATAAGGGAATGACTGACATTACTGATTGTTTCTATTCATGGCCAATTTGATAAAATTTTTACTAAAAATTGTTGATTATTATTATTTTTATGAATAAAAACTTCTGTTTATATTACAATAACTCAGATTCTGAGATACTGCAGTATAAACAAAAGCATGAAATATGTTCATTGACAGAATGAACTTATTTTATGTGTTTCTAAAGTCACTTATCATCCACCAATGTAAAAATCAAATTTTTTGCAATAATTACATCATACAATATTTTGATGAAAACCGATACTTTTCACTGGACATTAACTACGTACGTATAATTATGGACAATATGAATATAACTTTATTTGTTTATAAATTAAATTACGCGAAAATTATTTCTCGTAAATGCATTTGTCATAATTTAATTTAACAAATTCAAATTAGGTTATAATCATTTTCTTTGTTGGCATGTTAGATATCTATAAACAAAATTTTTATCTCGTAGATAGTCTCTGGCCAAAAAATGTCGTTTAAATAACCTTGGTTTTTTTTTGGAGTTCACTCTAAAGCACCGAATTGTCATGTTAGGAGTAAAGAGCAGTAGTCCTACTCGACTCCTCATCCAGACCAAGCCAAGAATATTCGCGCCTATTGGTAACACCTCAAAAGTTACGAATTAGTGTGCCATATTTATATAGGTTAGATCGTCATAATCATTAACGATACTTTAAATATGAAAATTACCTGATTAATTTTTTTGGCAATGTCAGATACCGTAAATAAATATGTCTAGACTAATTAATAATTCTAATAAATTAATATGCAAGATAGAGAGCATAATACCTTTAAAAAAATGCTTAATTTTTTTTTCAATAAATCGGAGCAAATATTCAACTGCCTGATATAGATATTTGCCAAACTAATTATTTAATTTGCTGTGTTCGAACTAGATGTCACGTTTTTTAAATAGACAAGTACTGTATAAACCTTGTTGTCAAAAAAATGAACACATATTTATTTACATCTGTTTATTAAGTATGATTTATAAAAACAGAAATGGCACATGACAAATGTAAATTTTGACATGATTTATCCTCGTTATCCTAGTATTCTAATTTTTAATTCAGTGCAACACAGCAGTTTCACATTACTGTACCACTAGAGATAAACCCATTTAAGAAGCTGCCATGTCAAATCTACCTTTTCCAGCTTTTAAGTGGTTAACGCGTTCAGTTTTTGATTATGTCATTAAGTGCGATGACAGATAGATCACATTTTCGCTCTTATTTTCCCGGCCCTGCCGCAGCACTTTATTAGTGATATCCGCATTTCCCGCGAGCCTGACACCAATCGATTAGGATATTTTATGACCGCGGTTATTGACAAGGACTGTTATTGTTTCATTCAACCACCCGCTCGTTTAATCGTACTCAAATTTATGGCCGATCCTTTCTAACAATTATAAAACTGACTATGTATTTAGTTATGCTTCGTTTGATCTATATTTTCTACCTAAAAGTTTTGTAGTTGAACTTAAAAATGTACTCAGCGTAACTAAGTTTGTAAGCCCATTGTGTCTACAATCACGGTTGCGTATATCGACGGTTCGATTCCGTCGAATCATAAAAAATAATGCAAATTTGATCCAGACTAGAATAGGATGCAACTAGTACTATACTGCTGATTTTCTAATTCTATCTAGTTATGCGGCTCGGATTCCACATTAGCGTTATGAGTTGGAATGATTTCCATTGAGAATATTTCTTTAAGAGCAAATACGGGGACATCAAAAGTTATAGACCCCGGATTTTTTAAATTAATTCGTATGTTCTAATATGGTCTTATTAGTCATTCTTATTAGCAATTATAAAATCTGTTTTAATAATTTCTGTACTATTGGCGCGATGGCACCAACTGCGGGTGACGAACAATATGGTACCTTATAAGTAGAGTTGGCATTTCAATCCGCAAATCGGTGCCAGGTAGAGAAATACCCAAGTACGTAAGCGAGACTTGTTTACTATTTTAGTCTACTGTTATGCGTCGAGGTGTCAATAATGTAATTTATTTATCTCCGTTGTATTGTTGATAATTTTATTTTTTGTATTTTATTCTTGATATTAATTTAATAATAAAGTACCTGACCTGCCCAAGGGTAAAAAACTGCCATACACCGTCAAAGTGAATAAATTTATCAATGAATTCCCGGATTTGTTCTACAATGGTGCTATAATAATTTGTTAGATGTGCGAGACTGACCTGATGTGCTGGGACAAGCGTGATTCTAAACGTCACATAAATTCTGTGCAACATAAGACTAAAAAAAATGCATTCGACAACACAGTTTATGTTCGATTTACTCTTAATGCTGATTGCCTGTGATGTTCCGCTGCGCATACTCGATAAACAACCATTTCAGGAGTTCTGGAATAAATACAATCCCAAAGTGACGTTACCAAGTCGCACAACGTTGCGTAACTATGTACTAACTGTAATCGAAAACATTGTAAATAAGATCAAATGTGTACTAAAAAATACACGAATGTGGTTGTGTTGACGAGACGACAGATTGTAAAAACAAATTCTATTGTTAATGTTATAGTACGTGTACTGGACCCTTTTAATCCAACCTTTCCACTGTTATTAACTAGCAAAAGACTAACTGAGTGCACTGGCCAAACAATTATGCGGGAGGTGCTGGAGATGTTAGCAAAATTTGACTTGTCAAAAAGTCAAGTGTTGATGTTTGTGACCGATGGTGCCGCAACAATGCGTTTAGTAGGCCGTTCTCTTCAAGAACATGGTTGTAGGTTAGTATATGTTACGTGTAAAGTGTATGCTTTACACCTTGTGGCAGAAACTACTCGACAAGGTTTTCCAGAGGTAGATGCATTAATAGCAAGTACTAAAAAGGTGTTTCTTAAATCTCCTAAACGTCTTCGCGCATTTCATAGCAAGTGTCCCGGTATTCCCAAACCACCACAGCTGATTCTTACATCTTGAGGAACATGGTTGGGGGCAGCATTTTATTATGCTGAATATTTACAACAAATAAAAGCTGTGATACTACAATTTAATCCAGACGAGGCTGCAACTATTAAGGAAAGCCAGGCAAAATTCGAAGATGTTTCTGTTGAAACAGCTTTAAAAACTATTCACAAGAACTATAAAGGATTACATGACGCCATACAAAACTTACAAAACAGTACGTTGTCGTTAGCGGAGTCGTGGACGAAGTAAATCGACTGCTACACTCTATAGGTGACGCAAAAAATGAGCCCGTTGGAGAAAAGTTCGCACGTGTGTTAAAGCAAGACACCGGTTTTACCAGATTAAGACAAATTTGTGATGGTACTGATAGTGTATCTGCAGATCCGTTAAGTGAGTTCAAAGACTATTTTAAGTATGCTTGTATTACATCAATAGATGTCGATCGATCGTTTTCAAAATATAAGCATATTTTTTCACCACGTTGAACATTACTCTCGGAGACAACCATAGAAACATACATGATGATGCAAAGTTTTTACACATCTTTCCCAGTTTGTGATAACTAAGCTAGTTAAGAGGATAAGTTGTGCATACATTGTTATAAATTGTAACAGTTTATTGCTTTTATTACTAGTTAATTTCTTTTCTTACACTTATTATGGTGCGTACGCCTATGTCCTGCGGCGCATATTTGCCAACTCTACTTATAAGTACTTACGTGTGGTTGTTTCCTAAAATTATGTGATAGACTGCGATATTCATACAGACAATATTATGTAAACACCTCTGAAACATTCCCACACAGAAAACCGGAAATGTATACACCATGATAAAGTGAATTTTAATTCATTTTAAAATGTTAATACGTAAACTACCTACTATTCGATTCAAATGTATCGAGCTCTCACTTTATCTGCAATTATCTTAAAAACGGAAAAGGGGAAAATTTTTTTATAAAATTCTATGTTCATTATGTGCCTATTGTAAACCACTCACTGAAATTTTAATAACTTTGGTTAAAATGTTACAAAGATTCTTTAATTTATACCAAAAAAATTACCCATTTTTAACAATACTTTCATCAAATTAAAGTGTAAGTAGTCATTTTTCGGAAGTCACTTATTAGTTTTATGTAAAATTTTCTAGTGGTATTTTTTTTCACTCCTCCGTTTTTGAGATATTCGCGGTTAAAGTGAGGGCTCCGATACATCTGAATCGTATAATAGTTTTATCGCAAACCGTGTGACAAAAAAGACAAAGAAGTTATATTTTTACACTAGGCAAATTGGAGGGTGACTTGATGCTATATTTGTCATTATAGATAGAATTAAAAGCCCCAGATTTATATATTTAAATATTTTTTTTTATATATAAAAACCTTTGTTAGATATGTGTAATAATTTTATATACATACTGTATGTATTAACTTTTAGAGAACGTTCCTTTATCGTTCTCAAGTAAAAATTGCGAGTTTGCGATTGATATCTATTTAAATAGAAACATTTCCTAAAAAATGATTCTCACCGCAAAAGGGATAACTGACTACTCTGTGTCCGATGATTTTCAGTAGCACCCAATAGGCTCACAAAATCCACGATGGAAAATATCTTCGTAAGTGTCCCAAAGTAGCATAGAAAAACGAGAAACATCGTTGAAACCCATTGAAACCCTGTTGTTACCGTACCATACTTTACACATATTATTTTTTATTACCTTTGCATATTTATTTTTAATATTATTATTTTTTTAATTACTCATATCAAAAAGATTCACGCATGCGAAAATGCAAATTGTTTTCGAAAATTCCTTTGGATCCCGTTTAACCACCTTTAACTAAACTTTTCTACTTTTTCCGTTTCTTGGCACTTGGATGAAAGTTTTTTCTGGCGTTTTTATTGAAGTGTTTTCACAGATCGTTACGATGTACCAGTAATAGGATAATAATTTAGAATAATTGATCATTATAATTACTTCACTTAAAATTTCACAAGACAAATCACAACTAACACTACTTGTTTACATTTAACAACATGCTTTGCCTACTCTCTGCACTGGAAATAGGGTCCTATGACGTCACCGCATCGACTTGCTCGACCAACAGTGTTTGCGCGCGTAATAGTTTGACTAATTCAAACTTTAACGTTGTAAAAGAAAAAATTTTTAAAAATCCTTTACACACTGTTTTTACTAAGGAAGTATAGTAATCGTGATTTTTTTCGACCTCCCTAATTTGGCAGATTTTCAACAACATTTTAGGTGACACATTAAATTTGGTGAATGTGGTACCACCAGACGAGACATAAGAATGAAAGAACGAGTGAATGAAACGAGTGCGATTATAACACCAGTTGAAACGGGAAAATTTGTGATGAATATGGTTTAATGAATGCACCTTTCCATTTCTTCAAGTTAATACAAACTGTTTTGGAACCTCTTAGAGATAAAACAGTGATATTCCGTTTAGACGATAGGTTTATTCTTGCAAAATATTAGCCTGAACTATTATCCCGATTAAGACAAATATTGGAAACAGTAAAAGTAACCGGACACTATAAAGTTATCCAAACGTAACTTCGGTACAGACAAGGTTGAGTATCTAGAATATATTGTATCTGCCAAATGCATCGAACCGGGACCAAAGAAGCTTGATGCAATCCAGCAGTCTTCCAAACCAACAGATTTATATGGTATTGGACGTTATTTGGGTATGTCAAGTTTTTTTCATAGATTTGCCTCAATAGCTGAACCGTTGAGCCGATGAACTAGAAAAGAACAAAGCTTTAAATCGCAGGCTGAACAAAAGTTTGCATTCAACAAAATTAAAAACCTTTTAACTTCACACTTCGTGTTACAAATGTATAACCTAAACTATGAGTTACAGACTCATGCTAGTTCAAGAGGTTTGGGAGAAATTTTTCTACAATCCGACACAAAAGGAAACTTTCATCCAGTGTATTGTATAAGCAGACAAACCTCAGATACAGAAAAAGTATATCATTCGAGCAAGTTTGAGTTACTCATGATTATTTGGACTATCGAAAAACCAAGAATATTTTTAATTAGAATTAAATTTACAGCTGTCACTGACTGCTAAGCTCATTTTTTTTTAATAAAAATATAACTAAAAATGCACCAGTGGTCAAGCAATGCAACATGTTGATACATTATCACGTGCACCTTTTAAGAACCACCAGAAAGAAGATATATTGAAGATTTGATTGCTGATAAGTTAATTATTTACTTAATTGTGACTCGCGAAGAAGAAATCACATTATTTCAGTATGCGAATAATATTTTGAGAAATAAAATAGACATTTTAAAAAAGACAAATAAGACTGGAGTGCCAGAGATAAAAATTATGTGTGCGACTGTAAACTTATAAATGGATTGTTATATAAAACAATTAAAACTGAAAACGATGAAGCAAAATTCTATGTGGTGCCAGAAAACATGCGATAGTCATTGGTAATAAAATATCACAATTTAATGGGTCTGACATTCAGTTATATGGATAAATACTATTATTTTCCAGGTATGAGAAAATATATAGAAAGACACATTAAATGTGCATAGAATGTATTACTTAGATCTAAAAATAATACAGGAAAAGAACCAAGTTATCTATATCTAATCCCCCCCCTCCCCGAAGACTATCCGGAGATCATTCATGTCGACCATTTGGGTCCGTTTTCGCCAACACCGAGAGGAAGTAAATATGCATTGCTACTAATAGATAAATTTAACTAAATTAGTACAACTAGAGGCTGTAAATGCTAAAACCAATACGTCAGTTTACAGATTTATTGAAAAATTTGGAGCACCTGAACGAATCATTAGTTATCGAGGAACTAGTTTTACAGCAAAAGCTTTTTAAAATTTTTATGAAATATATGGATTATTCCATACATACCTTAAATTCATGTAGACATCCACACGCTAACAGATTAGTGGAGAGACTGAATTGTACAATCTTACCTATCATGCAGTCAGTGGAAGATGAAGACTGAGATTGGGACAAATATATTAAAAAGATGGAACGAGACATAAATACTTCGAATAACAAAAATACAGGTAGAACACATTTTGAATTGATTAGGGACACATACCCCGTTTTGAGGATGGGCAAACTAGATTATTAACTGTTAGAAATGAAACATAAAATTCCTACTGAAATAAGACATGAAGTGAGACAAAACATAGAAGTATAGCAAAATAAATATAAAGAAAGGTATGATGATAAACAACATAGATACCAAAGTTTGAGATGCAATATCGGAAACATTGTATATATAAAAAGTAATCCTCAAGTAACTAGGGAATCGACCAAGTTACAAACTAGATTTAAGATACTATAAAAAATAACTAAAGTCTTACCTAGCGATACTTACAAAACATCAGAGTTAATTGAAAGTGGAGGAACAAAATTCGAAACCACTGTTCATGTTAGTCAGTCGAAGATATGGAAAAATAATTACAATGGAGATGAAGAGGAGATAAATGACGATATAGATGAAGGAAATATAAACCAAAATAATAGAGATACAGAATATTCTGAACAAGAAAAACTGAAATAGAAGATACCATGAATCTATAAAGCGAAAAACAAAATCAAAATATATGGGTGATTATGCATTGACATAAAATTTGGTATGAAAAATTTATATTTTTATTATGTTTGTTAGGTTATGTAGAATATTGGAGTCCAAGATTATTCAGGTAGGCCGAATGTTAGCAATTAGTTATTTCAAAATTGAAATAAGTTAGATTAGTATTAGTAGTCTAATGAAAAAAAGTATTAGATAGTAGTTACGAGCAATTTAGTTGTTCTGTAAGAGTTTTTGAGAAAAACAGAACTTGTTTAGTGTGTAAAATTTATGATGTTGGTGTGAAAATAAATACTGTTAAATAATAAGTGAGTTGAATTACTTCATTAGCCATCCTACAAAATATGGAAAACAATTCAAACCGTGCAATCGATTTAATGACAAATTACAGAATCGATTCCAGCACGATAGGTATAATTTTCTCAATAACTGTACAGAAAATCCATGAATCTAATTGAGTGTGTCTAAAGTCATTCCTCACGCACGCTGAAGAAGTTGTCTTGGGGCGATAGGCGTTCAACAGTAGCAACTATTAGCGTTCTGTCTCGTTGCCGCACTATTATTATATCCATTAAGCTCAGCCTCTTCTCACACGTGTTAGAACTGGGCTTTAGGCTGTTCACAAGAAAAGGCATATGTAAATAGAAGTATTGCATCAAGATCAAGGCGGGCTATTACAATCGTCTTCTATTTCTTTTTTGAATTCTTTTATCTGCGTATACCTAAACTGAAAATAAAAAAATGTTTTTTACTATATTAAAAAGTCAAATTGACTACAGTATTAATATTAATTTATTAAGATACTCACTTGTTTATTTACCGTGTTTATAAAATTAACCTCTCCCATGTGCACTGAGTTATAAAAAATATAAAAAAATATTAGAGCTCGTATATTGGATGACATCGATGTAAAAGTCAGGTCAGGCATGGGAGGATAGTACGAATTTATAAAAATTCTTATCTCATTTTGTGGTTTATTGCAGATTCAACTGGAGAAAATTATACGTATTGGTGGGTGCATCACCGTCGATATTACTACAACCCCTAAGGGAGTGAAAAGGGGTAAAATATGTTTCACAAATTCCTCAACATCTCGTAGGCTGAAAGAAATATTGACTTGGTTTTTGCTCACAAGGGATCAATTTTTTAGTTGATTTTATCTTAGCTATTTCAGTTTATGCAAAGTGTCTTCAATCCAATTAATAGGCATGTTACAGAGTTTTTAGTGTTATTTTCCGTTTTTGTGGATATCGAGTAGCAAATGTACTACAAGTTCTTGATATTACTTTATCACATTCTCCATAAATAACAAACAAATTCAAAAAATCTTCGTGGGTGTAATTTAAACGCGGTGGCATTTTTTGACATAAGAGAATGACTGACATTACTGATTGTTTCTATTCATGGCTAATTTGATAACATTTTTACTAAAAATGCTTGAATTTCTAAGAAAATCGCAAATATTTCAAAAGTTATAACTTAAACCCCCATAATGCTTATTTAAAAAAATGAAATTTAATTTTACATAACTTGATGTGAAAAAATACAGGTTGTTCCATTTGACCTAAGCAAGGTTTCGCGGTTTGAAGTTTACAAAATGTAACGTCAAAAAATGGAACACTTGGTAAACTATTATTGAATTTCCTTAAACTGTATAGTGTAGCTCACCTTATGGTCTTTCTGCATGCCAAAAAACAAATGAGTTTCTTTTACACGAAGAAAGTTATAAAGGTTATTGTAAACCATTACACCTTTCGAAAACCCTAAATATATAAGATATTCCATTTAAAATAAGCAAGTTGGTATCGACTTCCGGTATAACCAGTGCCAGATGCTTGTAATTATTTTAGTTGGATTGACCACCCTGCCATTAGTAATTCCCTAAATTTTCAAAATTTTCTGGTGCGTACTTTTCCCTATATCGATCGATGCAGGTCTTGGTAAGACACCCTGTATATAGTGGTGTAATAACACTAACATTTTTGTTTATTTTTTTTAATAATCGAGAAAACTAAACAATTTTAAAAAATCAGCCCCTGTGTCCATTATGGATGTGTTACCACTTTTTATTTGAGAAGATCCTAGTAAATACAAGAAATGTGGATGGTTGTCACCAAATTGTCATCAATGGCATCATTTGGAGATGATTAATCATCTCCAGATGATGCCAACTTGGTTGGCGAAACGCGCGTCGAGTGCAGTATATGGTGTCTCGTGGAAACTACGTCAGTGTTATCTTCACATCAAAGGTTCCAACCAACTTCAGACAAAAAAATATATTTTGCAAGTGTAAAAAATTATGCTGGAACCTGTAGTTGTGCTAAAGCCAGATTAGATTGCATAATATTGTTATTGTCATTGTGACGGAAGGTCAGTATCAAAGAAATCTGTAGTAGTTTTAGTTTAATTTCATATAATTGGTTTCGTTTCGTTTCTCACGAATAGAACAAGTTTAGAAGCGATTTACGATTTATGTTTAACCACCTGATGAAAACACCGTCATGTTATGTTAAAATGGAACTAAAATCATTATCAATTGAAAAAGTCATCATATCATATGAATTGGATTATATGGCATGGCCTAAAAATTATCTTGCTGTAATAACGGACTATGTTTTTTTAATGAACGGTAGTTTATAAATGTTGATCGTTGTATTTATTTGGATGATAAACAGATAGATAACATATGTATCTGATATAAAATGTTTCTCAAATTTATCATTTAATAAACGTATAATTTGTGCTGCATTAATATTAAACGGGATAATTCTACTGTTCTTTAATATGGTCCTTATTATTATTATATTTTTCTACTTGAAAAGAAATTTGCACTTTCTTTATATGGGAATAAATCATTCTTAGTTACAAAACTATATTTAATAGGTAGGTTAATGAGGGTGATGTTACAGCAATTTACCTTGTAATGCAATGAGACAAGTTTCCGTAAATCAGTAGGTACCTAATGTTTTGTTTTATTTAGTTACCAAAAAAAACGTAAGAAAACACCTTTTAATCTACCGTACCTAACACAATCGATATTAAAAGTTACAGAGGTATTGTAACAACGATCAACATTTCATCGTATTTAAAAATTTTGCTGAATATCTCGAAAACGGCTGAAGATAGCCATAGACACATAAATAGAAAACAAATTCGTAAGTTAATTTTGGATCCTCTCATATGAATATATACAGGGTGTTCCATTTAAACAAATTGAGAAAAATTAATTTGAAAATATTGTTTGAACGTTATTTGTGGCATTTTCTTAATTTTTCTTTTTCTTCCTTGGGGTTTACTACCACATGAGTAATTCTTGGTTATCTAAAAAACACAGTTAGTTGCTCAGTATGCTACTGGAAAAATAATCCTCTGCGCTTGTGACTTTTACGTCAAAAGATCAGTAAGAGGGTGTGTTCTTGACGAGTAATATAAGACAAAAAAAATAATAAAATCCCTAATTTTCAATTATTTATCTTTTTGTATTTATCTGACGTTTCAGAAACGAATCTGTTTCATTCTTCAAAGTTCATGTATTTATTACAAGAGAATTTGAAATTTTCTATATTGTTAAAAATAAATTCTGACCATCTCCTCACAGGATTATGCAATTTTAACTGAAATATTTTCCCACCTTCTGTAACAAATAACTAGAGATCGGGAGGTAGCGATAAATGACGTCAATTCCAGGGTTGATGCTAATGAAAAAACATTTCTTTTTTTCCGTGAAATAACCTTGCAGTTATTTTAGCGAGTTCGGTAACATCCAAAGTTAATACAAAGAGGGTTGAAAATATTGGTGAATGTAATACTAACACACACATATATGTATTTTTAATAACTAATGATCACAAGAGTAGAAATATATTGTATTATATGTCTAAGTGATAAATTACTGACATAGACAGAAACAGAAAACTGTCATGTTTGACATTGCTAAAAAAGACAATCTTTTTCAAGGTTATTTTCCTTCAATTTTGAGAACGGAATCAGAGAGTATTCCGAAACGTCAATTTTAAATCATTTGAAATATTTGACATTTAAGGTTCATTTTCAGGCTCATATTTTTTTAGGTGCGAGACATTTTTGGATAGGCAAAATATTTTTTTTTTCAAAAACCAACCTCTGACACTCTTTTGACGCAGATGTTTATTTAATAATTTTTTTAAATAATTTATAGGACAGTGGCTTAATACCCAAAAAAGGTGAGAAAAAGTAAAAGTATATTACTAATATTAATGCGCCCATTAAAACATTTACCACTTTCCAGCTGCAAGCATTTCATCCACGCTAATCCAGACGTATTTGTCATTGAGTTTAAAATATATATTTTTTTGGTTTGTTTAATACTGTTACATCTCTGTAATAAGCACGTTTTTCTTAGTGTTGTCTCTGATGTTACCTCAACATTGCTATACTGCCCAATAATACACTTTTGCAAAAATTGAACGAGACATTTTAAAAAAGCATTAACTTCCGTTGTCCTTAATTTTGCACTGTTTACGTATCTGCGTGTTATTAATATAGACGTTTTATAAATACGACATATTTAGAGTGTATTCCAATGATTTCGAAGTCATTGGTGTATTCATGGGGCAGTGAGCGTAACACGCGATTCTCTTATATCTATGAATTGCTATTGGACACTCGACAATAACGAGCCCCATCGGTCAGTAAGTAATTATTTTTTTATAGCTGCAAACCGTCCAATTTCCTGAAACAAACCTTTAAGTAATATTTTGTTCCCATTTTTATAAAGAAAAGATTTATAAGAATATTTTATCATCGTCTCTGAAATGTATCGATACCTTCCGATCCCTACAGATCTCGATTATTATTTCTTAAATTTCTGTATATATTTAATGGTAGTTAATGGTAAAATTCAAATATTCTACAAAAGATTTTATGACACCCAAACCGGTAAATCAACTTCAAAAAAAAAATTGTGTAGATAAGTGCCATTAAAACAGTTAAAAAAATTCAAAAATATACTGGATGTTTTATTTAGGAAAATGTCACCTCACCACTCAGGATATTTTTGGGACATTCTGTATCTTCGGAAATAATTTCCAGAAATTCCCCTTCTTCCCTGGTTTAATCCTGTTTTTGGATTAATGTATGTAGGACATGTCTTTCAATATTTCCATAATCCAGTTCTTAGTTCAAACCATATAATACCATTGAATTTTCCCCGTCAATTTTTTTATTTTGTGAATGATGGAACCATGAACAAATTAATACCATTAGACACGAATTTTTAATAAACAGGGCAAAATAGTTTCACCATGTCAATTATAGTTGTGTATATTGATTTGTTCACGAAAGAGATTTTCCTTTTCTTTATGAATAATTACTCTATGGGACAACTACTAAAAAATTAAAACAGTTCAAAAAATGCAAAAATATATTAGGTGTTCTATTTAAGAAAATGTCATCTCACCACTCAGAATTTTTGAGACATCCTGTATATTAGGAAATAATTTCCAGAAATGCCCCATATTCCCTGGTTTAATTCTGTTTTTTGGATTAATGTATGTAGGACATGGGTTTCAATATTTCCATAATAAGTTCTTAGTTCAAGCCATATAATACCATTGAATTCTCCCTATCAATTTTTATATTGTGTGCAAGATCATTAAAATCAAAATATTAAAACAGTGCAAAGAAATGCAAAAATATATTGGGTGTTCTATTTAAGAAAATGTCACCTTACAAGTCAAAATTTTTTTGAGACATCCTGTATGTTCGGAAATAATTTCCGGAAATGCCCTTTCTTCCCTGATTTAATCCAGTTTTTGGGTTAATGTATGTAGAACATGTATTTCAATGCTTCCATAATTAGTTCTTAGTTCAAACAATATATTACCATTGAATTCTCCCTATCAATTTTTATATTGTGTGCAAGATCTTTAAAATAAAAAAAATATATGGCACAATTTGCTTATGTAGGTAATAAATACAAATGGATAAATACGACCACCACATATAATCGACAACAACACTATAACTCTTGGATCGGTGATATTAGCATAGGTGTTAAACTTATAATATTTAATACGAAATCGAAACTCCCGAAAATTAGATTTTCTATTTGGATGTCGATAGTTTTAAATTATATTTATACTTGCAACAAAAATGTTCTATTTTTGGGTCCTTATTTGCCCAAATTATATTTTAATTTTGTTGGCCATATTGTTGATTATGCATTTGAAATGATTATCATAGCGATTTTTAATTCACGTTTTGGATGTTTGTTAATAATCATAATAATAATAGTAATTTTATGTACAATAACAACAATTACAATTAAGGCAGTTACTACAATGAGTAAATACACATCTAAATATAAATATAAAAATATAACAATTAAATACAGTTAATTGAAATGATATTAATTGATATATTTAACAGTAAGAATTTCGTAAATAAATATTACTCAATAAACGTATAGAAAAAACACGAATTGTATTATAATGACGGTGGAATGATACAGATGAAGACGTATTATTGAAACATTAAATAAAGATTCTCGTTTTACTAAGATTTATGCACAATACAGAAAAAGCCCGTATATGCCATTTTTTAAAAGCGGCAGTTATATAAAAAAAATCCTATTTTTAAAGAACTTTTATATAATTGAATTAATTGATATATATGCGTTTATTTATATACCTGTAATATATGCAACCAGCTCAGCAACCAGTATTTTGGCGGGAAACCAGGATAGATATATGTAATATTATACGTATCTAATCTTTTGCCCCTCTCTCTGAAATAATCATTTAACTAAAATTATATACATCTTGTGTTCTTAATATTTTTTTTTCATATAATATGAAAAATATGTGAAAATAACTAACTAGCATTATTTGAAGAGCTTTTCTGCAAAACTCAATGAGGCCACATATATGGGAAAAAATGAGTTATATCAAAATTCGTTTGAAAATCTTAAGTAGAAATAAGTCCTCAGTAGATTTATACCAAAACTTTATTAGTAGTTTGGAAATTCAATAGGAAAATCGATAATTTTCATCAATACTAAACAAGTCACTGTTAAAAATAAGCTAAAATAAAACCTATTTCATGGCAATAGTAAACAAGTTCTATGGAATCTTCACTTTGGAGATTATTTTTGTAGCGAAACTAAATAAGTTCTAATGCATATAATATTGTGTTTGAATTTGTTGGTTAATACAATGTCCACCCCCTATTCACCAAAATGTTAAAAAAAATAATTAAAGTAGTCAAATATGGTATTGATTTATATTTGGCTCACTACCATATTATGGCGACATTTTGGAAGATGGGATTTGAGATTGCAAGACAGAATATGCAAACATTTCTTTGTACTGCCAGCTGTTCGGATAATATTTAATTAAAACTCAACAAGTCCAAATAAGTTTTGTAAATAAAACCAAAAAAAAAACTTGTTACTACAGATGTTTGTTTTGTTGATATTTTCACTGTATGCTATTGATGTGCCTATCAATCAATAGTACTCTCAATTACATTTTACCTTTGGATATAAGCTTGAGTCTCTGTAAAAAATATCCATTTTTATCAGAACTAAGATTAAAGGACTTTGTTAACTGTTGCAGAAAAGCTCTTCATTTGTAGTATAGGGATATGATAAGATTATGTTCCGATTTGAATTTTCTTTAGAGGTGCTTAAAAGTTAGTTATTGCGTAATATAACAATGAATTTCTTAGTATATATTAACAAACCCTTAATTTTAAGGTCAATGAATAAATACCTAATAAAAATAATCTCAAACCAGTTAGTTGTTAACCTAATTTATTTTCGTTAACCTCATTGTATATAAAATCAACTAATTTTGTATCAACAATTAATGTTACATTTTTTCTTTTCAGGTGAGTACGCCCAATCCTTCAAGCCCATTAATCATGGTAGGTGAGTTCTTAAATATCTACGAAAAACGTAAATAGCCCTAATCGAAAGTTGGTTTTGCATCCACTCTGGTGGTGCAATTGTTATTATTTTTTTAAGTAAAACTGTCGACCAATAAAATGAAAAAAATAAAAATTATTTTTGCAAAACATATTCAAGAATATGTATAATTTTCCAGCGTAATAAAGTTGCTAAAGTGCATGTAAAAAGTTAATTGTTCTGTATTTTCCAATACCCAAAAAATGAAAGTAGAAAGAAATTGTTACATCGAACCAAAAATCCGTTTTAATTGGAAAACGACGATAATTAACAACTCTATCCTCATTTACAAAATATAAATAAACGTAGTAGTTTGTCTACATTTTTAAATCAATTATTCGAATCGACACACACACATACACACAATTTATCAGTGGTTCTCTTGTATCTATACTAATATAGATCAATATGATTAAAAATGAAAAAAATATATTTTATATGAAACAATAATAAAACATATCTTTAATAGAACGTTTCGAGCCACAACTTCTGGGCTATTCCTCAACTATTAAACAGGCGAAAATTCACTTCATAAATAAAAATTATAAATCAAATTCAAAAATGGTGTGTGGTCAGTTTGGCATAAAATGTTTATTTGAGACATAGTCATAGAAACCACCATTTTCAATTTTCCATTATCAATCTCCTTAATAATAATAGGAATCCTAATTTTAAAAAACACTGATGCCGTGGAAATGCAATTATCGTCATTAAGTTGAATTAAATTTTCTTTGATGTTGTTTGTTTACAAATGTCCCGGTAGACTTTCTGTAATTAAAGAAAAACTACAAAATGCCAACATGCTTGATGCTAAATGTAAATTAAATGTCAATAATACCGAATTACTTACTTTATATATAAAAACCACATATTTTCAACCAGGATATCTCTTATCTCCAACCATAATTAATATTTTCTGGAGTTTTTTGAATATACGAATGTAAAAAAATATATTTAAACCCAAAATATTGTACGTATAGAGATATGGATATGGATAATATTTTTTCAATATAACCTTATGGCACAGATCAATTAAGTAATTTTTTGATAAAGAAGATAAGATAAAGAACCGACAATTAATTTACTCAAGAAATTGAAGATAGTAACAAATTGCTGTTTCTAAATGTATTAGTCACCAAAACAAAATATTTTTAAACAAGTGTATTAGAAAAAAGACTAGTACAAACAGGTACGTCAATTTTAATTCTAACCACCATGCAAGTATTAAAATTTTTGATAATGAAAAATTATTCATAAAATTTGTTTTGCAAAATAACAACTGTCCAATTTTTTTTTTAATATTTATGGAAAGTGGTCAAAACCAACAACGAGGAATATTACGAGAACAATCAATTATTACTATTCCATGCATTCCTGGTATGCCAGATAAACTTAGACGAATTGGTAATCGGATGAATATAAGAACATCTTTCAAAACCAAGAATACCCTACGAATTTTGATAAAAACCAAACCCTTTAACGATAATCAACAAATTGCATTTATAAGATTCCGTGTGAATATGGAAAGTCTGATATAGGTAAGACATCTATACCATTAGAAGTGAGGATAACCGAACATCAGAAGAATGTAAGAAATTATCAGCTTGACAGGTCCTCATTGGCACAACACATGGGATAATGGACATTTATGAAATGGATTCAGGCGGAAATTATTCAAAAAAATAGTAGATAGATAGATAGATAGATCGTTTATTCCAATAGACTAAATTACAATAGTATAGGAAAAGTCAGAGATAGATACATTTCAGATGCATAAAACAATAAATATTGGAAATAAATCTAAAATAAAATAACAAATAAAATAACAAATAGGAACAACAAATTTAACATACAAAATTTTAAACAAGATATGAACATGACAAATGTAAAATGTAAATACACAAGAATAATATAAATACATAAATTCGCATAATAGCACTTACAATGATAAAAAGATATAATATACCAACATAAAAAGGACATATTAAAATACAGCGTGAAACTATAAGTTAAAATTCATATATTCAGAAACACTATAAAACACATTATCAAGTAACATACTATATATTCTAGTTTTATATAGTTTTAGACTGTTTATTTGCCTGATTTCAGGATTTAATTTATTGTATAGTTTAATTCCTACATACATAGGGCTTTTCTCATACATAGATAAATTGTGTGTTGGAATTGACAATAAATAGTTGTGTCTAGTTTCATATTGATGTAAATCACCATTAGTAATAAATTTATTTAAGTTTGACTTAACATATATTAAAATTTCTAAGATGTATATACAAGGTAATGTTAGTAATTGTAATTTTTTAAAATATGGCCTACATGATGTTTGAAATGATATACCAGCTATATTCCTTATGGCTCTTTTTTGTAGTTTAAATACCCTGTTTAAATGACTTGATGATCCCCAAAATAAGATGCCATAACGCAAACGTGAAACAAATTGAGAGTGGTAGAAAGAGTAAAGAATATTTTTGTTAGTGATATTTTTTAATCTAAAGAGTGCAAAACATAAAGAGGAAAGTTTATTACAGAGAATATCTGTGTGCATTTCCCAATTTAATGCATTATCTATATGAAGACCTAGGAATTTTGTGTTTTTGACTTGAGCGATTGATTCTCTTTCAATTTTTAATAATTGACTTTCGTTAATGATGCTATTTCTAGGCGTAAAATTTATAAAAACTGTCTTAGATAAAAGGCAATAAAAAAAATTGAGAGTGCCTATATTCAACTTAATGGCTAAAATTGTATTTCAACGGCATCCGTGTTTTTTTATCAATTATGGTCATTATGGATTCTTATTATATGAAAGGAGATTGATAATGGAAAATTGAAAATGAAGTAGCTCTGATTTCTATGACTTTGTCTCATAATATAAATATTTTTTGTTAAATTGACAAAACAACAGTTTTTGAATTTGAACTATAATTTCTATTTGTGGAGGTTTTGTTTCATCTTGAAGAAGTACGCAGAAGTTTGCAATGCTTGTTTGATACTACGTTGATCTTACCCATTTTTAGCATTTTTATTTCTTTTTTATCATTTTTTAGTTTAGTTTGGTTTTAGTTTATCCCCAATAAGAAGTTTATGAATATACAATATCCGCCACAAAGAAAATATAAACTCGATTTTATAGGGAAGTCATTTCCACCTTTTTTAGTTTATCACCTAGACTAAAGCATTGACTATACAATTACGTGTCTGGGAAAACGACCTGCTCGATCTTAGATCAGAAGAGCACAGCATTGCTACAATAGCTATTTGTAAATAGGGACTGGTCAAAGATGGTAGTGCTGATAGCTAATCTCAGTGCTGCAGGCTACATTAAAAAATCAATGCCGATATATGGTGGTGGTCCGTCCATTGTATGCTAAGCCAAGAGGACAATTAGAGTTGCAGTGTCGCTTACACTCTAGCTCTCGCTTAATCCTGCCAACTACAGCGCCAATATGTTACAGTTTCTTTACAACACTTCTTTTATCCTTTCCAAACACCTGTGCTCGCATTACGTGACATAACGATGTAACATTGTTCATATTATCATATCGTGTCGCTTTTTGTTTGGAGCTAAATGAAGTCCAGAGATGCAGTAGTAATCTAGTTATTAACATATAAATCCTTATTCAATCTCAAATTAGTAACTCTTTTTAGTATTTTTTTTTTTTTGGGAAACTTCTCTAAAAATGTGTGGCCTGTAAAAAAATTCTTCCTTTGAATAATATAGATTTATTGGGGTCAAAATAAAATAAAGAATGTTTAGTGCCATATCCCCAAAAAAACAACTATGCAGCTACGGACACGTGTTTCGGAGTTATTGCCCCTCATCAGCGTAGCGTAGCTAAAAATTGGATCTAGATGGGATAGATCAGGAACAAGATAAAACAAACTGAAAGTACAGTACAGCTATGTCTTCATTTCCCATATTGGTATATAAAAAGTCTATTTACTCTTCATAAATAAATAAATAATATAATTTATTGGGGTAAAATAAAATAAAAAATATTTATGCATATCCCCAAAAAACAACTATGCAGCTACGGACACGTGTTTCGGAGTTATTGCCCCCTCATCAGCGTAGCGTAGCTAAAGAATTGGATCTAGGATGGGATAGATCAGGAACAAGAACTAAAACAAAGCTGGAAAGTACAGTACACAGTACTCAATTAGTGCCTTCATGTTCCCATGTGCCCAATTTGGGGCCTCGATGAGCACAGTCAACACACAGAGCTCTATGTGTACTGCTCATTTCCACCTGGCACATACAAATAAAACAACACGTGTCCGTAGCTGAATAATTATTTCTTTTTGGGGAATATGGCACTAAACCAGCCTTATTTTAGTTCTTGTTCCTGATCTATCCCATCCTAGATCCAATTCTTTAGCTACGCTACGCTTATGAGGGGCAATAACTCCGAAACACGTGTCCGTAGCTGCATAGTTGTTTTTTTGGGGATATGGCACTAAACATTCTTTATTTTATTTTGACCCCAATAAATCTATATTATTTTATTTGTATTTGCCAGGTGGAAACGGGCAGTACACATAGGGCTCTGTGTGTCGACTGTGATCATCGAGGCCCCAAATTGGGCACATGGGAACATGAAGGCACTAATTGAGTACTGTGTACTGTACTTTCCAGCTTTGTTTTAGTTCTTGTTCCTGATCTATCCCATCCTAGATCCAATTCTTTAGCCACGCTACGCTGATGAGGGGCAATAACTCCGAAACACGTGTCCGTAGCTGCATAGTTGTTTTTTTGGGGATATGGCACTAAACATTCTTTATTTTATAATTCTTCCTTTGGTTTATACGCTAGCTACCTAACTTTCTTAGTAGCATCTACCGAATCAAATACAGCTCGTCAATAGGTACAGTGATGTCTAATAAAGATAGAAAATAGTTTTAATTTACATGAACACAATATGTTTTTTATTAAGAAAAAAATGTGTTGCTTTGACTTCTTAGGCCAAACATATAAAATTAATAAAATGCGCAAAAAATCACACTTTCTGCACATGCACCGTCATCCTAAGACACATTTATGAAGAAAATATACGAATTTGATTTGTTAAGGCGTTAGTCAAGCAACTCGAAGGAAGGTACCCGTACCTTTCAAAGATGAAATGACCAGTAGTTGCAGATAGACACACCTTTTTACTGAGATAGTGAATGGTGATTTGAAGTGGGCAAGGTGGCCTAATTAAAGCAGAAGCAGTGGGATGAGATAGCCACAGTCTATCAGGGGTAGATAAGGGCAGGCAGCAGCAAGAAAACGGGGCGAGTGACAGCTCCCAGACGGAGCTCATTACGGCAGCAACTGTATCAAGATATAATCGAGGCTGCTGGGTGACTACCTATCAATGTTCCTTGCTCACTTGCTTATAAGAACACGGTTTTTTTGTTATACCAATTATACGGGTGTAATGACATTTAGTTAATTCATATGCGTTTTTTACGTGGGTTATATTTTTTAAACACAACATGGTTTTGACTGACTTTTTTTAATTAATTTACAACTTTTACTTAATTTACATCTGCAGATAAGAATATTGATTCATTAGTATTAGCAGCATAAATCAGAGAAGTAATATATAAGGTTTGAACAACCTTCTTTGTGTTATACCTAACGATTATTTTTTAAAAGATTTACCTGAAACATTTCTGTGGTGAATAATTACAATACAATAAATTATTAAAGTCATTTTATTCACAGTTATTAAAACCATAATTTTTTAACATGTTTCTGGTTATACAATTTTTTTCCTTTTTCTTTCTTGGGACTTATTCTTCGTTTTCTAAAAAGTATAGTTAGTTACCCAGTATGTTACTGGAAAAGTAAACCTCTGCGCTTATACTTTCCCTAACGTTTCGGAGGGCACAAAAATAGTTTCAAAAACATGTTTCCTTTTTCAAAGTTATTTATCTTTTTTTAGAATATGTCAAGCGTGAAACTTGACACATATATTATTATTTGTTTATGTAATATCCATAGATACTTACATAGAACTGTTGATACTTAAAAACTATGCAATATTAATTTTGTTTTAGTTCTTCTTTTAACATCGGTAACAACGTTGTAGCAAAATCAGAGCAATGGAATAAATATTTTTCTTCATTCAATAATATTATTGCCGATTCCTTAATTTTTCATTTTTTATTTTTGCTGTCCACTGCTTTTATTAAAATTTTTGCCGAATCCTAATTTATTCGATGTCCATTTTCCCAAGCATATTCGTAAATTTTCGATTTTTACATTTCACCCTTTCTAATGTAACTTTTATGCTCACCTAACCTTACACTGAGAGGTCTGGATGACTCTCCCACATAATGTTTATTACACTCACACGAAATACTATAAATACAATTTTTTTTCAATTTTGATCACAATTTTCCGGTTTTGTTTTTATTAAAATGGATCAGAAAGTACTTGTTTGAAATACTGTCCTAACGTGAAACTTATCTCCGACACGACGTAGTTTTTCAGATAAACTTTGTACATAAGGAATTGTATGGTATTCATTTAGAGAATGCCACAAATAACGTTCAGTACAGTATGTCCGTAAAGTATGAAATAAATTCATTATTTCTTAAACCAAAAAATATTTAGAAAAAATCCTCGGACATATCAATTTTTAATTTGAATTACGTACCTTATCCTTAACTTTTTTTAGTTATGACGTCTTCACTGTTTCTGTTATGACGTGATCGATATTTTTTTAAATGGAACACCTTCTATATTTCTCCATTTTTGGACTCTGCTTCAACAGCTGATTCCAAATATTTATCACACTTAAGGTCTAAAATTGATGTTGGAAGATACGGCCATTTAAAAAAAACCAGTAAAAAGTAAAATAAACACGTTTTTATTAATTTTTGAAGTAGGCTAGTTTTTGTTTGTTTTTTTGTTTTATCATTATCGTCTTTGACAGTGAATCACTTAATAATACTTTACCCTAGTAGTGGTTTCTCAATAATTGTTGTCGATTTATTTTAATTTATAACATGAGTGTATCTGTAAAGCAGAGAATTGAAATTCTTACGATGATTGGGTATGGTGACTGGATGCGAATTCAACAAGAGGTATGTAATTTATTTAATACTAAATATCCAGAACGAACCATAACTTAATCGGCAGTGAGTAAAATTTAAAAAAAATTAGAGAGACTGGTACGGTGGAAGATTTCCCCAAAATAGGTGGCCCAGGTGTTTACGAGGATACAAAATTAAATATTTTACTGGCTGTTGAAGAAAATCCACATACCTGCGTTCGCCAGGTTAGTCGCGATTATGAAGTTACTAAATCGTCAGTACATACAGTATTAAAATTAGAAAAATGGCATCCGTTTAAAATTCAGCTTGTGCAAGAACTCAGTGATGATGATCCAGACTGGAGGATACAATTTTGTGAAACAATGATGATTATGTGCAATGATGATCCTCTTCTGATAAGAAATATTATTTTCTCTAATGAATGCACTTTCAAATTAAATGGTCAAGTGTATCGTCAGAATTGTAGATACTGGGCAAGGGGAAATCCTCGATGGATGCGGGAGCAGCACATACACCATCCACAAAAGGTAAATGTGTGGGCGAGAATTGTAAGAAATATAATCACTGGACCCTATTTTTTCGATGGAACTGTAAATGGACCGGCATGTCTCCCATTTTAATCTCATCCCAATGTTATTAAATTTTTTCCCCAGTAGAATTAATCCTGGACATGTTGGCGAAAGCCTGTGGTATCAACAGGATGGTGTGCCTCCCTATTATGCAGCAGACATTCGAAGGCATCTTGATAAGATATTTCTGAACAGGTGAATTGGTAGACGTGGACCCATCGAATGGCCACCAAGGTCACTAGATCTCAATCCATTACATTATTTTCTGTGGGGCCAACTAAAAAATTTAGTTTATAAAACGAAACCGGAGAACATTGTTGAATTAAAGGAGAAGAATTAGAACAAAAATAAACAACATTTCTCAGGAAACTATAAACAAGGTTCAGCAACACTTTATTCATCGTTTTAGCTACAACAAGGAGTGCAGTTCAAACATTGGGTATTACATGTTAATCTGAGGTATTACATAAACATCCTTTTAAACCTAATATGATAACAATAATAAATACCTATAGTTTCTTATATCGGTTACCAAAATTACAATCAATCTATCAATTTAAAATTTCAAAATAAATACGACAAATGTTCATATTTTGAATTATGTAATTAGATTTTTTTTTTCTTAATAATAAGTTCATGTTTACCACCACCCTGAGTTCTGAAAGTTCTGAAAGAATGAAAGACGTTACATAGCGGTTTAGAGATTTTCGTTTTTATGTTGTAACTGGAGGGAATCATTTCTTAAATGTAAAAATTGTTCTTTTTTTGGCGAGTCGGTATTTTTTTAATCTCATTTTTTTTGCCTCTAATACTAAGAATGCTCTTATTCAATCCATAGATTAAGTAGTTGTTCTAATAGTTCTCTGATAATGATGACAGTGTCGTATCGTTTACTATGAGTTGCCATACACAAGAACGTCTCTTGTTCCAAATTTTCATGATCGGCATTAATTTTTAGTTACGAAATAAAAGTCTTTTTCCTCATTTTGTTTTACATATTATTTAGGAGTCCAATATTTTTGTTCAAACAAGATAAAACATATTTAACTTTTAGTTATTTATTTACAAATTGTAAATAACATTAGTCCCAATGAAAGCATGCAGTGTTTAAAATTTTTAATTTGTTTTGTGTTTGATAAAAAATGCAAAATAAATTCGGTGTACACGTTACAAATATAATTCCAATAAAAATCGATTTAATTTGCCTGAGATAGTAAAGCGTGGTATAAAATCTGGTTAAAATGTGCCAAACTGCTGAAAAAACACACTGGAAAAATAACTGATAGTTGTACGGCACGCCATTATCAGAAATAATCAAAAATTGCACATGGTTGCATTCAGGTGGATATCTAGATAGTGATGTCGTTATTTTGGTCATGAATTCGGCATTTCCCATCAAAAATATGCCGAGGCTATAAAACACTGTCGATTACAACTTGCAGTGTGTTTGTAAATATGATAAATACACACACGATTACCGATGAATATTTAATGTGGGCATTGGCGCACGGTATTGAATAAAATTGTGTACATTTAAATACAAGTATTTTCAGAAAAAAACGTAAAATTTTGAATTTTTTATACAACTTACTGAGCAATTTATTTATTAATGTTTCGTGAAAATCATTCATACAATCCACAAGCAATCCGTACGAATGGTTGGTACAGCTCTTAAAATTTAATTTCAGTCTTGGGAACGTCGTAATTTTGTCGATTTCAGATTATCCTTGTCAATATCATCAGAATTGACGGAACGTAACAACTCACCCATTTACCCTTAATCTTCACGACTATTGCAACTCATTTTATTAGACTTTTTTCTAACATGAACATGCAAGTTATGGAATTCATTGCCCTAGTATCTCCCTAGTTCTGTTCTTGCCACACGTTTAGTTTCAAGGCATGACCGACTCCGAGATTCCTAACGTTCCATTGAGTAAGTACTAGACGTGTCGTTGTGAAGTTCTGTTCAATAAAAAAAGAGAGTTAGAAGTTTGATTGGAATATTTCTGAGAGGAAATATGTCTGAGTAGCTAGTTTCATAACGATGCTGTTTATGGCAGTAAGCCATTTTGCCTTAAGAAATGAAAGAAGGCAAAGCAATTCGCTGCTACCTGTTGTGTAGTACCGATAAAAGTGGCTCGTAAATAATATCGGTAAACGTTGTCAGCTCGTGATGTTGACATAGAAGACTAAAGATAATCAACAGTCCGGTAAGGGAATAGTTTCGAGGACTTGATTTGGACTTACAATTAATAGAGTTGGTGTAGTTTTGTATTGTCGTTGTTTAATAAACGATGGTTCTTTAATTTTTTCCCATGGGTATTTTTGGAGACACCGTCCTCCTGGGTGATTATTAAAACGTTACCTTCCACTAAACGAAGCATCTTAATATCTTACCCCTACGATAATATAATGGTCTTGACGCTTTTCCTTCCATTTTAACAGAAAATTAAAGAAAATAAGTCTCCATGTGAGCAGCATTACTTCTTGACGATGTTGAACCATTTTTGTTTGCTTGATATGTGAATAGAAAAAGTCGTTACGCCTAACATCTCTGAAAATGGAGAGCAGCGTCTGGAACACAAAAATCGTAACTTAAAAATCTTAACATAATCGTAAATAATACTAGATCAATTTTAATAAGTTTGACAAATAATGTTGTTCAAGTATATTCCTAAAATTTCACAATATTTTAGTTTAAAAATAAGTGCCCTCGAGAATTAGAGATAAAGGGCGAAGTTTAGTTTCAATACTACTTATTCTTCCACTTAATTCTAAACACACACTTTGTACCACTTTATTATGGCGCACGCTACTGATCTCGCATATGTACAGGATGTTAGTTTATGTATGCAACGCGATATATACGCGTATATAATAATTTCCAGATCTTATCGGACATCTGCTTAACCATTGTATCCGCGCATATCTAATACAAAAAAGTAGAATTTTATTGTTACTAATGTCAATGTATTTGTTATTTATAAAAAAAGCAAAGGAAAAGAAAGTTCTTTTAAAACACAACAGATATATGTAAACCATAATAATAACCTCGCATTTTTACAGTTTTTTACTTTTATTGAGGCAATAATTATAATTAGTATGTTTAATTTTTATTTTAAAAATAAAAAAGTAACATACTATTCCTGAACTTAAGGATAAGTATGTAAAAGGAAATAGGTACCCAATTTCATATATTTATACAGTGCTGAGTTTACAATTTAAAAGTATTTGTTAATATACAGGGTTCACAAAAGTTCCGCAAAAAAAATTCATTTTTTACCTCGTTCTTTTTGTAGTAAAATACACAAAATCGTGAATAGCCAACTAGGTTGTCATCACCGGGAGATGATTAAAATACTAATTAATCACTGCTGTTACTACCATCATAAAAGTGTGCAATTATTATTGCAGTTATTTTTCTGCACCTATCTGTGAATAATCATTTAAGTTAGAAAATTTGTATTGTATTGTATTGTATTTTTTATTTGATTTTCCATTCTTACACCATCTCTCGTTTCATCAATAAATAAAGTCATTCCAAAGAAATACTCCCGCCATTTCTCATCTCAGCAGCCATACAGGCAGACACAATATTATTTATTCTGCAAATTTTTTCGACAAGATTCTCAAAAAATAAAGCATAACACCCACTAATTAATTTAAATGAAATTTATCTGAGAAGACATTTATTTTCCTCTCACGCTTTTGGTTATAAAAAGAGAAAGAAATTAAAAATCCAGATTTATGCTATGTTTACTGCGTTTCCTATAACGAATAAGGCATTAGAGATAATTTAAAAAAAATCGAATGCTATTGGTATTTAAATACTCAAATTACGCAAGAGAAGAAAGTAAAATAGATTGGTATTAACCTGCTAAGTCTACTACAGTATTAAGTAACAAGAAGATATCAACAAATCTTTTCAAATAGCTTTACTAGCATGACTTCCTTTTAAATGTCGCATTATCACAAAATTCAATCGTACGCCACAGAATTAAATTAAACAGTAGCAAAGCACTGGTATGGTATTAATAATAAATCCACTCACACTGTCAGTTTTCGGTAATCCTAAATAACATCTTAATCGATTTGTATAAGAAACCTAACACAAGACAATTAATTAGCTGTTTTGCAAAACTAATTATGTCTAGTACGATAATTGTTAGATTCATTATTATATTATAACGATCGATTTCTGGATTTAATTATCACAAATCACTCAAGTCATGTTAGTGAATCGGTGGATGTTTTATTAAAAGAGCAAATAATTTGGCATGGTAGTCGAGTGGGTAAAGCGCTTATAGCTATTTACTCGGTACCGAATATCGATGGTTCGAATCCCTCCCCGAGCAACCCTAGATGTGGTTCGGACTCCACAATAAACTGTAGGGCCTCGTCTCTCTTTACGCAACACAAAATACTAGGATTTTCTGGGAGTTACTTCAGTGACTTGAGAGGCGGTTAAGAAAACATTTTAAGAAACATTTTTTTTTTAGTAAAACGTTAAGAGGCTGAAATTTTCAGTTTTCATCAAATAATTTTTACAGTATGAATATTATATTGTGATTACTCTTATTTAAACAGTACTGTTTGATGTAAATATTGCATGTTAGCATAATTCATGACATTATAAACGCATTTGCTGAATTTTTTAGTTCAGTATAGATACACGTGACTGTATACAATAACAATTTTGAAATCATCAATGCAGTCGTAGTCATAGGCGCAGAGAACTTCGACTAGTTGTTTACATTGATGATCGAACGAGTAACCTGGCTGTGTACGCATCGCGTGTAGGTATTAAATATAACGATGTCGGGTTTACAAAGACCTTTACGTTTTGCAACTTATATTTGTAAGCAATTTCGCGACTTAAAATATGACGGTATATCGCTCCGGTATATTGTATGCAAAAAGGTGTCAACGCATGTTTTCCACTGGAAAAGACAGTTAAAATATGTACGAAATAAAAAAAAAGATTTTCCATATGCCAAATTTCTGTGTCATTATATTTATATGTTGTGTAATATTCTCCTAAATGTATTGAATAAAGAACAGTCCGAGTGTTTTGATAAAAATATGTACCAGATTGGCATTTAACGACAAGACAAATAGCAAGTCGTAAATTGAACCGTATAAACAGCTTAATAACAATAAAAAACAAAATTAAAAGTACTGTTACGTTTTTGCGCACAAACACCTCAACCCATATATTTGTTGATTGAAAGTCCAGGTAACACTTACTCACCACTTTACTAACTAATTAGTAATTAACAACAATAACTTAATGAAGCACTTAACTATAATTACAATTAATCACTTATAAATCACTACTTCAGTCATTAACTTATTTCTTCTTCTCTCGTAACATTCCAAATTAAGACTTAACTCCTGGGCCCATTGTGTGCCTTATATATCCATTTACGATCTAGAACTTTCCTGAATCTTGGTCCTTCTTGAACAGTTCTAGTTTCATCTTAGCAAGTTTAGAGCAATTTGCCTATTTAATTCGTTTTAATACTTGTAGCGCCATCTCGGAGCACACCCCGAAACTAGTAGTCCATCAGCATAATAGTATATTACAAAATCGAAAAATATGGATAATAGCATACGAGAGAACGTATGCAATAGGAAATCGCGTGGCAAATGTTTTTGGCACGCGTTTTAGAACCTGGCGGGCTCACGTCATCATATTTAGTTGCTAGTAAAAGATTACAAATCGATTACACATTGTTGAAAAGGAAATTCGATGAATTATCCCGAAGTTGATGCAATGATTACATATTCAGTGAGGACGGACCAACTGGCGCAGGGTGATAGAGGACCTCAATACGCATCGATTTGACACCCATTCGTGTTATGCGAAATTAAATAATGGGGATGGAAGATGTTACTCTAGGAGAAAATATTCTCTACTTTTTCTATCTTTTTATTTTTCGCTAGAGTCTTGTAAAATTAAGGAATAATTTTTGTTTCAATAAAATTTTAAGATTATTTTTTTGGTACGATTAGTTTCGGTTTCAATAAAAAAAAATATTTCTCAGGATGATAAGCCCACTATTGGCTACGTTAGAAAAAAATCATGACGGTAATACTAATAATTAAGCCAGTATTACGAAATTTGTGGTTAAAACCGGAGTTTAGCTAAAAATACACGAAAACCTAAATAAATCAAGATACGTCCTCATTCTTGCTGACCCCAGTTAACATGGTTCTCGACTCTTGCTAAAATTGCTCCACGATTTCCTGGCTGTAAACGAAGCACCCTTATGGGATATCTCTGGAATAAGCATTAGGAATGTGGCAGTCTACTTCTGTCTCAGCACTAACTTGTACGTTATGTATTTGTGAGAACTCTTCTTTTAGTTACACGGCGGTAATGTTTGGATTTCACCTAGCTCGGACAACAAATAACCAGTCCTGTGCATAGTGGTTTTTAGTTGAGCCCATTCGTGCCGTTCTCTAACATTATTCGTTGCATTATATCGAGTCCACAACTTAGAGATGGGCATACGACTCTTTTCAAGGAATCGTATCGTCCTGATTCTGTAATACAAAAGATTCGTATGTTTCGTATCACGGCATCGTCCACCGTGCTATGCGGTGAATCAGCTTACAGTACAAATCGTATCTAAGAACTATACGATTTGTCACGACCACGGTCGTATTGTATTATTTCGATACGATAGTATGATTAGTACAATACAATAACACGATACGAAATCAGAATCAGTAAACATCGACTCGTATCTTTACCCTTTGTTTTTCAGCACTGGCTCAACCTCGAGTCATTTCTATTTGTGTATCTTACTACGAGTACGAATACGAAACTGTACCGGTGCCAAAGATTCGTACCATACGATTCATCGGAAAGAGTCGTATCATTTATACGAATTATGCAAATACGACACATCTCTACAACAACTGACTAACAACACTGAGATGTCCCAATTTCCCTTGCAACGGTTCTTTAAGAGCTTCCTGCGTTAATTTGGTGACAAAAGTTCATTTTTCATGAATTCGAAAAATTGAACCACCTTTGCGGCGCTCTAGCGACGAAACTGTTCATCCCACAAAAAAAAACTTGTGAAAGCTAAATTGTAGAGAATTTATTCCTCAATTAAGTATAGAGAAGTGAAAAGTGCATTGGAATGGATATATTTGCAAAAAAACATTTTCTTTGCAATTTCTTTGTGTTTCCTTAGATTCTGGCAGAAAATTTTAGTCGCAAAACGTGACCTCGAAAACAGCACCTTAAGACCTATTAATCCCACCAATTTTCAAATCTCCCGCAAAACTTTCTCCAAGATGACTGTTTTGACACCTATTTCCTGGATTATAAGTAGAGAAACTCTATTAAAGAACCTTTGCTATTCTAGTTTCTAGTATTTGATATTGTACAACAATTTAGCTTTACGGGAATTACATCTATTCTTCCCAAAAATGTTCTTATTGCTATTAGTAAGTTAATTTGTGTGTTTTTCCCACAAATAACTTGTTCCACCAATAATTGTTTACGTAGAATATTGTGATATCCCATCTCATCATCTTTTAATGAAAAGACAGCACATTTTTTCGCATTTCCCAATTAATGTCATAGATTTTTGTAAACTCTACTATAAATCTCGTATTGTTAAAACTCAAAAATAACAGATTACTCGAAAAAGTATATGTAATATTATTTTTATAAATGTGAACTTTAGTAAAGCAATCAAGAAGTTTTTATTACATATTTACTGTTTCATAGCAGACGTTTAGTGATGTTATCGCAGTTGTACATTATATTTCAACGTCATCGTCCATTGCTTTATTTCGTTTTTATTCTTTCAAAAAAAATGTGAGAATTAATCCGAACCGCTGTACTGGCACTGATCGAGGAATGCCACGCCGTAATCAGCTCAACATTTTAATGTACTGGATATCTACCAGATTCCGCTTTATCTGAAGAAGTTCCTACAGCCGACCATCTAACAGTTCTGGCGCCGCATAGCCATTGAAAACCATCACACTGTTAAGGAACACTTGATCAATATCTCTGTTATTAATAATATTATTACGAGTGTTTATAAATTTATACATGAACGAGGTCAACATAATATCAGAGGAAAAAATTGTATACAGGGTGATGTTATGAACATTGAATAAAGAAGCTGTAGAGGCAACAAATAAAATATCCATCTGATGTTGTTCGTTCATATTGTCAAAGAAACTTAGTAGGACAGACTGTCGAGCTATCTTAATCCCCCTTAAAATTATTTGAGTTAGAAAACTCTTTCTCACAGGATCTATGTAGTTAGTAAGGACAATCACATACAATAAGTAATTAAATACGTAAAAGTTTTAATTCTAATACTTGTAAATATAAACACAGTAAAATATACTAGCAATTTTGCCAATTGTGGGGATTTTTGATAAGCATGATATTAAATCATAACACATTACACATTGTCTGACTTGACCATACCCGTGAAAAATGTTTGAACGATCTTATGAATGTGATAAGTATCTCAACATTTTACAGAAAATAATCCTCAAATATTTATAAAGGGAAAAAAACTGACTATGTTTTTCAACCAAATGGATATAATAACAAACCGAATTTCTGTTAGATCCCTTTCGCGAAAAGTTACTTTTTTTCTACTGAAAATTGAGCGGTCTAAAGAATACGCATTTAGATTTAATTATATGATGATTACATGTTAATGTTCTAAGTATTTGAAACCGCTCACTTCTAGCTAGTAACAGACGTGCAGCCACAGAAACATACGGGTCTAAGGAATATGGTCCAGGTTATAGTAGTTTCTGATGGAAAAAAGTCTGAAACTTGTGAAACTTGACGATTTGGTAGACCTCGATCTCCCTAATAATATTAATTTTGCAACCTTGTAATCAACCGCTATTGTTATAGGGATATTTCCATTTAAATATAAAATTCTCTTACATATAACCAGAGGTAAAGCCTATCTAAATTCTCTAAAACCCGGAAAAGGAAAATCGGTACAAAAATTGTGTTGACCTACTACTTCAGTGTTGGGACACTACTTCTGCTACTGTTTTCAATCAAGGCAAATGTACTTCAGAAACAGGAGTACTTAGAGACATAATTCAGGTGGTCACAAAAGAAAATGCTCAACCTAGCAAGGCGGCATCAATTGGATACCGACCGCCGCATCGCAAAATCTCACAAAAAGCAAATTCAATATTCCGGCAACATTTAGTAAGGGCCTATTCCCAAGTCCAAAGAACAAAGCTTGTAAAAGGATAATGAAAAATGCAATTATGGGAAAAGGTACAGGAAAGACTCTGCAATACTGACGAGGACAACGATGTTATTCACCCATTGAAAAATTACTTCCCAGCAAGGACGGTGGCGACGACCGACTTAATTCATAGAATAGCGACAACGAATCAAAAACCGCACCTGCAGATTCTAGCAAACCTGGTTCATCCACAACAGTAAAGCAAAGAAGTATGGCATTGAAATACAATCTGCATTCGTACACCACATAAAAGACACGCCATTTACTCTACCTCATGTTAGTGTACAAATGATATATTAACTTGGAAAATCATGTTACTTTTGGCACGAAATTGTGTGCACAATTTCAAAAACTGTGTGTGGCCAAAAGCAGTTATTTCCGTTAATTAACTGCTATTATAGAATGGGGTTGGATTACAATCGAAGGATCAAACACACTTCAGGATTAAAATCGATTATAAAGTGATGAGAGTAAAATATCGGCGTTGAAAAATAACACGCTTCATTTCAGTTGGCTGCTGGGTTGAAACTATACATTTTACAAAACGTGAGGAAATGTATCCTCATACTTGATAATAACAATTTCGTTGTAGAATGCACAGGAAACGAAATACTTAAAACGTTTTCGGCGTCATCTTGTTAATATAGAGGAACCGGAGCACCTCTACGAGATGGCAAAATTAATGTTATTAAGGACATTGAAGTCGCCAAATTTCAAAACGACGGCTTTTTTTAATATGTAGTCGGACTCATTAAGTAAAGCGAGGAACACTCTAAAATAAGATTCCATTACAGTACTTGAAGCCATTTGCTTAATATTAGTACGAGACTACAATGCACTTTTTGCATCAATCATTTTTCGTTGGTCACACTGTAATTACGTGTGCAATTTATGAAATTTGTGTCTCTAGCTGCCAGGAAGATACAGAAATGTAACAAATAAAGCAGTCACATGATTTTTCGTTCAAAAGGCTATGAGAGAATAGCATAAAAGATTTAGGGAAATGTGATATCACATTTTGGTGAATTAACCAAGCCTTCTCATTCGTCCAGTTTCGAATACCAAGAAATTACATCAATTCCTGTACTATTATTGACTGCACGGAAACATCTACTGTAAGGTGACTAATGACGTAAATATTATGTGTTTAATTAAAGCCAAAAATGTTATGTATGTGTTCCTACAGATCGCTTTTTAAAGGGTCATTTGCTACTTTTTTCTAACTATCTACAATCAGTAAATCATAAAATAATATTAAGCAGAATAAATTGCAATAAGCTGTCCAGGTACCTGGCGCACCGTCATATACCATTTACATAATCATAATACTTGAATAAGTACAGTAAATGAAATAAATTTTAACAATAATGTTACATTTTATAAAAATTTGTATAAAACTCACTCTTTTGTTTATGAAGTAGTTTGGTTGTCGTATACAAATGGGAAGATCTTAGTAATAGCATATGTTTCTACAGCTGTCTCCGTCATGTTCGCTTTGGTGAAAAAATATGTTTTGCATTTTGAAAATGACCATTCGCTACGGATGTAATACAGGTATAAGTAAAACAATGAACTCACTTAACGAAGTTGTAGATGCACCATCACAAATTTGTCTTAATTTGCTAAAATAGGTCTTTCTGTAATACACTCGAATTTTTTACTAACGCGATTATTTTTTGCGTCATATGCCTGTAGCTGTGTATTTACGTCGTCCACTATTTGAGCGATTCCACTAAGACAACGAACTATTTTGCAATTTTTCTATTGCGTCGTGTAGTCCTCTATAATTGTTATTAATAGTTTTTAAATCTGTTTCAAGGAAACGTCTTAAATTGTCTGGCTTTCCCTAATAGCTGCAGCCTCGTTAGGGTTGAACTGTAGTATCACAGCTTTTATTTGTTGAAAATATTCAGATAATAAACAGCCGCTTTCAACCACGTTCTCCACGTGTAAGAATCGGCTCTGGTGGTTCAGGATACCAGGAACGTCTGTGAAATGCTCGAAGCCGTTTAGGAGATTGAGAAAAACTTTTTTTGTGTTTGCTATTAATGATCTACCTCTGGAAAACATTTTCGAATCGTTTCTGCCACAAGATGTAACGCATGCACTTTAACATAACATGTAAAAACCTACAATTGTCTCTTTGAAAAGAACGGCCTACCATCCTTGTCCGACCATAGTCACAAACATATACTTGACTTGTGAAAGTTCAAATTTTTCGATGTCTCCAACACCCCACACGTAATTATTTCGCCAGACACCAGTTGTCTTTTCTAGCTAGTAAAAGTGGAAATGTTAGTTTAAGAGGGCCCAGTACACGTACTATAATATTTAAAATAGAATTTTTTTTACAATCTGTCGTCTCGTCAATACATAACCAGAGCCGTGTATTTTTTTAATCCACATTTAATCCTATTTAAAATGTCTTCACGAACAGCTGGAATATATCTACGTAACGATGTACGACTTAGTAAGTTCACCTGGGGATTGTATTTATTCCAAAACTTCCGAAATGGTTGTTTATCCAGTATGTGTAGCGGAATATTACAGGCTATTAACATTAACAATAAATCAAACATAAACTGAGTTGTCAAAGGCATGCCATTTTTTTACTTTGATGTTGCACGGTGTTGATATGAAACGACAATCTGTTTTGTGCCAGCACATTAAGTCTTGATTACAAACTTTACAAATTATTTTGCATCCGTCATAGAATAAATCCGGAAATTCACCGATAAATTTATTCACTGTGTCCGCGTACGGTCGTTTTTTACCCTTTGGCGCGTTTGACTTATGTATAATTTATAGGTACAACCTCACGCATTAACCTTTCAAATAAGACTGAGCGTAAATCACTTCTAAATCGGTACGTGTGATGCCATCGCAAGACCGTGGCTGTACTCCAACCACCTCGGACAGCTTTACTGATAACTTCGTTAAAATACTGATATAATCGTTTAATATTAACGGTTATAATCAATTTTTTATCTTGTGAAGATCATAATGCATTGGCATACCTAAATATTTCCAAAAAAATAATCACTATTTGATAAAATGACGATATTGACGATATGTTTGTAAGAAAATGTCACGTCAGGTCCTATACAATTTTAATTTAATTGTATGGTACATACAAATTCAACTTGCTAAGCTGTTGTTTAACTTTGATCGTGGATCAAAGCCAGACAAACGATAATTGTTAAGTCAATCATTTCTATATTGTTTGATCCACCGTCAAAGTTAAACCGGTGTGATACAATTTCCAAATGCAATTCACATTTAGATGTCAATTTTCACTAATTGGTTGTCAGCGGATAAAAAAATTATTAAAACATGTCAGCATATAATTCACATAAGATAATATCATAGGAAGAGCAAAAGTATATGCTGAGGATCAGATAAATAAATCAATAGTTTTCAACCTCTTTTAATTTTTCCGGCCATCTTCCCAATTTTTCGATACACCATGTACAACAATAAAATATATGCAACATAATAACGATACTCAAGTTCTCAATAAATTTAAAGTGCTCAGATCTACTTAACACATCTAAGGCATTCGCCTTGTACGCCGTCGGTCACGATCCCATATTTCATGGGTGTATATTATGTGGAACATATTATTAATTACCGTATTGGAAAAAAGACAAGTATTGACAAGGAAATTGATCGTCGATAACGCTTTAAATCCATATAATTTAGTAGTGAAGTCTTGTATCGCTGTATCCTTTTGTTTACATTTTAGATTACACATTTAGTATATTTCGTACACAGATGGCTATAATTGTGTCAGTACAAAAGAAGACTAGAACGGTAGATAATTTATAAATAAAACAGTTTGTCATTTTATCGAATACTATCAAATTGGTATAATACAGTATGGCCCAAAATAAACAGTACTGCACTTAATTTTTTAAAATAATGCTCCACCAGAAAAACTTTTTCCTCTGTACTTAACACCACGTTTAACACTTCAGCTCTACTAGTTAATTATTTAAGGTTTACTCGACAGGTCTATACTAGCTGACGTGGGTATGACGGCGCGCGCATGGACACCGCCATCTTAATTTCAGTACTGTTTATTTCGGGCCATACTGTACTTTTTGGGGGGTATTATATGGGACATAATACTTTGAACGACATATTTTTGAGGAGTTTATAAAATAAAATAATTTGAAATACACTCCCGCCATTTGAAGTGGATCTCCAGAAATTAGGGTAATTTTCAAACTGATTTTGTTTTTGAACTACCCCGTACAATTTCATGATTTTTTTCTTGATTTTTACTCTATATGAGAATTTTTAGCCAATTATTTCGAATTTTTTGTTTTTTTATACAGAGTGTTTAATTCCAACATGTTTTTTTAGTTAAGTTTAGCTTTATCTGTGGGGTCTGCCAGAGTAGATCTGTCAGTGTCAATATGCATCACCTTGTAAATTAATAGAACTCTTCCTGAATTTACAGCATTTTTGCATGTTGAATATCTTGGATACTTTGGACGCTACGATTTTTTTTATAATGCTATACATTTTCTACTCTAGTTCTCGTACATTAATACACATTAAAATTAAACGCTACTACACACTGAACGATTGTACTTTAATAATGAAAGCATAGAAATAACAAAAAATGAAGAACATTAATACAAATTAATACCTAGTAGGACTTTCTATGATAATATTTTCTAATTTTCATTATTATTGTACGATACATAAATTTACAAAAATATGTAATTTGTAATAGTTGGGAAAATCGTAGAGCTGACCCACTTTTTTCCCTCAGTTTTTATTTATTTTATTAACTTTTTTGACTCCCTATGCCGGTTTTTTTTTGCTTTACCCTCCCTAGTACCCTAAATGTATGAAATATGAATGCAACCATCAATTTATATTGATTAACTAACTGTAAATAAACAAATTGTCAAAATTTGAGGTGTTTTTACAAAAATTCATTTATTCAAAGAGTTTTCCACGAATTTATATGAAAATTGGTAATCAGAATCCCAAAAACCCCTAACTATTGAGATTCACAACGATTAATTAAATTTTGCATTTTGTGTCCGCCACATATTGGATCCGCCATTTTGAATTTTGGAATTGTAATGTCATTTTCGGACCCAAAAAACCCTTAAGTACCAAGTGTCATAAAAATTGGCACAAAAGCAAAATTTGCGTGAAAAGGGTTAATGGTTGTTATTTTTACTTTATTATACCTAATATAAGGAAATATAGTAATCGTGATTTTTTTGACCTCGAGATTTTGATTGATATATACGTTTTGAACTCTCTTGAATCCATTCTGACTATTTTCCGAATGATGTGTGTCGGTGCGTGTTTGCGTGTGGATGTGTGTGTGTGTGTGTGTGTGTGTGTGTGTGCGTGTGCGTGTGTATCGCGCGCGCGTGTGTAGGTGTGTGTGTGTGTAGGTGCGTATATGTGCATCTACGATAACTCAAAGGATACTAATGGGAGACTTCCCAAATTTGGCAGTTCAGATTTTCAACAACATTTTAGGTGGTACATTAAATTTGGTGAGTATGGTACCACCAGAAGAGACATAATGAATGAATGAAGAAAAAAGACACAATTTCGAGAAAGAATTTAAAAATTTTTATTGCGTTTCTGGACGAATCTCGACGAATTATAATGAAAAAATATAACTTCATCGAAAAAATCTGTCGGCATGTCTGTAGTATCGCGATGGCAGCCACAGTTTTTGAGATAAAGCTTTAAAATTTGGTACACATGTTCTAAAGGACAAAGACAATGATAAATTCGGTGATGAGCAAAAATTGGTCAGCTGACAGGAGATCTACGGGACCCAAACTTTTTTGTAGTTGCCTTTACAAAAAAATATATTATTGAAAGATTATAAACCATGCCTATTATATCAAGCCAATAAAATATATTTTCCAAGTACTTAAATAAAGCTGATGTAAGCTGAAATTTTTTACACATTTGACCTCATAAAATGGGGTTAGGATAAATTTAACAGTTTGGCATTTGAAATGTCTAATTTAGTTACAAAAATGTCAATGTCAATAAGAAGAAGTTACTAAAATATATGACCTGAATTATTATTGACCATATCGAATGAGGCTGATAATTAATTATTTAAAAATTTTAATGAAACATTTCTAGGTACGCTAAAATTTAATTGAGGTAAGTGAAGAATTAAATAGAATGATCTTTTTAGATCAAGATGATATATACTGGTATAAGAAAGTTATGTGCTCTCCACATCAAATATTTTAATAAACAAAATAAATATGTAATATCTTTCCATTACTTACATTAAACATTAACCATTTCCTGTTCAACATACCAAATTTTATAACAATTGATCCAGAAACGACAAAGTTACAGATTTTTGACAAAGAAATGTCCGTTTGGCAACATTGTGTGACGCAAGGGCATTTTGGGCAATAGTACTTAAGAAACATTTAGAACTGTCAATAATAACAAAATTAATTAGAAATGTCATTTTTCTATGGCCTACCGAATACAAAATACACAAGTAGAAAATGTGTAGCATTATAAAAAAAATCGTATCTTCTAAAGTATCCAAGATATTCAAAATGCAAAAAAATGCTATAAATTCAGGAAGAGTGCTGTTAGTTAATTTACAGGGTGATGCATAATGACAGATCACTTCCACACAGATATAGCCAAACTTCGCCAAGAAACATGATTGGAATTAAACACCCTGTATAAAAAACCAGTAAGTCCGAAATAAGTGGCTGAAAGGTCCCTTATAAAGCAAGAATCAAGAAAAAAAATAAAAAAAAGATCATGCAAATGTTGAAAATCGCCCTAATTGCTGGTAATTCACTTCAAATGGCTCCGGGCAGGAGTGTATCAATACCGCATTTGCCAATTTCGTAATATCAGTAAAATTAAAGAAATTATTAATTTTTTTGTTACACATATTTAAAATTTGTAATTATTTTGATTCGTTCTTTTTGGTATTCTGTCTCTGTCCTTTTGTTTATTCTTTCAAGTCCTCCCAGTATTTTGTGTGCTTTTCTTCTAGTTTCTCCATCTCTTTATTTTAATTTCCATTTGTATCATTATACAGTTTGAATTTATAATCGATAACTGTTATTAAGAGGATGGACCTGCAGGTCTCAAGTTATTCCTCAAGTTAGAGGTGGCTCTAGCCATTATTGAAATCAGTTGTTGATTATTATTTACTGTTTTCTTATATTAAGAAAAAAATTGTTCTTTATAATAATATAATAAAGTAAAATGTAGTATGGGTTCAATGATTAATAGGTTAGGCATTTCTAAGATTTCTTTAACAGTATATCACAGTACGCAAAGAATTAAGAATTTAAAAGGCATAGTACCAGAAAAAAATCGTATCTCTAAATATATCAAAGATAGATTGAATTTGCAATTAGCTGCTTATTAACCAAGAGTATGACTTTGGCTATGACCCAAGGTGGTAGACATTTTTCAGCTATATGTAAATAACTTCATGGAATCAAGCAAAAATTGGCAAATAGATATAATACCTTGTATAAAACAAATGTTACTACTGTGTTTTGAAAAATATATGCGTATCTTCAGAAAGTAGAAAAATAACGAAAGAAAATAAAACAGTTTTTAGTTAAATCAATTGATAATTTCAAAAGTTACAGACATTTAAATATCTTCTACACTTTGATGACGAGCCTTCCCTGCTTCCATCAATATAATTCTGATTAGTTGAATATTAAATATGCCTTAATAGTCCTGATAGATAAAACAACGACTAAAAATTTACTGGCTTCCATTTACCTGCGATTAGATTTGATATACATTTATATACAAATTGAGGAGCTGTATGTTATCCAACGTTATCACCGATTTGACTTTTTATATTATCAGTTTTCTAATTATACTGCCTGGTATACGTGTTCCGACGCTGGTTTTATATCTTGGGGATATTTTTAAAGTAAATTCCCTAGACATTGCATTAGTCTCGGTAAGATAAGCTGATAGTTTCTTGCAGATAGGTGGTACGGTGCTAGAGTGATAGTCTGGAATGGATATCGGGCAAAACATACCAGCAAATCAACTTTATGACGTTGTCATTAATTGGAATGTACCGGATGTCCACTTGTACCTCTAGAAATATTTCTATTGTCCTCATTGAGCTTCAGGGATGTTGATGTAACAAGTTCATGTAATTTATCGTTCGGTTTACTACAAGGGTCCCATTTAGGGCCATTGTCATTACTTGTGAAAAATTAATGGAATAATTCTCCGATAAATTATTCTGGTGATTTGAATAGAATTTCACAATAACCCGAGCAATAAACTGATATTTGTAAAATTTGCCAAACATCTTATTTCAATTTTTAATGTTTAACAGATAGGATAAAACAACATAAATAATTACTGAATGGTTCACCATGTCATACATGCCAATCATATATTGTGAACGAAATTTATATAATTTATAATAGGTGGGACAAAGAAAATTTCACCCCTAAATATCCTTTCATATTGTTTACTTAGTGCCTGATTTTTATTTTATGCTTAAATAAAAGTCAAAATAATGTAGATTAAAGAAATTATTACATAAATAACGCCAAAATGACGGATGGTTTTAAAAAATGACTGAAAGTTGTTGACGAATGCGTTTTTAACTTTCTTTGAATTATATTAAAGCTAAAAAACTCGCGTAATAAACAAAATTGTGAAAATATATCAAGGGGATCCACCCTGAGTTAACTAAATAAATTTTGTTCAATGTACTAATACATAAAATAAATTTCTATTATGTTAAATTTCAGAGTAATTGTAATTAAAAAATTACACCCTAAATCGAGTAACTGTTATTTGGTATTGAAGTATAAAATGATTTATATAATTTTAAAGAAAGTACTTAATTATTATTAACATTTAATATATTTATATATATTATTTAATCAGTTTTTTTATAATATTAGCATTTAAGACTTGTATACAATTAATTAACTCCCAACAATATTATCAAAAATTAAATCAAGTTTTTCAATACCTACGCATACATTTGAAGCAGTGACGTACTAGGGTTAACTAAAGAGGGTTAACTAATTTATTTTAAGCTTGTCGTGAATTTGTGCGGGTGAATAAAATACTATCAATATTTCAATTCTATCATTCTAATAATAATTGGAGACAGAGATTTTTAAAGAGAAATTACGACAAATCACCACTATTCATTATTATCTAAGGTATCAATAGTTTACAGTGCCACATTTTCTCTATAAAGTAGGCCATGGCCCAAGAGCCATAAAACTAGGAAAGTAAAATTATTAACTTTACTAAACTTTACCGTAGATAAATGATATATTAACATAAATTTAATAATCGTATGAACCTTTAAATTAATAAATTGAGTTTTTTTGTTCATAATAAATTAATAAATTAAGGGCCAGTTTTTTCGTTCCACCATTAAATTCCATGGATACAATTATTGATACAATCGTATCGAAGTTATCCGCCAAGTTAATTTAATGGGAGATGGAAAAAACTAGCCCCAAATAACATAAATTAAGTACCAGTTTTTATTTTACTAGTTATGAATAAGAAAACCTCAGTTTAACTAAGTTTTTTTTGTTTAAGGGGTTAATGTTCATATTAATGCATAATTTATCTACAGTAAAACTTAATAGTTGAAACAATTTTACTCCTATGTATATGTTTTATAAAATACATAAATTAATATGAAATTATTTTTTATCAATATCATGATTTTAATTTAGAATAATTAGATGTGAGATTTTAAATAAATACGGAAATTCAATCAAACACAAATTATCTGGGAAAAGTCCATGATGATTGTTTATAACAACCCGTATTTACAAGGCAGATCATTTGAAAAGGCAGATAATGGTAAATTATGAGAAAACTACCAGGATATATTAAACTAGCCATGAGGACTTAAATCTTGAATGTTGATAAGTCCAGCCAAGACAGCAGCCAACGATTATATCAACATTTCGTCACATGAGAATCATAAGGTTCTAAGCGGCATTTTGCTCAAAACAGAGATTTTTTTATCCATATGATACTAATTAAGATCATTTAGCTATTTGCTATAATTTATGTTTTTCGTTACTCTTTGAACATCGGGTCGAATATGCCTTTGCAAAACATGCAACTCATTTTGCAAAAATTCCATATACATTGTTTCCAGTTAAATTTTTAAAAAAGTATGTTCCAACAATATGTTCTCCGCATATTCCAGCCCACACGTCCACTTTAAAATGGTGGTGATGATCTCATATTAACCTAGGGTTTTCATCAGCGTAATGGTGAAAATTGTCTCAATTGCTCGATTGTCTCTACGAGTATTCAAAAATGATAATTCATCCATGAATAAAATATTAGAAAAAAAATTTGGATCATCTTGAATTGTTATTAGTGCCCAGTCAAAAAACTGCAAGCAGTTTTGGAAATCCAGGTCCGTTAATGATTGGTGGTACTCGACGTGATACGGGTGAAACTTAATCAATTCCAAGAATTTACTCACCAAGCTTTTGGAAACTCCAATTTCATTAGTGACTTTCCTGACACTGATATTTGGATTTTCTAAGACTGAAGCCAAAATAGCCATTTGACTATTATCGTTGCCAGCTTCATGTATCTCAGTTATTTTCTCATAATTAGCATTTGTCAGCCTTTCGAATCTCTTCTTCACCTTTTCAAATCAGTCAGTTTGAGGAAATCGCTCGGGAAATCGTTGTAAATCTGAATGATTTGCCTTGTATATATGAGCTGCTAATAAACAATTACCATGGGCTTCTACAATATTTATCAACTCTTCCATAGAATCATTCATCCTAAACAACTCGGCATATTATTTATATTCACTTTATTGAAGATACTTGCCCTCAAAACTTTTCAAGAAAACACAACACAGAAACATATTTTTCTATAAAACGGCGTTTGTATAAAAAGTATCCAATTTAGGTATAGGGAGAGCTATATCAAAGTTGTAGAATATTCAATGCTGCATCTTATGGTCCAATAATATACACTTGAATTAGCGAAGATTTTTCAAATTTTTCTTTATTATGTTTGACAAAAATTTTTTCGCTCCCTATTTTAAAACAGTTCTAACTTATTGATACGATAAAATAGTATGTACTACATATTTCACAAACATAGAGGTTGTGTATTTCTCTGGAAAAGAAAAGTAACAGAAAACAACTGCGCTCATAAGACAAGCATTCTGTTATTTTGTGATTATTGCCCTCTAGATTCTTAGTATCACATCCTGTCGTCAATGAATCGATATAATTTCTTGAAAATTGGATAATTTATAAATAATCGATCCATTTTTGACTCCTCCATGTTCACCCACTGGCTAAAACTTACGTATTCCCCATAGATTGCTTGCAATGATAAGACACTACAACATACAAAAATAGACGTTAGGTGTAACGGCACATAAATAATTCATAAATTTCAGAAAGAAACTAAAATTAAAGAATTTCAGTTGACGCGCCAGCCTAAAAACAAGTGTCAAATAAGATGGATACGATGTCGATATCTTGAAATCGCAGATGTTATTTTAGGCTCTGGGTAGATTTATTAAGTTGCTCAGTTTCAGATAAGTTTGTTTTAACAGTCGGTATATAAAATTTACTGCAGAAAAGACACTTTGTTTGGTCCAATTTAATTCAATTAATTAGCAACATGGAAATTTATTTATTTACTTTGATCTTTGATTTGATATTAATGAGAGGTTGCAACATTTAACATGAATTGTTCCTTTTGTAACATAATTTAAAGTGAACAAAATTAATATAGAACTGAAAGAAATAAAAATATTAGTAGAGAGCATTCCTTAATAATATAATTTTAATAGTTTTAAATTCCTTGTCACCAGAAGCTTTGTACGAATTTGCTAATTCATTAAATATCTTTACAGCCCAGTATATTTGGGACTTCTTTCATATAAAGATAGACAATGACGGGATTTCTAAGTGCTTAAGAGTTTTGTGTTGTAATCATGGCTAAAATTCAGTTAAATTACTTAGATCTTGCATAGGTTTTTGAAGCATAAATAGGCAAGGAAGAGTCAGAATTCCTAAATCCTCAAAAAGTATTTCTACAACTAGTTCCCCTATTTACCCCTACTATAGAAAGCACAGTTTTTCTGTAGTTTAAATACTCGTACTGCTTCTAGTAACAAACCCTAAACAAGATTGCATAAGAAATGATCAAATTAAAATATGCATAATAAAGGGTGTTTCAATAAGAGGTTGCATTTTGAAATGTCCGCCATTACAGACAAAGTTTCCAGAGCGTGTAATTTATCGCTTTGGAGATCAGAATTGGCCACAAAGATCATGCGACCTAACGCTCTTAGACTTCTTTTTTTTAGAGTCTTTTGAAAATCAAAGTTTACTCTAACGATCCTCAAGCGATTCAAGACTTGAAGGAAGATATCGCTGACATAGAGCCGCAGTTATACCAAAACGTACTGTAAAATCTTACAATTCATGCCAGAAAAAATGTTGCATCATTGCAAGCAAAGGACAATTATATCTACCGAAATGCTCACGTATATAACGTACGAAACGTCTCCGTAACACTCTCCATTTTGATAATGGGTTTTCACAATAAATAAACGTTTTTCGAGCGAATATCGTTGCATTATTAAACTGATAATGCTTAGAGAGGACAGCTTTCAAATATGACGACTGCACACTTGACATAACAGAAATGGCTGGCAATTCAAAATGCAGTCTCTTATTGAAACACCCTTTAGTATGATATTAAAACTGATTAATTAATCACTTCTCGCAACTGATTTAAGCAATAGCATATTGGAGCTACTTTTTTTACAGATTATATTAATATAACTAGTCCGAGAGCAGTTATCCGCAAAATGCAAACCCAAGAATTTGGTCGATCTAGCATGTTTAATTTGTATTCTATTTGATTATAAGACTATCATCGAAGTTTGAATTACTAGTGTTAAAATGCATGAAGGTTTGTTTTGTTTTGTTAGCGGCCTCCCAAGTCATCAAAGTAACCTCTTAAAAATATAGAATATTATATTAGGTAAAGAGAGACGTGAGCCTACAGTTTATTATGGAGTTCGACTTATATCTAGGAATCGACAATTACACGACAATATTTCACCTTGGTCGGAAACAATTTCAAAAAAGTTTTTAATTTACCCCGCGGTGGGATCAAACCAGAGATATTCGGTACCAAGTAACAAGAATAAACACTCTAGCCTACTCGGCTGCCGTCGTTGTGCCTCACGTGATTGATAGTTAGCCATGGTTACGTAATGTTTGTGTTGATTGCACTGACAAGAGCAGATGTTTGCAAACAATACTGAGTTAATACTGTTGAAACCATTAACATACATAATAAAAAGTAAGGGCCCCATGACAGATCCTTGCGTGACTTCCACTAATAATTCTAGAAGATTTTACTTGCATTGTTCGATTTCTTCCACACGAATAACTCTTAATCGCATTCAGGGTAAAGCAAAATTATCCTAAAAAAAAAAGTATCTTTTCTTTTCCATTCAATTATGATTATATTCCCAAAATATACAAAAAATACTCTTGTATATGAGAAGGCTACATATTAGACCACAAGGATATACATCCAATGTGTGATAAGTTTGGATCCAATTGGTTTTTTTTAAAGAAGTTCCAGTTTTCCAATCCGGAAACGAACCTGGGATCCCTAGTCGACAGGCAAGACCACTTACTGCTCTTTGAGCAGACATGCACTAATCGATATTTTTTTAAATTATGCACTTAGCTTAAAACTACTTTTTTACTTCCAAGATTTTTAACTCAGACCTAGTCACATAAAAAAACACGGTGAGACCTGTCTTTCCCATTTTAATTTGAGTGATAGCCTGCAATCAATAATTTTATTAACAAAAAGATTATATGTAGTGGATGGTCACTTAGTTTATCAGTCTTGATCTCATCGCTATAATTATATAAAGTACAATAGACCACATTAGTTTTGACGTTATATAATTAATAATAATAATTATGCAACCTCCAAGAGTCCTAACACACTGGTTACCTATATGTAGCACGGGAACTTGACCCTTATGCTATGAACATAAAGGTGACATTTTTGACGGTTAGAACACAGCACAGAAAATTTTTTTTCTGCCTTGAAAGAAATATTTAAGAACTTTTACTTACCATCCACCATGAATAAAACTTCATATTTATTATTAACAAAATTTCTATAGTGCATTATATTGTATACTAACATATATCTTGCATAGTAATTGAAAATTCTTAAATATTTCATTCAAGAGAGAAAAAAAATCTGTTGTGTTCTGTCAAAAATATCGCCTTTATGGTCATGAGCATAAGGGTCAAGTTCCAGTGTTACATATAGGCAACCAGTGTGTCATGACTCCTTTACGTATGTTGTATAAATATGTGACGTCACACTAATATGGTCTGTTTTATTGCTGCAGCTGGTAGAATACTAACAGATAATGCTTAGGTACTAATTGTAATTATTATTATTATTATTGTTCATTCAAATTGAAAATATTTAGAAAATCTATGTGTTCATCGCTGATTACAAAAGTGTTGTATATCAAATAAAAGATAATTAAATGCTACATTTAATTGTAAAAAAAACCAATTTTCTATGTTCTAAAAGGGAAAAAAAAAAGAGTATTAACATTTTGATTGTCAATTGTTTTTCACTTTCAGTAGTTCCCAGAAAGCAGTTTTAGTTTACTTACTTACCACTTGATACCAAGCACGTTACGACATATCTTTAAATAAAAAGGTTACCGGCGGGGCTGGGGTTATGATGAGGCCTCAATGTGACGAATGATGCGCTGTGTACGATATCGTTGTATCATTAAAACTATTTACTATTTATAGATCAGAGCGCTCCTCGCCGAAGATAATATATGGCTGCTAAAGTGTCTAATGATATGGTGTGCAATATATAATTTTCCAAGATTTATGTAATAAGTAGGTAAACATAGCATCGTACCGAGTGTGCGATGTACATTGTTGGATGTGGCCCCAGGCTAGTCACCCACAAAGCTACAGAGCTGATAACAAACTCATTTTTAACGTTGTTGGAATGTTATAAGCATACATGATTTATAGTTGTTTATGTTCCCCCTCAGGTTTGCCTCATTTTATGTAACGATTTTGATGTATTGATTGCCACAGTTCCTGGTTTTATAATGATAACTTCGGGTCCAATCTGATAACTAAAATGTGCATTTACTAAACAAGCACTTATCGAGTTCCTATGCCAGATAACATCATCGGGGGTTATGTCAATAAAGCGTTGGTATAAAGTTCGTCATTATTATCGATATGAATGGGAAAATATTACTTAGAGACACGATGTTTTGATATTAACAATATTGATTTGTACGAGTAAAATTAAACAGTATTATGTATTTTATATTCTATATTCTTTTAATAATTTATATCATTTAAAAAATACACAAAAATGTTATTAAAAAAGTAGCTAGTTGATGTAGAAGTTGCATTTCGAGATATCACCCCCTGGTCGGCGACGACCAACATCCGCAGCATGCATACATCACTCTTATTTATTTTAATGCCCCTGACTTTTACCGTGGTCTCAGAAAATATAGAGTATTTTACATCAGCTTGGTAGAATTAAAAATTGTGAACCCTGGTTCACCATTTGGGACGGAACAAGCCGCTTGGATTTAATGGATGGAGGATTGACCCTCGAATTAACCTACGATTAAAAGAGTCTCTTACACTTCAAAAGCTTCGTCATGTTACATTTTATCATCTTTTATAGTTTTCGTGTTATCATTCAGATGCAAATATTTCTCGATGTCTCTAAAAGGCATAGAATCATGTACCAGAAGTATTCCAGTTCACTTTGTTCTATATATGTGCTCCAGAGATTTTGACTAAAAAATTCTTCGATAATTTTAACTGATGTTTTACCGTATAATACGGATGCATTTTCTGAAGGATTGCAGGGAAAAAGTGTTGTCATAAATACTACAATTGTATGAACTTACTAACAAATTACCATATAAATAGGGAAAACAACAAATTGTACTAAATTTCAAGAAGAAATTGTAGTAAAATTAAACTACAAATTGTTGAGTTATTTGTAACATAATCTTGTAAAAATTTGCAGAAAAAATAATGACTGGCTTAGTTTCGATGTTCAAATTTGTACTACAAAGTGTAGTTATAGTCATGAAGTATTGTAGATGATACCTACTAAAATTTGTAATAATATTTACTATTTTACGTTTGGAGCATGTTCAGGTTTTTGTTGACTATTCTACTACAATATTGTGAACTTTTTGTAGCAACAATAGGAACTTGCCTATAATTTTAAAAAATAAAAATAATTTTTTTTTCAAAACACATTGTGTAAAATTTTTAAAAAAAAAAATTCCCCCAAAAAAAAAACTTTTTCTTTCCCCCCCCCCACAACAAACAAAACATAAAACACCCCAAAACACAAGTCCCCCCCCCCCCCCCCCCCCCCCCCCCCCCCCCCCCCCCCCCCCCCCCCCCCCCCCCCCCCCCCCCCCCCCCCCCCCCCCATTCCACCCCTTGTATTTGTGTGGTTTGGTTTTTTTTTTTTTTCCTTTCTTTTTTAAATATTTTTTTTTTCTTTTTTTTCCCCCCCTCTTTTTTTTTTTTCATTTTTTATTTTTTCCCCCCCCCCTCCCCTACCCCCCCCCCCCCATATTTTTTTCTCTTTCTTTTTTTTTTTTTTTCTATTCTTTTATATACACCCCAATATTTCTCCCCCCCCCCCTCTCCCCCCCCGGCCCGGCGTTTTGGGTGTTTTTTTTTTTTTTTTTTTCTTTATTTTTAAACAAAACACACAATATCATAACCCCCCACAACAAAAAAAAAAACCCACCACCCCACCCCCCCCACCCCCCCCCCCCTCTTTTTTTCTTTTTTTTTTTTTTTTTTTTTTCACCCCCCCCCCCCCCCCTCCCCTTCTTTTCTTTTTTTTCTTCTCCCCTCTTTTCCCCCCCCCCCCCCCCTCTCCCCCCCCCCTTTTTTTTTTTCCTCTTTATATATTTTCCACCTATTTTTTCTCCCTCCCTCTTTTCTTTTTCTTTTCTTTTTTTTTTGGTGTTTTTTCCCCCCCCCCCCCCTTCCCTCTCTTCTTTTTTTTTTTTATTTTAATATTAAACAAATAGATATAATTCCCAATACATATTACAACATATTACACACTTTCTTCTCCCCCCACCCACTATTTTTTTTTTTTTTTTTTTTTTTTTTTTTCCCCCTCTTCCTTCTTCTCCTCTTTTTTTCTTCTCTCTCTTTTTTTTTTTTTTTTTTTTTTTTCCCCCCCCCCCCCCCCCCCCCCCCCCATAATATTCTCCCCCCCCCTTCCCCCCCCCCCCCCCCCCCCCCCCCCCCCCCCCTTTCTTATTTTTTTTTTTTTTTTTTTATTTACCCCACCCCCCCCCCCCCCCCACATTTCTTATTTTTTTTTTTTTTTTTTTTTCCCTCCCCCCCCCCCCCCCCCCCCCCCCCCCCCCCTTTTTTTTTTTTTCTTCTTTTTTTTTCTTTTTTTTTTTTTTTTCTTTTTCTCTTTTTTCCCCCCTCCCCCCCCCCCCCCCCCCCCCCTCCCTCTTTTTTTTTTTTTTTTTATAATATATTTTTTTTTTTTTTTTTTTTTTTCTCCTTTCCTTTTTCCCCCCCCCCCCCCTCCCCCCCCCCCCCCCCCCCCCCCCCTCTTTTTTTTTTTTTTTTTTTTTCCCCCCCCCCCCCCCCCCCCCCCCCCCCCCCCCCCCCCCCCCCCCCCCACACCCCCCCACATTTTTTTTCTCCCCCTCACTTCTCTTCCTTTTTTTTCTCCCCCCCCCCCTCTCTCTTCCCCCCCCCCCCCCCCCCCCCCCCCACCCCCCCCCCCCCCCCCCCCCCTCCCCTTCTCTCTTTTTTTAACTCCTTTTTTTTTTCCCCCCCCCCCCCCTCCCTTTCTTCTTCTTCCCTTCTCTCCCTCTTTCTCCCCCCCCTTTTTTTTTCCCCCCTTTTCCCCCTCCTTCCCTTTTCTCCCCCCCCCCCCCCCCCCCCCCCCCCCCCCCCCCCTATTTTCTCCTCCCCCCCCCCCCCTCTCCTCCCCCCCCCTTTTATTCTCTTTCTCCCCTTTTCTTTTTCATCCCCTCCCCCCCCCCCCCTCCTCTCCCCCCCCCTTCTCTTTCTTTTTTTCTTCCTCCTCTCTCCCCTTTTTCCTCCCCCCCCCCCCCCCCCCCCCCCCCCCCCCCCCCTCCCCCTTTCTCCCTCTCCTCTTCTTCTCTCCCCCCCCCCCCCCCCCCTCTTTCCCCCCCTACTATCCACTTTTTTCTTTTTTCCTTTTCTCCCCCCTCTTCCTCCCCCTCTCCTTTTTTTTTTTCTCCTTTTCCCCTCTCCCTCCCTCCCCCCTCCCCCCCCCCCCTCTCCCCCCCCCCCCCCCCTCCCCCCCCCCCCTCCCCCCCCTTTTTTCCCCCCTCCCCCCCCCCTCCCCCCCCCCCCCCCCCCCCTTTTTTTTTTCCTTTATTCTACCCCCCTCTTCCGGGTTCCCCCCCTTCTCCCCCCCTCTCTTCTACTCTTCTCTCTTCTTCATTTTTGTTTTTTTTTGACCCCAGCATTCCTACATAAATCATTGAAAAATTAACTTATTATTATAACCATTTACTCCAGTCAGTAGAGACAAAAAAGGGCCTTTGCTTTACAAAAGGTGAGGTAGAAACCATTTTGATATATATTGTATAGTTCGGGACCCTGATGAAAAATCCAAGTTTTCGACCGCGAACCGCCATCTTCAATGAAATGTGCAAAAAATTGGTTTTTTCAAAAATAACCCCGCAACGGTTGAACCAACGACAAAAATATCAAGGACAAAGTTAAAGCAGACGAAATGCCTTACATTTTCTGTATATAAATTTTGTTGTTTATAACTACAACAGTTTTACTGCAAATATCCTATCATATCTATTATGTGACAACGAATTACAAACTTTGAAGAAAATAACTACAATTCTCATCAAACAATGAATGTTGTCGTAAAATAATTGACGCATTTTTCCGTGTATTTGCGTAAGAATAGACTGATTGGCTTTTTTGTTAATCCGTAACGTACTCATCTCTATGTTTCTTATTTTTGGAAATTTTTGAATTTTGAGATTTCTCGCCAGTTACACATTTTGAAGTATCGAGACTCGGGATCCTCTCGACATATTTTTCTCTAAATATTTTGTTACATGTAATTTTCCTTTCAAAACAGATAACGGCTCATCATCATCACTATTTTCTATATCATGATTCGAAAACAATACAAACATTTCAAGGGTACCTGCAGTATCCCATATTTTTTCGTCACCTAAGAGGTCGCTTGCCTCAAAATCTTCCAAATAAATTTCATTAAATTCGTTCAAATGCATGCTTTCTAAATCTTTGAAAAAAATCATTGAATTCAAACAACTTTTCTATGGCTTTGACACTAAGATACCTCAAACATATGCAATTACAAATGAATTCTCAAAATTAGTCTTCCCAGAAATAGGACGTTGGCGGGTAATGAGTTAAACAAGTATTACAACCTTTTAAGTCTAACCTCCGTATCCACCTCCGATATGTGCATACGGTAAGCGCGCGCTACGCGCCCGCTTAGCGCGGTGCAAGGCATCCTCCTCTTTCGAAAAAAACATTTGTATATTATTAGCCGCCGCGCCGTTACGATGCGTCGGATCGAATTCGGTCATTAGACTTTTCTGCGCCGTTCGCGACGTAGAACGTCACTCCGTACGCGATTTTGCCGAAAAAACGATTTTCGGAATTAGCCCCCCCTCCCCGATCCCCCGACCCCCTCGTTTTTTCCCGAAAACCCCCCTCGAGTAATGCCCGCCCATGGGAGCGCGTTCCTTAATCTGCCGAAGAAGTATTTTTTCGGACGATCGAAAATTTTCGGCGCGTCGGCGGCCGCCGCGCCGTTACGATGCGTCGGATCGAATTCGGTCATAAGTCTTTTTCGCGTCGTTCGCGATATAGAACGACGTGCCGCGCGCGAATTTGCCGAAAAAGGCGTTTTCCAAAATTAGTCCCCCCTCCCCGACCCCCTCGATTTTTTCCGAAAACCCCTCCCCGAACAACGGTCCCCCACGAAAGCGCGTTCCTTAATTTGCGTATTTACCATATTTCCCGACCGTTTGAAAAAAAACGCGAAAAAGCGATTGATTTGGTACCTGTACAGGCCAAACGGAGCGTCGTACGCGTATCGCACCCCTATACTTTTTGTTGGCCTGGTCATTGTCCTTTCTATTTGGGGGTCGCGACCCCTCGTCTGATGTAGCAACCCCTCCACGCACCCCAATGGTGGGGGTGGGTCGAGATGGATGTTTTTCATGTTGTGTTGCCCCCATGGCCACCCACGGGGTCAAAACGGGGCTCGGAGGCTCGGTGTAGGCTACTCTTGTTGCTCATTGGGCGGCAAGGGGGTTGGAAATTTTTCCGGGTCCTATATCTCGGCGACGGGAAGAGCTATCGAAGCGATCTCGACGGCGTTGTACTCGTCTAGTGGTCCCATACCCTGCATTGAGGGAACCATTTTTTTGGAAAAATCGATTATTTCAAAATTCACCCCCACCCCCGCGAAAACGGGTGGACAAACCATCTATGTTTATAAGGGCAAAATGTGCGCAAAAGCACCCGTTTTACGTAAAAAATTCGTCGCGCCCCCAGAGCACTTTAGCCCCAACTCGTGTTCCCCATTAGCGGGATATAAAAAATAAAAATAAAAATAACAATCACACGCTGGCCCACGTGACATTAGATAGTTTGGTTTTGAAATTTGAACATGTTCATTTTTGGCAAGACTAACAAATTACTACTTTCTGTATTACATGAGGAAATATTAAGTAAACAAGATGTGCCTCAAATTCTGGAGCTAAATTTCTCCTGATCTAAAATAGTCTCTATAGATAATTCTTGTTCGATGAATAAAATAAATTGAAATTCTATGTTATTTTATTAAGCTATATACAACATATAATATTAATATATTCTGTTATTTCATCTGTTTAGACTAAAGTAGATATAAAATTGATAAAATGTTTTCTTGTTTGTTTGGTTGATTTAAACAGAGAGAATTCCATTTCTGGCCGTTTCTTTGTGCGATAAGCATCGGAACCGAAATAATTTAAACAATTTTACAATATCTCGTCCCCATTTTAGTCATCTTGACTTTAAAAATTCAAATATATCTAAAAGATGATAAAAAACAAACAGCAAATATAAAAGGAAAATGCCGCCATATAATATTTTAAAAGTGTTTTGATTTTTTAAGAGATTACGCTGAATATGGGAACACCAAGATTGTCCTTTTGTATCTTAAATGGTTTACGTTCAGTTTAAATGAAATTAGTGAATATTAGTAATTTACAAAATTAATGTAAAAGTCAACATTATTTGTTAAACATGGATATATCAAAAGATCGGGTGATTGAAATTATGTGTTGCCTGTCTTATTTATTTATTATTTTGGATTATGTATCAGTCAATATTATTGAAGGTAGCTAAAGGTAGAAATGGAATAACACAGGTGAGGATTGTCAGTATAATTTTGTCTATGCTCCTTGATTTAACCGGTTGCACGGCACGTTGTTCCAACCGTTGTTGCCACTTAATAATTGTCTATATTTTTGGTTTCTTGTTTCATATATTTTGCTAAATCTAGGATCGTAGTCTGTCACCCAGCGTATGACGAAGTTATGAATGATTGTATTATAAATCAGGCCAAAGACAATGGCATTGTTCCCTATACCTCTACATTTGTAATTCGCTATGAATTTTCCAATATTTCCAAGACATTATTTTTTTTTCAATCCATTGAATCCCTTTCTAATACCCTTATTTAGTTATTTTAATCCTTAATATGCGTGAGGTTGCAACCTCGAGTTTTGTAGATACTAAGTGTCAACGAGATTATGTATCAGCCCGCCATTTTTTAAAAAATTGGAATACAATTTTCAAATTTAAAACTCATGTATGGGAAGTATATGATTATGTATGAAATTTTCTATATAATAATTCAAAAAATTTTTGACGTTACCCTTATATTGTGACTTATTTTTTATGAAAATCAAAATTAATAATTGTTAAACTCCTTGCATAATGAAAATTTTCCAAGTAGGCATTGGATATCATAATATGGTTCATTTTTGATATTTGGGTGCAATATGAAGCGAATATTTTTTATTATAATGAAATTATTTGAACAAATTCAAAATAATTTTTTCCTGATTTTTGGACGACAGTTACTAATTTTTCTCAAATAGGAATCGTCATAATTTAAGCTTTAAATTGGTGTAAGTATAACGGATTTCATTATAAATGAATTGTGGCAAATTTGGTTTCGTATGAATGATATAATGTAAAACAGTAAAATAATTTGCAAATAAACTAAGTTTAGAAATAAATGAGAATCACATAATATTATTTGAACTGTCAGTTTTTAAATAACTAATTGATTGTTGCTCCTTTACGTTTACTGTTTCAATATTCAACAAAAATGTGCACTCAAAATGAAAAAGTCTACAGTTGTTAATTTAAGGCGAATTCCGGAAAAAATTCCAGAGCTGCTGCAATAAACGATGGACAATGTTTTCCAAATAACAAAATTATTTAATAAGACTAGTAGCTCAATTTAGAAAAATTTACCCGGTAAATGATGAAATTGAAAGGGTAATTATAAACGAGGAGACAAGATTTACAAATCTGGGATTATCAACTGGTAAAATACTAGATATTGGGCACAACAAAATCAACACCTCTTTAGAGAAGGAAACCAGCAAGACCAAGATTTGTGTTTTAATGTCTGGTTGCCAGAGGCGAGAGATGTTTTTAGCATGGATGGTAATGATGTTTTGCTGCACTCGAGAATCAATGGATTGATACAAATTGACGAGTCAGGTGGCGTCCCAGGTCACCTGATTTAAAAACTTGACTTCGGGGGATATCTAGTAATCTACACTGTAGTCAGCTACGCGGGAAGAACTAGAAGCACGAGTAAGAAGAACTGTAAACGAAATAACTCCACAACAGTTGGATAATTGTTTGAGGGAATTCGTTAGAAGAATTAATTTATGCAGAAATGAGGAGGGGCGTCATTTTGAACAATTAGTATAAATTTGAGGTGATTTTTTTATAATGCGACCATGTTTATTACATTAACAAGATAAAAACTGGACAAATCACAATTTTTATAACTATTTCCAGAGGAATCCTCTGTTTCTTTATATTAGTTTACATTTGTTTGTTGTCCCTATAAAACAACTCACACCATGGGTTCGTTGATTGAAACTCTGATAACACTTACTCACTTCTTTATTAGCTAATTAATAAGTAACAGTAATAACTTAATGAATGTCTTTAACTTTAATCACCTTAGAAATCACTACTTTAATCTCCCACTTATTTCTTCTTTACTCGCACAGTGCCAAATCAGTACAGAACTGCGGGACTCATTGTGTGTAAGCCCAGACTACTCGGGCTATTTAATTTAATATTTATTACTAGTTACACCATCACTGGGCATATTTTGGAATTAGTAGTCTGTAGCCGTAGCAGTATTTTAACAAATATTAAATGAAAATATACGTAGATAATTTATTTATTTTTTTTTTTTGAAAATTTGTTATTTAGTACATGTTCCCTTCTGAATATCACTGTAATGGTGCTTATGACTCTACAGAAGTTAAAAATATGGTTTAAAACACCAATATTCTCAGTTTTCGTGGAATTTATTTCATCAATGTGTACTACTTAATAAGACGTGTTTGGTTCCGTATCTTCTATTACACTTAACAGAAAAAAACACCAAAGAACTCCACTGAATTCTTTGGCGTTTATTAATTTTTTCACTGCTGTGCTGTGAAGTAGACTAATAGAGGTTGAAACAGAAAGATGTCATTTCATGTTTCCAAAACTGTGATAGCTCAGATAGATCAACTCCTATTGATGGTCAATGAAACTGATTCTGTGTTGGAGAAACCCAGGACTAGTGAACTAACACTGACGTAGTTTTCCACGAAACACCAAAACACTATATACTGGCATCATCTGGAGATAATTAAAACTGTTTTAATCAGTTTTAATCCTATACAGATGATGCCAACTTGGTGGAAACAGCGAGTGCAGAATAGTGTTTTGTTGTTTCGTGGAAAACTACGTCAGAGTTATCTTCACATCAAAGATTCCAACCCACTCCGGGACTAATGAATTAAGACAAACTACTACAGCCCAGTGTCATTTGAGTACTTTATCTGCTAAAAGAGATTCTTCATCCATCTGTGAACCTTTAGCTGGAAGACTTCTTGATGCAATTTTGGTATCGAAGTTTCTATCGAGACCATCAGACTTGGAAGAGGTTAATCTGACTTTTAGACGATTTTAATCCGTGTTCCGCATACTCGATAACATAAACAACAGAGATTGTTGTGGGCGACAGAGGACATCAATTTGAGAGAAATATTAAGATCAAACCTATTTACCAATGTTCCAGCTTGTTACAATTTATTTTCTGGATGGTAATGTTAGGGCCACATCGGGCAGCTGCTGTAATTCTTGATATCGAATAACCTGGTATCCGATATTTACAATTAACTCCGCCATTTCCAGATCTAAATTGCATCGACCTGGCCTGAAACACGATGCAAAGGAAATTAAAACAGCACATACCCTCCACATAAAATTCCAATGAGTGTAGGATCATTCTGGTCCAAATATGGACCCAAATAGATATGTTATGGAAACAATGCATAGGAAGTGTCAAATTATTGGCTTCGAAAATTTCTCTTTTTGTTCATGCTGTTTAACCTAATTGTGGTCAGTAATAAAAACTTGTACACTGTGATGTTTAATTATTTTGCATTATTTCTGTAAGAAATCACAATATTCTTAACTTATGCGTAGCACTTTGTGAAGAACAGTTTATAGAAGTATGAACAAAATCATGAAATATTTATACAAATCGTTACTTATTTATCAAAATACAAATTTTCTTTTATAAAATTAATCTTTGTGTTTTTAAAGAGCTGTGTTACAAATGTGTCTATTGGTTAATTCATACATAACATTTTTCTAATCAAACAGCGCATTCAATTGTTTACTAAATCTCTAATGATATTACGCGCGAAGAGGCATTCTTTTTCCAAAATGCATTAAGCAGCAAATCGAGTAAAAAGTTGGCACAATTCAAAGGGTAAGTGGATGTTTCCTCTAATTCATAAAAGAGTACGGGAAGTCCTATCTTCTTGCAAAAGAGGTACAGTAACGTTGCCATAATTATAAATCAATGTCTTATGCTAATGTGCCGTGATCGATAGATCTTATCAGGACTCGACGGTGTATAAGAGGAAGTTATAAATCGTTTCAAATCTAAAATTGATCTGTGAATTCTATCCACATTAAATCGGCAGTGGGCACACCTCTGTCATCTGCAGACATTTTATGCCCTATTAGATCAGGTGGATATCGAGAACATGCATTTAAATATAAACAATACTGGTTTGAGGCACAACTACTAGATGGCATGTAAAAAGTAAAAACATTTCTTAAACTAAAATTAAAGTTTCGCAAGTAATCTGCTAGACTTTATGTATCAGATAATTTAGTAAAACATGTTAGGGTCGGTTTAAGAAAGATTTTTATAATTTTTGAACAAGATGTGTTAGTGCAATCTAGGAGCGCTGCCCAAAATATGCGGTTGATTAAGATAATATATAATTTGTGTAAATAGTAAAGTTATTTTTAAACAGCTTCCATTATTTCGAAATGTTTTTGGTATTCGACTTAGTTTTTGGTACATAAAAATATGCGGGTCATCAAATGGATACTATACCTGAAAAAAAAAAAGCTGAAGCACACATGATACAAAACAGAGAAGAAGGTAAATTTGTTCGAGGCGTAGACAAATAGAACAGAGACGAATTCGAACTAATCTGTAAATTTGGAAAACTAAGGCAGTCATGGATTTGCTATTTAAAATTTTATAAAGGGATATAAGAAATTAATAAATACGACACATTTCCAGTTCATTTACGAGAAATTTATTTAATAATTCACGTGTCCCTCTCTGGGCAAGTTTCATGACACATATCAAAAATATTTGAGAAGCTCTTTGAAGCTTTTCAATATTCAATTTAAGGTTGTCATAGCCATGACTACAAAATTGAGGCATTTAAATTTGGATCTAACAAACGAGTTAAAAAGAAGTTTTAATGTATTTTCACTAAATTCATTAAAGTTCCGTAACATAAAACCTAACTCGTTGATACAATCAGCAAAAGTCAATTTAGTAAAACACAAGATCCTTGAACTGGTAGCGATAATTTAACTCTTCAATATTGATCTGAAAAGAAATTTTATTGGATTCTGATACATAACATATCATCGAATTACATATTTAATTGCAGCTTATTTGCACCACACCAGGCTGATAGTTGAATGTTGATAGCCGTATGAGATCAAGTTCAATTCAGCACAGTCTTCTATACTAGCAATGGGACAATACAGTTTTAAACCGTCAGTTTATAGTAATGTATTGCATTTTAAATCATTGGTGATGTCATTTATAAAGATATTAATTTTAAAGATCCGAGTATGGAGCCTCGAAGAACACCAGATGTTGCGATAATCTCATTAGACCAGAAATTACGATAGTATACAGTTAGCCGGCTTTCTTCTAAATACGACTCAAAAAATTTGAATAAAGATTCAGTTAAACCAAATGCTGATAGTTTTCGTAGCAAAATACCGTGGTCAAGTCTTTCAAAATTTGTTGAAAATCCATATAAATGACATCAACCTGATTTTTTGCATCAAGATCTGCAGCTAGGAATTTAAACAAATATATTCCAAATTGCTAGTAGTAAAACGAAAACGTATGTCACTATTTTAAAGTGGGCGGAATAGCTATGATAAAACCGTATCAAATTAGCTTAAATTCCAGGATATAGTGTAAATCTTAAATTGCTTTGCTAAGTTTTAGCAAATATTTACTTACCTATGTAGTAAGTAACATTCACTTCATTATTTGTTTTTTCCCATGGCAATCTTGCTATTGGCTAATTCTGTGAAGAGTTACCAAAATAATTTTTTTTATTCACATCTTTCATCGAAAGCTATTAGACAATATTGTAAATCATCACTTTCATAGAATAATAGGAAGAAAACATAATTCTATGATTATACACGTAGTATATTCATCGAATTATGTTTTCTTCCCAATTATAAAAGGGTAGGTGTTTCCTTTTTTAAATTTTTTTTAATTAAACCAAAACATTTATTTATATCCTCTATTACCTGCCTATATTTTTACCAGAATTGAAACCCTATTACTGCATTTCCTTCTGTAGGACTGACTTTCGAGGTACCGCTGTAAGCATAATTGGTTATAAACCTTATAAACTTTTGATAATGAAAATCACTTTTGATGACCCGGTATGTGGTTAGAAAAATCACGTGTGGATTCTAGAGTAGTTTCTAGAAATTTCGTGTCACTAATTTCTACGCAGTTTATATTAGGGACTAATTTAGATAATGATTCAAAAAAAATAAACAGAAACTCTATAATGTTGACCAGAACAGATTATTTGGACACCAGTCCTCGAATTGATTAATGATTAACTGAACTTTCTAACTAATACTTTTAGCATTTATGACTACTGAAATGTCATCTCATCAGTATATATAAAAATAGATCCTATTAAATATAACGGAAGATCATATGTAAATAATAAAAAAGTAGTGGACCAATATTGACCCTTGTTCCATACCAGAATTCATTTCATACGTGTGGGAAATTTCCAAGTCTATAGAAACAAGTGTTTTTCTATTATCTAGGTATAATATTGTCCAGATCAATATGTTACTTCTATTTCCCAAAGAATTCAACTTTAATTTACAACTAGTGATAAATACTAAAAGTAATATCCTAAAATGAGGTACCAAAGTCGTAATCCTCTCTGGAGTGTAAATACAAGATACCTACCAAAGTCGTAATCATCCCACTATTTAATTGAAGGTAATAACATTTGCCACACACATCTTGATGATTCATTTATAAATTTGGATCATACAAAGAGAAGTGATTAAGCTTTAATTGCGATTGCCTACTAGTAAAAGATTTTTACCAAATACATGGAAGTCCTTAGGCCGTCGCGTATACCATTCACAGATCGGTTTTGATTATTGCCTTCGTAAGTGCGATGTACGTATATGCAACATCAATAAAGATATCAGAATCATGTCAGTGTGTTTTTATGTGATAGTGGAGTATTAGTGAGTTGATGGTAACTCCATCTACCAGTGTCATAGCGCAATGTAATAAATTGGAAAAATGCTCGGTCACAGCGATCTTTACTAATAAAGATATAATAAAAATTAAAATACCAAAGTATTCCAACAGATTAAGATTAATTAACAAACAGTAAAAATACTAAAAGTAATACCTAAAACAAGGTAATAACATACCAGTATTCATTATGTTTAATGAAACATTAGAAGTGTAACGAACCTGAGAAAAGATATTACAGCTCTGTCGCAAAAAATGTGAACAATGTTTCCAAGATTTCAATTGTTGCTGTATTTAATTTCATTCAGAAGGAAATGCTGAAGAAAATCAAATATATATTTTTGCCTTGTGGCGTTATTGCGTCTTATCTACTTTGTTTTTAATGATAATGATCAGTTACATATTCTGTACAAAATATTGTTATACACTGGCCAGATGATTGCAGTTGAGAACCATTTTGTTAGTTTATAATTTTTATGAACAATCAATATTTATAATAATTATTGGTTCATTTTATTCTGACATAAAGCCTCATATAAAGCCTTTTCTGGAGCCCCCTGTAGTACCAAGTTAAATTTTGATGAATGTTGTATGCTACAACCCGCGCTATATCGAGTTCCAGTGAAACTTTTTTAAAGGTTTTAGGGAGATAAGGTGAGAAATGTGTTAAGGGATGATTAAAAGGCCGCTGCGACGCTGGCGGCGAAGATAACGGCGTTTGGTTTATTCCGTCGCACATATCTCGACGCGCCTCAATCATTCTCTCTCGGCTCCGGGATTACTAATCACCTGGCGCGGACCTTCCTCTTATAATAAACCCCACAAGCCACCACTTCAATAACGATAACGTTTTTTGTTGGATTAATCCTCACAGAAAATGCATTCATACTTCATATCTCTGCTAATGGAGCTCGTTTTTCATTTCTACCACTGACACCAGAAACCTCTTACAGTCTCCTATATCGATCAATATTGAAAAATTATACTGATAACCCTAGCTGGTAGCTGATGACCGACATCTCTGCTCCCGTAAGATTAGCTTTAATTGAAAATGATCATTTCAGGCACGGCGCTTCATTTATTTAATTATTTTTTATCGCGCTGCACTGATAAAAACATATTATGGACTCTAATATACAGTAGAATATTTTTGAAAAAAAGGAGCGACCGATTATTACCTTCATCAGTATAGATATTCTCATTAGATGACGTGTGTTAACCGTGTAACACTACATATAATCTTCTTCCCACTTGACAGTTGTACATTTTATATTTATCAATTTATTATGGATGTCAGTACACTGAGAAATTTGGTTTTTCATCTGCGATAAATGCTAAAAACAATATGAAAGATAGATCCTCTACTTTCCTAAATTAAAATTAAAAGCTAAGAAATGATAAATGTAATGAACTTGAAGTTTATCAGATTTCAACTGCAGAAACAGCAGTGATGTTTTAGATAATATATTTATTATTAACCTATCAAACCAAAACAGCACAAAAATGATCAAAAACGCGAAAGTGTTGGGCCACGTATGACAATGTGCAATCGGAAAAAGATCTGCCCACGAATTGAACCCATCAATCCCCACCATCCGCACTATACACAACATAAGCGTCAAAAGTAACAAGTTGTTTAATGCCAATGACAATATCGCAAAAATTACTACAAGAGTTTCCAGCCTTCCCAGGAATTCCAATCATAAAATCATTGATTTTGTGGATAAAACGTGTGACCCTATAAATTAAAATATTTGATAATTTGCAGAGGAAGAAGGATTAGAAGAATTTTATTTACGACTCAAAATAATTTTCGTAATGACCCAGAAAAGTAAAAGTGTTTTGCATGATTTGTTGTGTTTGAATAGAATTTGGGCCATAAATGGCTTTTATAGATATACATATAAATAACAATGCTTTTGGTGTATTTTTTCCGAGCAGTAGTGCTGAAAAAGACGAGTTATACTTTTCTAATCCTCATATTGGGCCACGCGACTTCGAGTGGTTAGCGATATGCAAATATATCTGAGATCGTGACACACGACATTCTTTGCTCCCATTCTAATTAAGTCAATAGATTCATTCTACTCCGTAATCACTAACCTGATACTTACATTTTCATGAGACATACTCGTGTGTGAAAATAAAATGAAGGAATTTAGATTGATACCTGTCCACAAATACTGCGATAAGTTTGTTTGGCCTGCCACTCTTTACCGATTTTGGGTGAAATTTCGTGCAACATTTTAAGTAAGTTTGACTCGTAATAAAACAGGCTTTTACAAAGGTAATATTGTCAAAGGAAATTAAGAAGTTTGTATAACATGAAATAATTTTCTATAGTTTTTATTCTCGTCATCCATAAATTTGTGCGTCAAATGTTTAATTTATAAAAGGCAAGCCCCTCTAAGGTGCCATGAATACCAACGAATTTGAAGAAAACACCTGTTACACTGACAAGGATAGTCTGAAGAATAAATTCCATAATTTAACTATTCATGAAAAATAATAGGCTATAAATTTTATTTAATTTAGTAATTTAGTATCATATAGGTTAGGTTATCTACTTTTACTATAGATCTCAAAAAGTTGAAATTGAAAATTACCTGTCAGACGATATCATAGTTGAGATTCGATTCGTACGTTGAATGTCCTTCATGTCCTCCAATAAATTTTGGTCCAATATACGGCGTGGCGTTTTGGAAAAAAATTCGTACTTTATAAAAAAAGTCTATTTGTTCCCAAACTCTCAAGAACGCACTCAAATTCAAGTTTACATATATAAGATGGTCACTATAACCAAAAAAGTGAAAATGCAAGTTTTTTTCCTGTCTCAAACTTCACAAAATATGTTTAGGTTGCGAAACACTCAAAAACATATACAGTTTCAATTTTTTGTATATGGGGTGGTCACAAAAATTGAATAAAATATAAAAAAGATTCTTTTTTATTCGAGTTTTTGTGAAAATAATTTGCGTAACTTTGTTATAAATATTATTATTCCACATAACATCCTCCTTTTTCCATATTTTTTTTTTCAAATAGAAGGTGTATGCTAACGATTTTAACTATGATGTAGAAAACCTGAACCAAAAAAATAAGAGAAGGAGGAAATGAACTCAGTGTGCCTGCTGTGGTGTTTAAAATTACGAAGAATTTATAAAAAAGGGCTGAATAGAAAGGGGGAAGTTATGTAGAATAATAATATTTATAATAAGGTTATGTAAATTATTTTCACAAGAACTCGAATGAAAATGATTTTCTTTTTTTTTAATATTATATTAAATTTTTGTGACCGGCGCATACAAAAATTTGAATCTGAATACGTTTTTGAGCGTTTTTCAACCTACAGTATATGTTGTAAAGTTTATGAGAGGAAAAAAGTATGCAATTTCACTTATTTGTTTATAGTGTTCTTGGAAGTTTGGGAATAAGCAAACTTTTTTTATAAAATATGACTTTTTTCCATAAAGCCACAAAAAAAAAAAAGAAATTTCTCCTCTTTGGGACCCCATTCGTGGATACTCTGTATAGTGTATATGTATACATACTGCGTCCCTTCAAAGTTATGGCCCTTCAAAGTTTTGTAAACAGAATTCTTCATGGTACTCGAAAAACAAATCTAGAGACGTCAAATCAGGACACCTTGTCAGCCAATATATTATAGTATTTTGAAGTAATATTTGTCATCAAGAAAATTAATAACAGATCGTATAATATGCGGTGGTGCTTCATCATTATATTGGATAATTAAATGTGTTATGTAAAAATTACAAAAAAGTTCCCTAATTTCTCTCATAAAAATAGTGACCTATACTTTGCTTATTAATTAGGCTTCTACCCCACATTTACAGAAAATTTTAGTTGAAAATAATTAACTTTAAAAATATGTTTGCTTTCTTGACTCCAATATCTATTTAACATTGTCCATTAAAATTTTGTCAAATTGAACAAATACGTTCGGAATATTATTTTGTAAAAAAAATCTTTTTTTATTTTGTAGCAATCATCTGCAGAACTCAAGTTCTGTTGGAAACTGCTAATATCAAATATTGCCATTGCTTGTTCTTCAGTTGTCGTAATGAAATAAACTTTTCGTTCTTATTTTCTTCTCCTATTGTATGTCGCCTTCTTTTTTGATTTTCAACATAATTTTGCAATCTAAATTTAGATATATAAAGAGAAGTATGGAGCACTCGGCATTCGTCGATTTGAGTATTTCTCCATGTATAATCTCTAAACTGCACGATGTGTTTTTCCACAAGCAATAAATGATTCTAAAATAACACTTTTTTTCACTTGAATATATTTTTGTCAATATAAATAAAGGTATGGTCTCATCCGTGTAATAGATTTACAGGGGTGAAAATATTCTCGAACTTTCGTACTTTATACTGTTTTATTAAATTAAACTGTTGCCGACGTTTCGATAAAAAAGTTGTCATCTTCAGAGCTACAATCAAGAATCTTACTTAAAAATAATTAAGTAAATATGAATAAATTGTTACTCTAGTTTAAACAAAATAAATTAAAATGAAGGCTTGACATCATTCCCAAAAAAAATAATACAAAATATATATAAAAAAAACATATCTATACTGTCTTGGAATATAGTATTTGGATGTCATATTAAATTAAATTTGAAATAAATAAATGATTTACAAGGCAACATAATTCAACACAGTTTAAAACACATATAGTAACACACAAGAGGTGACATAGCAGAAAGACACAGAATTTATGACGTGGCTAAGGATGTACGTGCAGGCGTATAAAGTTAAATAATTGTTATATGTAGTTGTTTTTCTTTATGTCGTGGATGCATGGATACATCATGTGCATCAAGTTAAATGTTGCAAAATGTTTGAAGGTAATTTGAGTTGTTTTCTTATCTGAAAAAGAAAGATATTTAGATAAAGTGAAAGATAATGAAATGATTTTGAATTTGTTTAAATAGTAGACGTGTTTAATACAATGAAGCTACAGGAAGCTTAATCGTTATATTGAACGTATAAAAGAAACATTGTAATTAGATTTAAGTTTAGTTATATAGTGAAAAGTGAATGAAAGGTGAAAAGGACGAACGAAGTTCACAGCGTAATGAAATAGGATGAAGGGTATATGGATGTGTAGTTAAAGTACAAAAGGCCATGCCATGGGAAGAAAAAATATACATATAGAATCAAAGTTTGTAAAGTAAGATGACGTTGACATCACTATAGAAATTTGGATAACTGGGAAGAATTGTCCGAGAAAAAAAGTAAACAAATTTGGGTAGAGAGTTCCATTTCTGATTTGAAAGTAGACCCACGTTCAATTTCAGCGCCCAAAAAAAATTCGAAATTAATAATAAATCAGAAATTTACATTGAATTTGAAGAATATAAATAAAATCAACTTACAAGAAACATAATAAGAACAGAGTTCATATGCATAAGGCATAAATGAAAATAATAGCATATTTTTCAGCAAAGAAGGGACAAAATTGTTAATAGAAAGGAGAGAATAGTAAAGTAGATCAAGTTCCAGACAATCAAGTAGATATAAAAGGAAAAAAGCAAAAGTGAGCAGACAATTGAGGATTAAAAGGATTCAGGACGCATGCTAGTATATTATCTGTACTTACCTACACGAAGAAGTTGAATCTGAGTCTGAATATAAAGTTAAGTTCATTAATTAATAAATTTCTTGTATTAGGTTAAGATTTTTGAATTTGTCAAACATAAAGTTATTTAGTCACAAAAGGTGCACCAATTTTATAAATTTGATTGATTCTGTTAAAATACAAAATATTTTATTATCTGACTACTAAATTTATTTATAATTGATTTAAAATTTATGGTTATCTGATGATTAAAGTTAGATAAGATAATTAATAAATTAAACATTCAAATATTGAAAATCAAGATCTATATTAAAATTTAGCAAAATTGAACTTACTTCTGAAGTTTAGAGTCTGTAGAGTTAATTTAGTGCATGGTGAAAAGTATATCCAGACAGTGAGAAAAAACATATTAAGTGAAAAGTCAAATTTGACATATTGTACAAATTTACCTGCAGATTAAGCAAGTCACAATACGTATTCATAATCGCAGATACACATATTCGTACACATTACATTATTACAAATTTATAAAGTCCTAAAGCAAAAGAAAAAATCATTTATTCAATAATAATACATAGTAGAAAAAAAATTCATATTTACCTATACAATACATAAATATAAACAACAATTAGCATTCAACGAGACACTGTAAACATGCATTGAGGATTAAAATATGTATCAATGTAACTTTTTTTATTGGTATCAGTTAAATATCTTTTTACTGTGCACTGTTTTTTACTTTTTCTAGTGCTTTGCCATATAGTTTACTACAAATTAGTTTACATAATGAAACGGAGGGCGAAATGTTACATCCTGTATATATTTTTATTGCATTTATCACTATGATGCTCGCATAGACATTTTAGGTGGAGTTATCGATTTTTAGTAATGAATAATGATTATTTGGGGTAGATATACAGGATGAGCAGCCGAAAACTAAACAGGCTTGTTTTTTGCATTTAAGCTCATTTTTCCGAAAAACGCTTGAGACCCGTCGGTTTTATTTTCAAGGGGGCACTTTCATTGGGTATTTTCGATCGCGCGGTGGTGCATCCATCCCAAAAATTTTAAATGGCAAGGGGGGATCAAGTAGCACGTCGTCGAAAAAAACACGTCTTTCTCCTTTTCGGTGGCCCACCCTCTATATTACCTGTAAGTATTTAAGATATACCTTTTCTCTTTTTCTGGCAGTGTATAAGAGAGTTTCAGGATATTCTAATTTATTATAATATTGATAAGCTTAGCTATGCAATTATAATTTCAATGTTAATCAACTACACCTAAACATATTTTAATTAAAATTTTTATAGTTCTGTGTTTAAGAAAATCGTTCTGTAATCCATGCAAGCAATTCTCATACATCAATCGATTTTTTTTAAACATATTTTTGGCAAATTTATAAAAGTTAGTGTAACATTAAAATCTTAAGGGAAATGTACAATATTTTAAAACTATTTTTATCCAAAGCATATGTACATGCGAGCATTCGATTTCAATATTTTTATTTAAAATTCAATCTTGATTTCTGTGTTCTACGAAATTGGAGACTTCAACGGTGAGTAAGTTCAGAATCACTGATTTCTGATAGTCCCCATGTTTAGACATTCGTACGAACACGCATTACATCTAAACAAAATGCCTTTTGCCTCTTTCTACGGTCTTGGGATGCCTGCTACTTGTTAATAGCGAGCGTGGGATTGCTACACAGAGACACGCGGAAGCTTTATGGAGCGTTAGAAGCAGGTTTTAAAGGTATTAGATCGTTAAATCTTGTAGTTTTGGGTTTAAGGGACCTAATTGACATAGGACATTGAGGAAATTATACACATTATATTTATGAATATTTTTTCTTAAGATATTTATACCTATTATTGAGGAATTCCTTTATTGGTAAAGATGTATAATATAATTTTTTCATAGTAATTTTCTGTAGTTAAATTTCTTTTTCATTAAAAAGTAAACAACTTTTATCCTTATACAATGGCCTCGACCGGTTTTATAATGACAAAAAAAGCTACCAAGATGGCCTTGAGTTTTACTGTTAGGTTTTGTTCACATTTTGCTACAACTGTTGTGAGGGAACCACTTGCGTCTAGAAACTGGTCCAATAAATACTTTGACTCCCACCCGACAATTCAATCGCGAGAGTACGTCCGACGTCGTACATATATACCTGACAAAGAGTGTGCTTTTTACTCTTTGATTATGATTTATGAATTATGATATAAATAATGAATATTGATAATACATATCTGTAGTAAAGGGTCAAAATTGAAAAAAATAATTTGAAAAAAATTCATTGCTACCACGCAGTCAGTTTTTATTTTTTTTTCCATTCTCCTTTTAGGTAGGTAGTGATGTGATCACAAATTTCTAGTCTGGATCTCTAATAGAATCCAAATAAAATGTCCCCTACAAGTAGGCTGCCATACTGTGGGCAATTTATATTGGCTACATATTAAAAGTTATGAAACCGCGGATATTTAAATCGTGTTTACCACACGTTAGTCTATTTCCGTGATTATTTTTTAATGTTTTTATTTTCCAATCATTTATCAGTATTTTTGATCGTGTTTAATTTTTTTCAATTATGTTGTTATTATAGTGAGAATAATCTAATGATATTTCCTACTGAGAATATTTTGTAGTCATTTGTTTTTCTACATTGACGTGTTTTTTGGTTTTGACATCTGTCATCAGTTTTGCCTTAAATTTTAAAAAATGAACCAAAAACGATTTAGTTCGGCGTCAGTGGAAGAAATTATCATACAAACTAAAGAAAATGCATGTAAAAATACTATGGTAAGTTATAATTCGATACGATATGTAAGTATCTATGGATATTACATAAACAAATATTGTCAAGTTTTACGCTTGACATTCTAAAAAAAGATAAATAACTTTGAAAAAAAGAAACAGATTCGTTTTCCGAATCGTTAGGGAATTATATTTTTTTTTTATTATTTATATTATGTAAAATAATAAATAAAAAGTATTTATAAATATGGTAATAATTATTTATAAAAAAATATTTAATAATTAAAAAAAAAAAATAAAAAAAAATAATTAAAATATATATTTTTATTAAATTAAAAAATATTTAAAAGATAAATAAATTAGAAAATAATTCTCCGGTTTTTAAAGATATTGCATCGCAAGAGCAGGGAAAAGGTTTAAAAATAATTATTTTATTTTTAATAATAATTTTTATTTAAGTGTATATATATTATAAAATATTGAGGTAAAAAATATTTAATAAGGAGAAAAATATTAAATATGTTTTATAATAAAAAATTTAAAATTTTTAAAAAAATTTAATATAAATTAAATAATTTAATTTTTTTTTTTTTTTAAAAAAATTTTTTAATTAAGGCACAAAAGTTCTACACTAAACAATAACCACAAAATGTCACTCAAAAACTAATAAATACAGAACAAATCTAATTAAACTGACAAATCAGGCAAAAAGTACAATCATTAATAAATCCAGTCACAGCATATCATCACATAAACAAATCGTCCAAAGATGACAAATGACAAATCGAAACCCAGTGCGGTAACGCGAAATCACTAATTTTTACCAATAATAAATTGAAATGTAACTAGATTGCCCACAGTATGGCGGCCCCCTATACAGGACATTTTCTCAAGGTCGAGCAATAACAATTGGAGATCCAGATTATATTAAGAAATTCGTGGATGTGATGTTAAAGTACTAACGATTTAATGATAACTCCATCTTCCAGTCTATAAGATCGTTGTATCAGAGCGTTTTTTTTCAATTTATTAAATTGCGAATGGCAATGGTACATGGAGTTACCATTAAATCGTTAATACTCTGATTTCACATAGAGATATTCCTTGTTGACGTTGTGTATACCTACTTCGCACTGAAGAGGACAATAACCAGAAACCGACTGCGAATGATATACGTAACGGCCTCATAAAGGATTTCCATTTATTTGGTAAAAATCTTTGAGCAATCGCAATTCAAGCTTAATCACTTCTCTTTGTATATAAATCATCAAGAAAGTGTTGTGTGCTACTTTATTTAATTTTCAGTTAAATATAGTGAGAGGATTACGACTTTTTGTACCTTTTATTTAGGTGTTACTTTTGGTATTTAGTATTTGTAAATTCTTACCCTCTCTATTGGAATTTTTTTGGTATTTTAATTTTTATTATACCTGTATTTGTAAAAAAAGATAATGTTAAGGAAAGATGTGGCTTGCTTATATTGCATATTAAAATTTGAATACTGCACATGATGTTATGAATTTAGTAAAGAAAAAAACAACTTCTGTTTCTCTTGGAATATTATGAAGTTAACTTTTTTTTTGAAAAATTTAAAAAATGGTGATCCTGATAAAATTCTCTACAAAATGACAACAAAAATCATCAAAATTGACTTGCGTTAAAAGGAAAGCAAATAATGACGTGTTATTTTGTCCTCCCCACCTGTAGTGAGCAATTCTAAGACGCGTCTTCAGTACTCCACACAAGAAATCTGCACGTACATTACGCCTGTTCGAGTTGTTTCAGTAACCGAGTATAATTGTAGGATTCTCTCTTGGCACTTGGCGGCGCAGAGAGAAGAAATATCGCTAGTGTGAGACAGACGAACAAACCACTTTACAGTGAGAGGGCGGGGTTTAGACCACTGCGCATCCAAACTCAAGTGCCAAGCTAGAATCGTGCTGTATACATAAGACAAATCGAACATAACATAATAGGACTTGCATCACATACGAATATATTGAAATCAATGGAAGCAGAACCAGCATGTCAGTCTGTTGCATAACATATAAATATGATACAAAAATAGAAATTTATAGAGTGATCGATTAATAAAAAAGGTCAAAATACAACCAATAGTAGCCTAATTCTTATCGACTGCATATTTGCTCTATTCTAAATCATTAGAATTAATTATTTTATTAGTAAATTCAGTAATGTTTGCCATATAACTACATGTTGTTAGTAAAATGTTCCAGTAAACTAAGTAATGTTTGTCGTATAACTACATATAGTTAGTAAAATATTCTATTCTTGCATGTTGTATTGATAATGAGAAAAAAAACAACATATTTTTCTGAATGTATTTCAAAACAAGCAAAAAGTAAGAAGCATTGAATTTAAATCTGATTTCCAAGAGCTAAGTAAAAAAAATGTATTTAACATTTGTAATGATAAAAAAGTTTGCCGACTGTACATATTAGCTAGTAAATTGATCCAGTGATCCAGCACTTAATTTATTTTCTAACATGTCAATCAATTAGTTTCCTTAAAGAACAAGACATTTAACAGGCTGTAAAGCATCCATAATGAGTCTTTTAAATGACGTGAATTCTAATAGGCTGACTGAACTAGACTATCAAATTAAGCACTCTGACTCAAGACAGGCCATTTGTGATTGACACCCCGTGTGCCAGTTTATTGCGTTACTTTACGGCGGCTTGTACATATTGGCTTAAGCCGAGTGCCATGTAATTAATAACATACTGATACTATCGACACTTCATGTACACACAGTAACAGGACCGTTCACGCCACAATTTCGAAGGGAAAAGTAAAGAGTATAGAGATAAATCATTCTCTTGTGAGAAATTTAAAATGCGGTATTTCTTGCAGTGCCGGCTCGTGCAAAATTCAGGTGAGGCACTGAAGGAAGCAAGGTGACAAAGAAAGGGGTGTGGCTTCTGTATTTTTTAAGGAAATAAGCATGGCTACACTTTTCAAAGCATATGACAGTAGATGAAAAGTTTTCACAAATAAATTGGTATACATAGATACCTTCAGAGATACCTCTATCTTCTCTATAGGTATCTAATCATTTTGCATTAATTTTGGGTACGGATGAGGTTATAGATAAAACTGAATTTGCATAGGTGGATTTTTACTTAGTTTTTATCGGTCCATTGTTTTATTACCTATTTATAATGGCGACCTTACACGTTCAATAATAATGTCATTCCAGCAGATTATTACTATTTTTGACAGAGGCATTGTTCCAGTGTTCTGGTGTATTTAAAATCAGTCACCTGTATTTATTACAGTTGTCTAATTTTAAATAATCCGGACATTCGAGCAATGCTTCTCTCGAAAACAGTAATGATCTGCTAGAATGGCATTATTACTGAACGTGTAAAGTCGCCATAATAATTGAATAAGTCCACAAAGTATCTACCAATATTTTTAGTACACTCCAACTTTTAAGTAAATATATTTTAAACACAGGAATAAGACGCAAACAACACAGAGCGGTTGTCTAGCCAGTAAAATGAAGAGAAAAATGTGTAAATAAGTTCTCGAAACTCCTGATGACTGTGCATGCCACTTGATATCTGTCATGATTCTTATACGAGGCAACGAAATATCTGCTTCTCAACTGGAATATCTTGCCAGTGTTATTCTACGAACGACTCAGAAGTCGGAAATCATCTTTGCATCACCTTTAACGATATTTATCTAGACTATAATCTATTTTAAGTTATCGATAAAGACAGATCATTTTAAAATATCATGCGAGATCGCGTAATTTCGTGGTATAAAATCAGTGATGATCTGTTGTTATCTAGAGTGTGCCCGTCTATCATTTAGACTTGCTCTAGGTTACGTGATTACCACGTGTCTTGCTTCTTGTGAAACTCAAGTATAGTACATTAAAGTAACACAAAATGAGAGGTTTAATTTGTTGCGTTAGTATTTTGCTCGAATGAGTTGAGGACTTATTCTCTTTTTTATTGCAAATTTCTTCGACGATTCATCATCTCACTGTGATGTTCTTCGTCTGGTTAATTAAGCGGACACCTCTATATATGATAATCCTATTAATTCTTGCTAATAAATCCCCTCTTGCTAGATTTGTGATAGCAGTTGCTGACTAGAGTGCTAAACTTTTTTCTTTTTAATAAATTCAGCCATTTTAGCAAGCTTTTATTTTGTCTTTTAAAAAATTATTTTGTTCTGTACAGGGTAGGCCAGATTTTAATCGAGAAACTTAAAAGGTAGATAGAACACGCCAAAATAAGATGGATTTGTCATATAAACTTATAGCCAAAAATGCTTAGTTTTCAAGATTGAAGTTTATATTTATTTTCGGTTTTTCCCATATTTCTCTGGAAATAATTGAGATATTGTTATGAAATTCGGCAAGTGAACGTTGCGTACACCAATACACTTCTCACCATAGTTTTCATCCCTTCATTCCAACTAGAGGCGTGACAGTGTGGTGGTGTCGAAAATATTTTTTTTCAAGAATAACTGGACGCCACTGATCTAAGCTATTCTTTCTTTTTCGACATTTACTATCATTAGTGCACAAAAAAAGTTTTCTTATAATTTTTTGATAGGATGCAACGACTTTAAGTTAAACTCATATCAAAATCGTTCATCCCCTACTTATTGATTAACTGTTAATTGAAAATCTTATAAAAATTACATGGTTTTGCATTTTTCCATTAACACAGTTTAGAATAGAGAGACAGAAACCATGGTTCTAGATGTACGAAACTTGCACTTTCTGAATTTCATAACAATATCTCAGTTATTTCCGGAGAAATGCGCCCTCTATCTCGAAAGCTAAGCATATTTAATTATGAGTTTTATATGACAAATTCATATTATTTTGACATATTCCATCGATTTAAGTTTCCCGATTAAAATCTGGTCCACCCTGTATATGGGCATATTTTATACCTTTTCTTATATTTATATTTGTTCCATGCTAGATTTAACCCACAAAATTTAAAAACAGTTATTTAAATCTGGCTGCCAATTTTTTATTATTACATTTTTGAAAATATATTGTATCTACATATTGATAATAGATCATGTTAATACATGTTAAAGATAAGGGCAGGAGTTTAAAAAATTACGCGAATTTTGCTATTGTCTATTTTCTTAATAAATAGTTTTTACCATATTAAAACAGTATCAATTTTATATGGGTAAATAACAGAAGTAATCCTTGTCAGTTCCTTTTTTGAACACCTATGCACAAAGACGCACATATACACACGCCAACCCAAACGCTGTACCTACACACGGCTCTACGGCGATTCCTATCTTAGCGACTACACATTCCGAACTCTAATTAAAGATTGTTATCGTTCGCGAGAATTCCCATCCACGGTCTTATTAATTCCTAATACCTTTAATCTGCCTTGCCATCGGCATTTTTGCCTTGTGTTATTACTATTGTTTTCAAATTGACATTATATTTTAAACCGCGAAGTTGTGGGAGGTACCAAAACAAGTCTTCGCAACATAATCTCTGTTAGTTTTATATTAATTGTTATTGGTCGATGCCGTAAATTTATGCCAGTAATTGTAGTTTAATTCCTACTTCAGTTTTTAAACTTGCCTTAAATGAAAACAAAAAAACAAATCAGAGAGAGGCCATTAAAATATCGAGTTCTCAGGTGGCAACGCGCAGTTAATAATGATTATTGATTGCGGTCGGGGTGATAGGCCAGTATCGGAGTGCTGATGTGATGTACGGGCGTTGAAGAGGCCGTAGAGTGTCCGCGTGGGCCGTTCTGACGGACTGCTTCATTAGAGGAGAGCTCCGACATGCGCGACCCGTGTACTGCTCGCTCTTATCACTGATGCATTTGTACCAACCTGTTCTCCATTCCCATCTATCCACTCTCAGCCATAACTTACAGTGTCAGGGCAGTATTTTATTAGTTATCATCTACCAGTATCAAATACTCGCTACAGATTGTATCGTGTCTCATGTTTCCTGGTAAACCAACACTTGTATTAACATTTGCATTCTCTTGTTGCAGGGGAGGTGGAAGATTGGACCAGCGACCCAGCGGACACTACCACCTCGGAGAATCCACCGTCGAACTCTCCACCAGCGAAAAGTAAGAGTCCCGAACAACCCGCTGCTGAAGAAAATCGAAAGAGTCCGCCGAAACGCGAGCCAGACGAAAAAACACCGCGTATACGACTGAAAGCCAACTTAGCCACCGATCCTGCTTTGCATCCTCAGCTTATATCAGTGACTAATTTGAAAACCGAATTAGAAACAAGCCAGTCGCCAAGCGAATATTTGGCTGCTTTACCTCCTGCGATACAAACTGCTCTAGCATCGAGAGGTTTCTTTTTGCCAAGCCTGATTCCTGTACCAGATGCCACAACTCGTCAGACAGATTCAGCAGAACCCAGACAACCGACTGTTCCAATTTTTCAATGTCAACCTTGTGGAATACGTTTTTCTTCTCTAAGTACATTAGAGGCTCACCAAACGTATTACTGTTCTCACAGAGTTAGCAAATCAAGCAATGATGATGACTCTAAGTCAACTGGTGCTGAGCCTAGCGGAAGTCAATCCGACGTTGATCCCACAGAACCTGTATCAAAAAATATTCGTACTGGAAAACAGTACACTTGCACGCAGTGTTCATACAGCGCAGATAAGAAAGTTAGCTTGAATCGACATATGCGCATGCACACCGTATCCCCGAGTCCTAGTCCTTTAAATGTTGCAACCGCTATATCAAATGGCGAACCAAGTAGTGATAATCAAGATCGATATTGTGCGGAATGCGATATTAGATTTAGTTCACAAAAGACATTTCGCGCTCACAAGATGCACTACTGTAATTCTAGACATATGGTTAAGTCATCGTCAATACCTGCTACCAAAACCACATCTAGTTGTACATCTGGGTCATCCCCAACATCTCCTGTAGATCCGACATCGTGTAGAACTCCACCATCGCCAACCGCACAAATCCCCCCCTCAACAACCCTTCCTAGCGTTACCAACCAATCCTATTATAATTGTGCCATACTCCCTGTTTCGCAGCGCCAGTGTTTTACCTGGTCTTTCCTCAGCTGCCGGTCTTCCGAATCCTGACACGCCATGTTTTCTTTTACCAAATGGTACGCTTCAGCCAATGACAAGCGCCATAACCACGAATCCACAGAATCAGCAACCAGAGATACTTAAAACTTCAAACAAACCCAAAGAATCTTCAATTATTAGAGAGATATCTTCGGCGCCTTTAGATTTAAGTGTAAGGAAATCTCCAGAACCAAAAGATCTGGTTATCGATCTTGGCGATGAGCAAGACAAAGAAAACGTAAAACGCTCTCCTACACCTGAAAAAAATCGAATGTGTACCATCCCTGCATGGATCACCACCATCGACGCCTGTATCAGTGTCTGGCGCATCTCCTTCCCTGAGTATTTCCCCTAAAAGAAAACACGATGAGACATCAAGAAGCAGCAGTCCTAAGCAGATGAGATCAACCCCCAAATTAACACCTTGCGTAGAAAAGGCGAGAACTAGTCCTGAAGCTAACAGCATACCTCAATTCGATATTCCTTCTTCTTTGCACCCACTTCTAATGCGACCTGGAACTTTACCTTTATTCCCTCCAGAAGTACAAATGAGGCTATCTGAGCTTCCCACTCTTCCGCCAGTAATGCCTCAAGTTTTAGTCAAACAAGGAGTTTCCAAATGTAAAGATTGCAATATTGTCTTCTGTAAGCTGGAGAACTATGTAATACACAAGAAACACTATTGCTCTGCTAGGACATTAGAGGAAGATAGTTCAAAGACTTCTGGAAGTCCACCAGTTAGCCCGAGAAGTACTGGAACAACAAGTCCAGCTGGGCAGTACCAACAGTTAATTTGCTTGGCATGTGGCATAAAGTTTACTTCACTAGATAACCTCAACGCCCACCAAGCTTATTATTGTTTAAAACGAGGCGACATGGACGTAAGAAAATGCGGAAAATGTAGAGGTATCGCTGAACCGGGTCATCAGTGCGTGCCCCACACAGCTTTAGCAGGATGGAAATGTCCATGTTGTGACGTCATCAGTCCTACTGCTAGTGCAGCCCAAAGACATATGGATTCTCATACTGGTGTGAAGGCTTATAGGTGTACCATATGCAGATATAAAGGAAATACGCTTAGAGGCATGAGGACACATATTCGGATGCATTTTGACAAAAGATCTCCAGATCTTCAGGTAAATCTTCATTAAGTATTAATATTGATGTTATTTGTTTATTTTGCTGTTAGAATATTTTGTAAATATAAAATTATATTTTAAACATGATATAAGGTCCATTTCTCTTGTTATATTGATGTTTAAAATGATGAAACAATAAATTTGACATTTTAACTAGTTGGAAATAAAAAAGATCACGGATCGAATATTAAATAGGTAAATACTTTATACAAATTGCTTATTGAGAGTTTCTTGTTTAGTTATAAAAAAATATCAGGATGATAAATGAATGTGAAGTAAATTAGTGGTGATTGGAAGGTTTTTGTTGCGCGCAAGACAACCATCCATGTATTTTCTATTTGTTCATAATACATACTCTATATTGTAATATATTCTGTATCTTTTTGCAGGAAGAAAAATATATCACATACATTCTAGAAGATGACAGTTCGAATACGATGGAAGTAAGCGTGGCTTCATCGGCTGGTGCCCCCGGCGTTATAGACGATCGGGCGGTGTCCCCCAGTTCGGATGGCCATTCTGAATCTCTTCACCATTGCCCTCAGTGTTCATACAGCTCCACATATAAAGCGAACGTCCTAAGGCATATAAAACTTGTCCATGAAGTTACCGCCACTGATGATTCTGTGGTGAATGGCTCTGATGATAAAAATATGAGGTCAATGCCTATCTTAGAGGAAGACGAAGAGATCGTAGTTAAGAAAGAGGCAATCGAACCGGAAGTCATCATAGCGCAAGTTGAAGATACAGTAATAAAAGAAGAAATACTAGAACCCTCCACCACTCCGAAAAGTAAAAACTCAGACGAGGAAATCCTGCAGGAGGCCGCCAAACCTGGGGCTAAATATTGCAAATCTTGTGACATCTACTTTAATTACTATTCAACATTTATGGCACATAAAAAGTTTTATTGTTCAAGTCATGCCGGTGAGATAACTGCTGCTTCGGCGAACAATAATAATAACCCGACGACACGTGCCGCCGAGGCGTCCGTTCTATAGTTTGGTTAATTGTTAGATTAGAAGAGACACAAAAAAGTGATTTTTTTCAGTGTTAAAATTGGGCCAGTCCTCTTGTATACGCGTAAATATGGTTTGGTGCCTTAGCTTTTTCCGGATATGTAAGTTTCATGCCATTTAGTTTTTAAAGTGTGAACTAGGGCTTTATTCCTAGAATCAAGAATTTAATTTATATTTTGAGTGTTTTCTGTCACGTTGGTCTTCTCATTTCAAAATAAAGTATTTTTACAAAATTAATAGCAAAAAATATATTTTTATAAACATTGTTCAAAATCATCTTGAAAGAGCTTCAGCTCTAAAGTTGTTATATTATCCAAATTTTTTAGAAAAAAACAGTGAAATTTTAGATAATAAAGGAGTAGCATTAGGGAGCTAAGCTACATAATACTTTTACAAATATTTGTAGTGTTAAATAAGTTTTAAAATTATTATAGGAGGAAGATCTGATTTTTATTATAAGATCTGAATTGTTCAACATAACAGACATTTTGTTTGGACAAAAAATTTCTGTATAATTTGGAAGAAGTTAAATTGTCGTATTGTCTAAAATTTACATTTACTAATTTAAAAAAATATTTTACAATATACTTGTTTTTTTTTCGTCTGCAGGAATCATACAGGTAAACCACTTTAAATCCACCGAAATTCTTGATTTTCATTTCATAAACGAACTCTTTGGACATTTCAGCGCGGTCTCTGCGTGAGCGATCTCCCGCTGGCGAGCGACTGGGAGCCGACTTTGAATACAGTCTACATCGACATTACTAATTGTAGTGTTTAAACATGAAGTCATTGAACCATTCATTAGTATTTCATATGTCAGTTCTACAAAAATTGTCGGTCTTTATCATATTAACCCAACTAGCATTTAATATTTTATAAAAGCTGAGAATATTCTTACAGAAAATATTACAAGTATTAAAGGTGTATAAATTGCTCTGGGAACGGTCTTACAACCATTTTAAGAGTTCTATAAGTGCAAAAAAGGCACCACTTTATAGAGGAAAATTGCTCTGATAAATCACACAAAAAGTAAGTAGAAGAAGTATGCAAAAATCTCCATTTACAGATCAATTCAATCTTGCAAAGGCATTAGCAGACAGGAAAAGCAAAATTGTTTTCAACTTCGTTTCTTGTGGTCTAAGTCCGTCCATATAACGTTCCAACTTGAAAAATTGAATTTCGATAAAGATCGTCAGTAATATTCTGTTTAAGCATTGTAACTAACTTCTACTTAATTTTGGCTGCGAATACTACTTTACTGTGAAAGTATAACACCTATATACATTTTTTAAATAAAATTTTTGTGCGCCTTCACTAGTTAATGATTTTTTGATTGTTAATAAAAATGTATCAAAAAAGACGAAAAATAATTTTGTCTTTAAAAAATGGTTTAGTTAGAACAATCTACTGGTAATGAATTATAGCAAAACTTGATAAAAAGATGTTTTTTATGTAATTCTAAACGAGAATTTTGTAATAAAATATTTAATGTCCTAATATGGCGTCTACACTAAAATGGCCGCACGTGTACCTATAACTCCAATTATGACTCCAATTTGTGCTTTAATAAACATTAATATCACAAATTCGCTTATGCAAACGGAGTATTTTAGTTCTCCAGGGAACGCTAAACGAACCACTATAAGAGAGCAAGTTGAATGTAATTTTTCCGGTATAACTATTTTTTTTCAACATTGAAAGAAATTTGTTTCAGACAAATTTTTCACTCTGAAATTTGTTTCTTGAGGCCAAACAGCGTTATTGTTAATACAGAAAAACATCTGTTTACGGAATTTTTAAATAGGAATTTTTTTATTAGCACATATTAAAAACCATCCTATAATAAGTGGAAGCGGCCATTTTGTCCATATATCAAGCCAGACAGAGGCAGGTACATTTCCAATTACCATAATATTTCGTCTTGATATCTTTACTGAAAGTGTATTACCTAGCTTTTTCCACTTTTTATATTTTCATATTCTTTTGTAGATTACACGATGTTACATTATTCCACTAAATGTCAGAGTAAAGTGGATTGGTATAAAAGTGGATGAAAAACTTACTATAGCGGAACGTTAATAAAACTGTTTTATTAAAATTCTCCAACAGCAATTGCAGTTATAACACTATTTTTTAACAAGAGAGATATTTCTCTTATAATTGTTCTACAGAACACTGTTTGACTATTCATAGTGCCTTTGTTGCGAAAATTACCTTATAATTGTTGATTCGCCAGCATTTTTACTGTATTAAGGTTGAGTCTTATGTAACCCCGCATATTTGCTTTATAGAAGTCTATAGCTTATTACCATAGACTCTTTTATTATATGTCTATGCTTATTACAAATAAGCTACAGCGCAAAAATGCTTAAGAGCAATTTTGGTTGTACGAATATTCTTACAAAATAAAATTGCAGTTATTTGCACCCAAAAAGAAAGTTGAATTATTAGAGACCCTTATATAACAAATTTGCAAATCCACAGCTTCTATACAACTTTTATATAACATATTTTCCTCATAACGAAATGATTGTAAGGATAGTTTGCTAGTTGGGAAATGATTGAATTGACATGAAACCTCACTTTTGATTTCAATATTTTCTTGGACTTCTATAGTCTTGTTTACTTTTTCCCTACTGATTTCATAAAAAAAGTTTTAAATTGCCGAATAAATGGGTTGTAGAACATCCCATATTAAGAAATACAAGATTTAAAGAATAACTCAATTTTAATTTCACATTGCATGCCATTTTTCATTTTTAATTAAAATTAATAAGTTACTTTTTTTAATAAAATGTAATATATCTTAACATTAGTATCCAAGTGTTCTATCTAGAGAGTCCAAGTTCATTTTCGTTATTAAATATATATAAAAAAAAGAATCTAAAAACGTATTTATAATAAAATTAGCTACATCCGGGCTATATAATTCGAAGCAAAAAAAGAAGTTTAAAAAACATCAGGAAAACGTTACGGCACTAAATGATTAATTGTTATTAATGTAGATCGTTTGGCGGTCATTAAAAATCAACTGCAATATGTTACGTATTCCATATTCCATATATGTATAAAATATACCTAATAACTATTAAGATTTGTTTTGTATAAAGTTAAAGATTTATAATTTGTTTAGTTATAAGTTTGTAGTATAAATTAAAAAAAATATATATTATGCCAAAGCATTTTTTTTCCATTATGTGTAATTAGTTGTCTTTATATTGGTTATTAAATTCTGATATAGTTGCATATAGGCTTCTTATTGATTATTGTTTAGGTAAGATTTACATTTTGCATTTTTAAATAGTTAATGTACAAGTGAATCCATGTTATTATTATATTATAGCTGTGAGGTGTTTAAAACACCTACCTAAGGTTATACACAGTGATGATTACCCTTCTTGGAGACAATAAATTATTTATTTCTACTAATGTTTTTTATTTTGAATATCGCCGAAGAATTCTCGTATAAGACTCACTAATAAGTAATATAATATAGGTATAGGATGAGTCTGAAATGAATAGTTCTAAATTAAATACATTATAAGAGAAAGCAAAAATAATAATTTAATTTATTCAATAAATAAAACAATTCAATTTATTTTATTTTTTATCGTAATCGGTTTGAGTTGTGATTTTTAAATTTAGTAATTTATTATAAATAAGAATAGCTTTTTATCATCCTAGAACAGAAAGAATAATTTACAAAATAGTAATAAATACTAGAAATGATACCTATAGGTATCAAAGTCGAAATGTTCTCAAATTTATTTAATTGAAGATTAAATAAATTTGCCAACACACTTCTTAATGATTTATAAATTTGTATCATACTAAAAGAGATGATTAAGCTTACATTGCGATTGCCCACTATTAAAGGATTTTTGTCAAATAAACGGAGATCTCTTGAGGCCGTCGCCCATTCGCAGACCGGTTTCTGGTTCTTGCCTTCATCAGTACAAAGTAGTTGAATACACAACACCTACAAGAGAAATTTCAAAATCACCAGTATCGACATGAAAGCAAAATACAAATGAGTCTGATTCAACTGCATCTATCAGTGTCAATCGCAATGAAATATACAAGGTGGTAGGCGTCCGACTATATGGCGTCCTATGACAGCTAGAAACTTGATTTAAAAACATAAATAAACTAGCGAAGAAAGTCTATAACCGAAAATTATTTTCGAATGTACAGCGTGAGCCAAGACGATTCTACAGAGTCAACTAACATTTTTTTAAATGAAGTGAAATATATATATCAGAACATTTTTTTGAAACCTCTTTGTGGCCTCCTCCCACTCCTGTATTATTATTGATTCTCTCCGAACCACTTGGATGTAATGATTTTTTTTGTTGAAATTATGCCATTTACACGTGTATATTAAAAAAATCACTACAGTCACAATTATCGATTTTAAGAAAAGATATATTACTACCAGTTATGAGACATCTGTGTGATGAAATTCAGCCATTTTCATTTCCTAAAAATATACAAGGTGGCCAAAAATACTTTTTAAATTTACAACTATTTGAACTGAATTTTTTTAATTTTTTTCAAACGGAACACCCTGTATATATTTGGATGATGTGATGTAGAAATGAAAAAACAAACATTTTTTGTACGTACATCCCTATGGCTATTTGTAACCATTTTCGATTTATTGAACAATAACTGCAAAATTCAGAAAAAAAATTAAAAATATATTTTTTTTGTAATTCTAGAGAAGATATTATAAAAAGTGCTCCACATATTGCTCATTTTGATTGACACACATTTCTACGCGTCTTTGGAATGAGGTTTTTACTGTTCATAATATTGCCGGAGTGATACTTCTAAAAGCATTTATTATCCTTTCCTTGAAATTTTGGATTTTTGTTGGTGTGATGTTGTTATGGGCATCATGTAAGACGCTTATTATAATACTTTCTCTTGAATTATTTGAAAAAAAACCATCATTTTTAATTTTTATTGCTGCACTTTGCAGTTATTGTTCAATAAATTGAAAATGGTCACAAATAGCCATAGGAATGTACGCACAAAAAATGTTCGTTTTTCAATGCTACATCACATCTCCTAAAAATATATAGTGCGTTCCATTTGAAAAAATTGAGAAAATTCAGTTCAAAAAGTTGTAAATATAAAAATCTTTTTTGGCCACCCTGTATAATTTTAGAAAGTGAAAATGGCTGTGTCATCACACAGATGTCTCATAACTGGTACTAATATATCTTTTCTTAAAATCGATAGTTGTGATTGTAGTGATATTTTTAATATAATGTAAATGGTATAATTTCAACAAAAAAATCATAACATCCAAGTGGTTGGGAGAAAGTCAATTATAATACAGAAGTGAAAAGAGGCCTCAAAAAATATTCTGATATACATGGCATTTCATTTAAAAATGTTACTTGACTCTGTAGAAGCGTCTTGGTTCACTATGTATATTCGAAAACAATTTCCGGTTATCGACTTTTTTGTCTAGTTTGCTTATGTTTTTAAATCATATAACTCGAGATATCGAAGTCGGACGCACTATTGCCCCACCTTTTATATTGGAAAACGTCCGACAAGAGAAATCTACTAATAAAGATATAATAGAAATTCTACCAAAGTATTCCAACAAAGAGGGTAAAAAGTTAATTTACAAAATAGTAAATACTAGAAATAATACCTATAGGTATCAAAGTCGAAATGACCTAAGATTTATTTAATTGAACATTAAATAAAAATGTGTGGTGGCATTATTATTGTAGCCATTGTGTATATACCTACTTCGTACTCATGAAGGCAAAAACCAGAAACCGGTCTACGAATGATATGCACGCTGGCCTCGAGGGATTTCAATTTATTTGGTAAAAGTCCTTTACTAGTAGGCAATCGCAATGAAAGCTTAATCGCTTCTTTTAGTATGATATAAATTTATAAATTATTAAGAAGTGTGTGTGGTGGCATTTTTATTTAATCTTCAATTAAATAAATTTAAGAGGATTTCGATTTTAATACCTATATTTACTACCATCAAGTCCACATATAAAATAAATTGTTTAATGCTATTCACACCACCAATGTCAGAAAAATACCATATCTAATAATACACACATAAATCACACCTCTTCACAGATAAACAAACTGCACCACAAGCCAGAAATGATTCATTCATATATAAACACTCACCTACAATTTATAAAATGTAAACTAGTACCAAAATAATCCATATTGTAAGTACATAACATAACATAACATAAGCTTATAATTTTTGTGTAATTAATTGTAGTTTTCTAACGATGGTTGTAATCGAAACGAAGAAAATAAATATTGTTCTTATTTATTTAAATGACCGAAAGCCCAGGATATTCTACATCATTCCTATTATTAATACTTATAGGTATTATTTCTAGTTATTACTATTTTGTTAATTAATTTTTACCTTCTCTATTGGAATATAGAAAGAATAATGATTACAAGCTATTTTAATAGTAGGCTACTTTAATACCCATCTGCGCGACGGAGTCTTAGCAGAGAAATTTATTCATGTCAGTTATACGAGAGATAGTTCTCTAACACGGTTTTTTTGTATATTTAGATAATAGCCCTTAAAACTTTTAGCGCTTTAAACAAAATATATGTAATTATATTTTTTAACATAATATACAGGGTGGGGCAATAATGTGTCGGACCTCGATTTCTCGAGTTTTACGATAGCTAGAAATTTTTTTAGAAAATTACAAGTAAACTATATAAAAAAAGTCTATAACTGGAAATTATTTTCGAATATACAGGGCGAGCCAAGACGATATTACATGACCAAGTGCCTTTTTTTAAATGGAATGCTATGTATATCAGTACATTTTTTGAAGCCTCTTTCTAAGCTCTATTCATTCCTGTATTATTATTGACTATCTCCCAACCACTTTGATGTAATGAATTTTTTTGTTGAAATAATGCCATCTGCAGATGGATATTAAAAAAAATCACCACAGTCACAATTATGGGTTTTATGAAAAACTTATGCGAATACCAGTTACGAGACATCTAATCAATATTTTTGAATCATTTTCATGTCCTAAAAATGTACAGGATGGCTAAAAATTAGTATTCAATTAAGAACTTTTTAAATTGAATTTTCTCAATTTTTTCAAATGGAACACCCTGTATATTTTTCAACGATGTGATATAAAAATGGAAAACGACGCTTTTTCGTAAGT